>WNWK01002044.1:97500-233871 GCA_009830355.1 Cherax destructor
GAAGTATTTACAGTGGAGACAGGAAGGACTCTGGGAAGACAGAACAGAGGGGGATATCAACAAGGAATATACCAACAAGTGTTGGATGTCATACACACAACTGAGGAGGAGGTGAAGAAGCTAGTAAGTGACCTTGATACCTCAAAAGCGATGGGAACGGACAACATCTCCCCGTGGGTCCTTAGAGAGGAAGAAGAGACGCTGTGTGCCACTAACCACAATCTTCAACACATCACTCGATACTGGGCAACTACCTGAGGTAAGAAAGGCAGCAAATGTAGTTCCCATTTTTAAGAAAGGAGACAGAAACGAAACACTAAACTATAGACCAGTGTCACTGACATGTATAGTATGCAAAGTCATGGAGAAGATTATCAGGAGGAGAGTGGTAGAGCACCTGGAACAGAACAAGAATATAAACGACAACCAGCACGGATTCAGGGAAGACAAATCCTGTGTCATAAACCTCCTGGAGTTTTATGACAAGGTAACAGAGGTAAGACACGAGAGAGAAGGGTGGGTTGACTGCATTTTCTCGGACTGCAAGAATGCCTCCGATACAGTTCCTCACAAGAGATCAGTGCAGAAGCTAGAGGATCAGGCACGTATAAGAGGAAGGGCACTGCAATGGATCAGAGAATACCTGACAGTGAGGCAACAGAGAGGCATGGTACGTGATGAGGTATCACAGTGGGCGCCTGTGTCGATCGGGGTCCACAAGGGTCAGTCCTAGTACCAGTGCTATTTTTGGTATATGTGAATGACATGATGGAAGGGATAAACTCAGAAGTGTCCCTGTCCGCAGATAATGTGAAGTTAATGAGGAGAATTAAATCAGATGAGGCTCAGGCAGGACTACAAAGAGACCTGGACAGGCTGGACATGTGGTCCAGCAACTGGCTTCTCGAGTTTAACCAGGCTAAATGCAAAGTCATGAAGATCGGTTAAGGGCAAAGAAGACCGCAGGCAGAGTATAGGCTAGGTGGCCAAAGACTACAAACCTCACTCAAGGAGAAAGATCTTGGGGTGAGTATAAGACCGAGCACGTCTCCGGAAGCACACATCAACCAGATAACTGCTGCAGCATATGGGCACCTGGCAAACCTGAGAATAGCGTTCCGATACCTTAGTAAGGAATCGTTCAAGATACTGTACACTGTGTACGTCAGGCCCATATTGGAGTATGCAGCACCAGTTTGGACCCACACCTGGTCAAGCACGACAAGAAATTAGAGAAAGTGCAATGGTTTGCAACAAGGTTAGTTCCGGAGCTAAGGGGAATGTCCTATGAAGAAAGGTTAAGGGAAATCGGCCTGACGACACTGGAGGACAGAAGGGTTAGGGAAGACATGATAACGACATACAAAATACTGCGTGGAATAGATAAGGTGGACTGAGACAGAATGTTCCAGAGAGGGGACACCGAAACAAGGGGTCACAATTGGAAGTTGAAGACTCAGAAGAGTCAAAGGGATGTTAGGAAGTATTTCTTCAGTCATAGAGTTGTCAGGAAGTGGAATAGTCTAGCAAGTGATGTAGTGGAGGCAAGAACCATACATAGCTTTAAGGCGAGGTATAATAAAGCTCATGGAGCAGGGAGAGAGAGGACCTAGTAGTGGTCAGTGAAGAGGCGGGGCCAGGAGCTAAGTATTGACCCCTGTAACCACAATTAGGTGAGTATAGTTAGGTGAGTACTGTTGCGATGTGTAGCAAGGGAGAGAAATAAAGCTGAGTTCAGCATATCTTTTGTGAGGACGATGAGGAGCATGAGGGCGGAGGGCGGCGAGCCTCACATTGCTTCAAGGAATGGACGAGAGACGTGTCACGAGGGCGTTGCCTCCTTATCGTTAAGAGACAAAAGGACAGTAGTGACCAGTGCGTTCTTGACTCGTCCATTCTGACAATCTCAAGAAACTAGGAAAAATAGATTAGTTCCCTTATATGAGTCAGGAAATTCGCGGGTGCACAGAGGCACCTACACCCGATGGTGTGGGTGCCTCTGAGCTAATTTCATTCTCCTTCCTGTTTGTGTACTAGCCTCAACGAGCAGTATTTTATATTATTGTGACCACGAACAAGTGGTATTGATCAATAACAACACTGCGACTAACCGATGATTCGAACCCATGTAGTTTTGGCCCTGCCTCGTGGTGAGCGAAAATCACATGACGCTTTAACCCACTGAAATACAAAATCCTACAAGAACCAAGCACCCAGCCAAGCTAGGTGTGTTACTCTTGGTCCGAGAACATACGGTGGTGTGCGTGCCTTAGTCTAATTTCATTCTTATCCCTGTTTGGTGTACTGCAAAACTACGCAGTTCATCATTTGGCATAAAAATCATCATTAATCCATAAAAATGTGAAGAACAAGCACAAGCTGTGACTACTTTTCATTCTGTATAGAGCTCCATCATGCAATAGTGTGAACAAAGCTTTTTCAGGACTTGGTGAAGGTTCTACACAGAGCGAAACGTCGTCCCAATAAAAGATTGCTCTGTAATGTGTCTTTCCTCTATGTGTTGTTTATGCTAAAATTCAGCTGCATGATGCAGCCTTACGAGTGTTTACTCCAGGTCTTGAAGAGTTGTAAACACATTGTTACACATATTTATGTCACCAACAGATATAATAATGCAAACCTTATTCTCTTCTCCTTCAGCTTGTAGCTTCTTCTTCTTCTTCTCCTTTTCATTTTCTTCCTGCTTCTCCTCATTTTCCTATTACTCCTTCCCCTCCTTTTCCTTCTCCTCCTCTTCCTCCTTCTCCTCCTCCTTATCTTAATCCTCCTTCTCTTCCTCCTCCTCTTCCTCCTCCTCCTCCTCCTCATTCTCATCTTCCTCCTTCTCCTCCTCCTCCTCCTTCTCCTCCTCCTCCTCCTCCTCCTCCTCCTCCTCCTCCTCCTCCTCCTCCTCCTCCTCCTCCTCCTCCTCCTCCTCCTCCTCCTCCTCCTCCTCCTCCTCCTCCTCCTCCTCCTCCTCCTCCTCCTCCTCCTCCTCCTCCTCCTCCTCCTCCTTCTCCTCCTTTTCACCTCTCTCAGTCTTCCTGCTTTTATTGTTGTTGCTTCTTATCTTACAACATTTCCTCCCTCTTCTTGTCATACTTATATATTCCTACTGGTCCTCCTCCTTCTTCCTCCTCCACTTTTATCTCTACTTAATCCTCCCGTTTTTCTTCTTTTTGTTAACTACACATTCATTAATCTTCCCTGCACATTATAACTAACATCACCACAACAACAACAATCCACCAACCAACACTACCGCTCCCGTCGCAACCACAACCAACCCCACGACACCACGACATCTATTAAGAACAGTTGCGGCGGCTGCAGCAGTCGTCGCCGCCTCCGCCGCCGCCACAGTCTCCGGGAGGTCCCCGCGAGGTCCCCGGAACGACCTTCAGGTAGGAAAAACAAAAAGCGTATCGCAGAATACCTTAGAAGGTTAACCCAGTATAAGAGAAATAAAAACAGTATGTTTTATGTCTATGTTCCACATGTCTAATTCTCCATCCAACTTGATATAACTAACAATTTGTTTTGCTTCTTTCTATTTCTTTTACTATCTTTCTCTATCACTATTTCCACATCTTTCTCTCTCTCTTCTTTTCAGTTGTTCTTTTTTTTATATATTTCTGTCACACTTACTATTCAATATTAATATATTGAAAAAATGTGTTTCACCTTCTCTCTCTCTCTCTCTCTCTCTCTCTCTCTCCTCTCTCTCTCTCTCTCTCTCTCTCTCTTTCTCTAACTCTCCTATACAAAATATTATGTCATTGTTGCCAGATCCTGCATGTTGTCAGTTAATCAAAAACTCGTCAGTCCCTTTAAAAAACGCTTTTGCGATTCTGGCAACATATTTTCCATTTTAAATAAAATTCCTACCTAAAAATAGGCGAAGATGATGTTATTCTATCTCATCTCATTACATCCCACACATCACAGGTGATACTGAGCATCCCACACATCACAGGTGATACTGAGATTATCATACGTCACTTCGTGTGACTAAGACTATCTAGCACCTCAGTAAGATATCTAGGCATTTTGCACCGATATTCTGCTGACAGATAAGACCTTTCATCTTCCCCATTTTTTCTCTTAATTTGGCTAAATGATGAAGAGACAGTAAGAAAAGTTTTGAGAACCACTTACAATGGATATTTACACACACACACACACACACACGTGTGTGTGTGTGTGTGTGTGAATATCCACATGTGCGTGTGTGTGTGTGTTAATTGGTCAGGGATTCACTCCCGCTGCAGTCTGGTCTCGGTCGAGGACTCAAATTACAGAAAATATTTCAGGAATTCGATTTACTGTATTGAGAAATGCAGAGAGTAAATGTTTATGTTATAAAACAGTCCTCTAATTTGTGTCGTTCCCTTTCACACGTATTGCTTTGTGCTAATTCTGCGTGAATGTAGTTTCAATAAAATCTTCAGGTTATGTTAGGTTAACGTATATTAACTAATATTTTCCTATAATTCAGTAAATAACAAAACTATGAAAGTTGGGTGGCTTACGTCTGGCAATAAACGGCGTATACTGCAGTTTCGTTAATTGTTGTAAACATGGTAGGAATTTGAGGACGGGTTGATTGAACATTGTGCTGCAGTAAATTCCTTCCATGTTTTGGTTCCGCGGGAATACTTTTAGCTTCCATGAAGTATTTGTTGGTTCCATGGGATTTTTTTTTTCCCCCGAGGTAATTTCTTTTAACTCTAGGGTGTTTTTGTTTCCCTGAAAAGGCTTTTGGTTACCAGAGAACATTTTATAACGTTCTGGAGAGTTTTTACTTATCCAAGAACATCTGTAAATTCCCTCTTATGATTTAGGATCTCCTGGCCATATTTGTTTCCATGGAAATGTCTTTGGCTTTAGTGGAAAGTTTTTGAGTTCCCATAAATATTTTTGGCTCATCTGAATGTTTTCTTGGCGTTCCAATAATGTTATTAGCTTAATAACAAAAAAAGGCACAATACCGTGACTGGAACAATACACAAATAACCCGCACATAGAAGAGATTAGCCTACGACGACGTGTGACTTTGTAAATGGTCCAAGTCGGACCGAAACGTCGTCGTAAGCTCCTCTCTTCTATGTGCGGGTTATTTGTGTAATGTTATTAGCTTTCTAGGCACATTTTTCACTCACACGATTTTTTTTTTTTTTTTGCCGTCTAAAAGAATTGTGGCATTCCAGGCATCTTATTGCTTACTCAGGAATATTCGTGACTTTTTGACATCATTTATAACTACCTGCATAAACGTTTTTAGCTCTCAGGGAACATTTTGGGTGTCCTGGGTACGTTTCTGACTTCCTTAGAATGTTCTTTACTCCTTAAAAACGTTTGTGTTTCCCGGGAACGTTCTTGGGATGTCAAAAGCTTTTTAATTAAAGTTAAGAAGGTTGTACGATGCTGAGCGTGATGTGTATATTGCTTCAATATGGCTGGTGTTGTTATGGCTGGTGTTGTTATGGCTGGTGTTGTTATGGCTGGTGTTGTTATGGCTGGTGTTGTTATGGCTGGTGTTGTTATGGCTGGTGTTGCTATGGCTGGTATTGTTTTGGCTGGTGCTGTTTTGGCTGATGTTGTTATGGCTGGTGTTGTTATGGCTGGTGTTGTCCCTCTGTCTCTCCTCCTCTTTCTCCTTAGTCATACTTTTACTACGCCTCCCTCTTCTATTTCTCCTCCTGTTTTTTATCTTTATCTTTCTCCATCTCTTTCTTAACTTTCTCTTTCTCCTCCTTATCTTTCTCTTTCTCCTTATTTTTCTCTTTGTCCTCTTCCTTATCTTTCTTTTTCTCCTCTTCCTTCTTATCTTTCTCTTTCTCCTCTTCCTTCTTGTCTTTCTCTTTCTCCTCCTCCTCCTCCTTATCTTCCCCTTCCTCCTCTTCTTGTATTTTTCTATCCTCTCCTCCTATTTCACTTCCTACTATTTCGCTTCCTCCTATTACTCTTCTTCCTATTTCTCCTCTCACTCGGTATGTCTGTCTGTCTCTCTCTGTCTGTCTGTCTGTCTGTCTCTCTCTCTTTCCTCCACCAACTCCAGAGTCTATGTATAAAATCCGGAGCACAGTTTGCCAGACAATTGATCCCTCAAAGCCGGGATGCTGCCAGAGTACTCTTGTAAATCCAGTATATTTAATCAACCTTGTCTTCTTGCCAGTTTTCGTTTTATTTTCGGAGAATGATGCTTGTCTCTTCTTAGAGATGTGGCACTGTGTTCGCCTGATGTGACACAGATGTGGCAACGTGTCTGTCTGATGTGACACAGATGTGGCAACGTGTCTGTGTGATGTGACCATACATATGCCCACGTGTCCACCTGATGTCACAGGGATGATGCAAGGTGTCCATCTGTTGTTACTGGGATGTGGCAGAGCGTCCACCTGGTGTTGCAGGGATGTGACAGGGTGTCCACCTAGTGTTACAGGGATGTGACAGAGTGTCCACCTAGTGTTACAGGGATGTGACAGGGGGGTCGACCTGTTTAACAGGGATGTGGTAAGGCATACACCTCGTGTTACAGGGATGTGGCAAGACGTACACCTGGTGTTCTTACACTTCATTCACTCCCACACACCTGACACTCCAAAACTGAGATGTTTGACGCATGAAGCGAGACTCAAGGAATTTCTCCTAACTATCCTTGGAGAGAGACTGGCTAGGAGAGATTTGATATCGACCTACAAAATACTTTGAATATTCGGCAGAGTAGCCAAGAACAGATTATTTTAAATAAGAGGTACGTGGACGAAAGGTTATAGATGGAAGTTAAAGGAGCAGATGACTGAGAAAGATTCTTGAATTTACTTTAGTCTTAGGATGGTAAACATGCTGGATGAGCTGGATGAGAAGGTAGACAAACTTCATACAGTTTCAAGAGTAGGTATGAACACGTTTCACGAGGCCAGAAAGCAATAAGAACATAGGAACATAAAAAAGGAGGAACACTTCAGGAGGCCTACTGGCCCATACTAGGCAAGTCTTTCTCTGGCCCAAATCCACTAACGAAAATAATTACCCAACCCATTTTCAATGCTACCCAAGGAATAAACTTTGATAACACTATTAACTCATGTGCAAGTTCCACTTAAATTCATCTCCTATCATTCTTGTATTTTTATAATATAAATTTGAGGCTACCCAAAGTTTTAGCTTCAATGACCGTACTAGGCAGACTGTTCCACTCATTGACTACTTTATTTCCAAACAAATCCTTTCCCATATCCTTTATAAATCTAAACTTATCAATTTAGAATCCAGATTTTAAATTCAAGAGGCAGGGTCTTGATCGGAGTCTAGAGCCCGGAAACACAACTGGGGGCTCAGGTACTCTCTTCCTCCTCGCCCGGAAACACAACTGGGGGCTCAGGAACTCTCTTCCTCCTCGCCCGGAAACACAACTGGGGGCTCAGGAACTCTCTTCCTCCTGACCAGTGTTTCTCTCGCTCCTAGTTTCTCCGACTTTACTGCTTGAAGCGCTCTTTCATTTTTTAAACATAAAAAAAACATAAATGAAAACTGAATTCCAATATGGCAGCACAGAACAAGCAAACAGAAGAATACTGTTTACTTACTGGGATTTGTTAGGAGTTCAAATGAAGCTCTTGTTTACAAGCATTTGTTTTCCTTGCTCCCCGGAAAAGTTAAGACAAACTGAATAACCAAGTTAAATCCCTGGAGCTTTACTAAAAAAAAATACGTTTTTCTTTAAGATGTTACATTCAATTGTTTTGTGAAGATAAAAAGTTTTACAAAGAATTTACACGTTTGTCCGAATGCCTGTTATTATTATACAGTCATTTTCACCTGGCAATAATTACTTTAAGAGATTCCAAATTATCATTAGCAGTATCACAGTGTAATTGCGCTGAGAGCAACGGTGTATTTTCCCGAAGATATGCGTGTAACTCAGTATATGTACACCGAAATTGACTTTAGTTCCAATTTTAGGGAATAAATCCTCAATGGTCCTCGTGCAGTAGATAGACTTTAAACCTAAGGAACGAACATGTAGATGCGTGGAATGCGGAAGCCATTGATAACATGTTGGGGCACTCTGCCCCAGGCAATGACTCCTGGAACTCCATATTAATAAAAAATTACAAGAAACCACTATCACGTGCTATATATATTCTATGAGCGAGGACACAGGTGTCATCCCACAATCACTAAGAATAACCAACATAACAACACTCACATTAGCAAAATCTTTAAAGAGATCTTAAGTAGCAAGATTTACAGTCATATGTAATCACAACAATTGCACAACCCAGAACAGCATGGATTTAGAGCAGGTCGCTCCCGCCTTTCACAACTGCTGAGCCATTACTACGTGATCTTGGATGCACTGAAAGACAAGCAAAACCAGATGTAAAACACACTGACTTTGCAAACTCCTTCGACAAGACCATAAGTGCAATAGCTTACAAAATGCATGCTAAAGGAATAACTGGGAAGGTAGGCAGATGGACATTTTTTTTTTCTTTTTTAATAGTACACACAGTAATAGAAAACAAAGGAAAATCAGGGGCTGCCACGGTGAGAAAAGGTTCTGCTTCTCAAGGCACACTTCTCGCCTCCCTTCTTTCCTCATTCTAATTGCTAACGTAGACGGAAATAAATCATGGAATCGTATTGTCCATTGCTGTCGATACTTGAATTTATATGAAAGTGGCATTCATCGAAGACACAGCGAACCTTTAAGCAGATGTAAATTAAATCTTCCCGTGTGTTTCAGACATGGAAATGGTATTCAACGAGAAGAAATTTCACTTATTACGGTACGAAAATATTAAGAGAATAAAAACTTAAACGGGTACAAGATAAATTTAAATAATTCGGTACAGCAGAAGTTTTGTGTGAGACTTGTGAGTGACACTCTAAGAGGATTTCACATTCATGGATCACATCAATGTTATTATTGTATCAGCAAGGGAAATGTTTGGCTAGATTGTACAACATTCACACAAGAGATTCTGACCCGATTGTAGAACATTCACACAAGAGATTCTGACCCGATGATGATTGTTTACAAAACACTCGTCTCTAGGCTTGATTACTGCTGTATACTAACTGCCTACTTCAAGGCAGGATAAATTGCAGAATCGGAAGATACAGAGAGCCTTCAAAGCTCGTATAAATATTATTAAGCCAATGAACTACTCGGAACACTTGAAATCCTTTAAACTGCATTTCTTGGATCGTAGGCGAAAAAGGTACATCATTATCTATTGTACACCTGAAAAATTCTGAAGGGATTGGTCCCAAACCTACCTACTGAAATCACTCCGTTTGAAAGTAAGAGGTTAGGCAGACAGTGCAAAATACTTCCACTGTAAAGCAGGGGCACAATGAGGACACAGAGTTCTCAATGAGTGTATAGGGACTTCAACTTTTCAACTCCCTTAACTCATGGAAATAAATGGTGTGAAATACCGACACAATGGAAAAATAAACACATAAGCAGTATAATGTGATCCTTTATTGACAACGTTTCGCCCACACAGTGGGCTTTATCAAGTGTGGGCGAAACGTTGTCAATAAAGGATCACCTTATACTGGTTATGTGTCTATTTTTCCCTTTCCTCATGCTTAAGGGGAATTAACAACAAACCCCTAGCTGTCTTCTAGAGGGAATTTGATAAGTTTCTCAAGTCATATCTCAACCAGCTAGGCTGTGATACATACGTTGTAGATGAATGGTTCAAATAACCGACAAGTTGTTAAATTAGACACATATGCAACACTTGGGTATCTTTATTGAGGAAAACGTTTCGCCACACAGTGGCTTCATCAGTCCAATACAAAGAAGAAAGTTGAAAGGAGAGGAGGAGTTTGAGGTAATCAGTCCCTCGGCCTGGAGTCGATGTGTTCAGTCCATCAATCTTGTAGAAAGTACAGCATAGGGCAAATAGAAGTTGCTTATATACTGTAGACAGGTGAGACGAAGCAGGAGGAGGCGGGGTCATAGTGGTACCATCCATCCTGTCTGACACAGCAACATCTTGAGATCTTGATACAAACGGATTCTTCAACACTTGTCCAACCTTAGGACGAAGACCTACTTCGACTAGTGGATGGTACCACTATGACCCCGCCTCCTCCTGCTTCGTCTCACCTGTCTACAGTATATAAGCAACTTCTATTTGCCCTATGCTGTACTTGCTTCAAGACTGATGGACTGAACACATCGACTCCAGGCCGAGGGACTGATTACCTCAAACTCCTCCTCTCCTTTCAACTTTCTTCTTTGTATTGGACTGATGAAGCCACTGTGTGGCGAAACGTTTTCCTCAATAAAGATACCCAAGTGTTGCATATGTGTCTAATTTAACATACATACGTTGCGAGCGGTGGGCACCAACAGCTTGATCGATCAAGCCAGCAGCTGGGAGAACTCGTCTGAAACCGGGCCGCGGGGGCGGTGACCCTCCTATGCTTCACACCCATATAACAGTGTTAGTATCACAATACTCTTGCAGATTTTGTCTCCGTAGATAAAGTTCTTTAATATACCTTTTCAATCTCCTACACAAACTTTTGCAATTTCTCTTCACAATCTCCCAAGAAAACCGTGTCATCGGCAAAAAGCAACTCTGACAACTCAAACTATATTTCAAATTTATCTTTTTATCGTGCACCTCTTCCCTACTTGCTGGTATTCACTTCTTTTGCAACCCCATCTATAAGTATGTTAAGCGACAATGGTGATATCACACATCAGTAACTAAGACCTGTTTTACTGGAAAATAATTCCCATTTTTTCTACATACCCTAACAGGCCTAACATGAGCCTTATTATACTCATAAAAGCTCTTAACTGCTTTTAGTTACCTACGGCCTATTCCGTATATTTGTAACATCTGGCATATTGCTCCTCTATGTACTCTATTATATGCCATTCCTAAATCCATAAATGGGACATAAAGTTACTTCACTTTTAGTATTGTTTACCTATATGTTGCACCATAAACATTTAGTCTACACATGCTTCCTAAATCCTCCTTTTTCATCTGCAATTCTACTTTCTGTTTTTTTTAATCAATTCTTTCAGTAAATATTCACCCATACACCTGTCATACTCAACAGGTTGGTTTCCCTACCATTTTGTACACTCTTTTATCTACTTTTCCCATATACAAAAGGACTGCATGTTTTCTGCTAATCTCTAGATACCCTACCTAATTTCATGCATTTTTTTTTCAACAAGTCGGCCGTCTCCCACCGAGACATATATTGAACAAATATACAAACTACTCCAAAACCAGTCCCCTCCTGCTTTTAGCATTTCTGCTTTATCCTATCCCCCTTTCTCATTCTACTCACTGACTCCTGCCCCATCTCTAAACTCACAAGTGGTTCTCTACCCAATCAATTAAATCATTGTCTCCCTCTCTTCATCAACATATAACAGCAGCTTTTCAGAATATTCCTTCCATCCTCCCGGTACCTCCACCTTCCCATTTAATATCTCCAATCTTCTGTTTTATCTGTTAAATTCATTTGTTCGGTCTAGGCTTTCTCAACTTATTAACCTCCCTCCAATTTTTTTTCTTATTCTTAGAAATTTTTTTTAATAAAGCCTCACTGACTCTCCTTTCACACTCCCTCATCGCTCTTTTTAACCTCTCTTGCAATCTACATACACAATCTGCATTCTCACAACCTCTCATATGCTAACGTTTTCCTTTAACACCTCTTTACCATGTCATTCTACTAACTGCTACTCTTCCCTCCAGCACATACCCTCCTATACCTTTTGCTGCACACACTTACACTGTCTTCTTAGATCTACCCAATACCTTCACGACCCCGTTATCATTACTTATATTTTTTGCACCTCGCCTTTCTTCCAGTAGTTGCTTATTGTTTAGTTTAGTAACTTTCACTTCACTCTTAGAGATTGATGTCATTCTCCTTATACTCCACGCAAATCTTATTCTTACTCTAGCTACCTTCTAAAATCATACACGTCCAGAAGCCTACGCATTAACGTTTTATGTACTAATTCATAGTCTAAAAAACTGCTGTAATTATTCTGCATATCGTGTCTCCTGAACATATTTATCCTCTTTTTCTTACCAAAGTATTGCCTATTACCTCTTCCTATGCATAATTCAGTTAAAGATAAGGCGAAAATAATCTGTAACCATCTTGTAAATGCTTCACGAAAGCTAATTCAAGATTTCAACTAACCTAATCTACGCCAACCTAACACATCAATACCTAAGCTACGCTAATAGGGAAAAGTTCAGAAATTAACGCTGGGTAATACAAAACAAATTAAAAAGTGTTAAATAAAGAAAAGTTAAAATTACAGTCAGCTGACTCACGTCAAGACACATAGCATGAAGGAAGAGAGCCAGCTAGACTTGCCACGTCGCCACCAGCATCCACCAGCTGGGTAACTAACACGTGTTGTGACGATACCATCTCTACAAGCTAAGCGATACCGTCATCGACAAGATATAAAGTTAATAAGATAATCTGTGTTCAAATAACTACAGATGATTTTGCACACAGTGTTATAAATATACTCGATGGTTCCTATAAACATATACTTGTTATATACAAACATCGTGGAAAATTATGCAGATTTAACGTCGTGCCAGGATGGGAATAAAACAGGGAAATAATGGAATGAATAGTGCGCCACCAAATAAATATTTCGGAAAATGATTGTTATATGGTGCATAAAAATAATGCGGGCTTATGATAGAGGTAACGGGCACATAAATATTTATATAGCTAATTATTAAGCATGCGGGGACTGGTATGATTACGTGTAGTAAGATCAAGTAACACATCTACACCTGTCGCCATATATAAGTCGGCAACAGTCAGAATATTAAATGGGAAAGCATAGGCATATCTGTGGTATAATATGAGATTATGTATCATTAACACCAGGAATTATTGTGCCACCATCACATTCTATGCCATCATATACAGGGGAAAAGAAAAGAACTGTCACTAGTTAGCTTCAGTATGATAATCTCAACACAAGATTAAACCACACTAGGATTTCCTCTCCACTTTGCTCAAAAATTATATTATAGAAAGCTCACATTAATATACGACACTACACATAGCTGGAAAGTCATTCACTTTACATCTCTTCTGACTCTTTACCCTTGTCATCACTCCAGACACCCAAGTTACACCCAGGGTTGCCAGACTTAGGAAAATGAAGATAAATGTTTCATAGGGAAACATTGAGAAAGTCTAAGTTAAAGACTCGCAAGCATTTTTCAAACTATATTCTTCACTATTGGGCAATCCCAGTGCGAGTGTTTACAGCTGCTAGGGAAAACCGGTATAGTTGAGGAGCCTGTTAGAATATCTCAGCTTCAGGCCACATTAATGAGCTTTGGGTCGTGAACCCCTGCATTGTGACTTAGGCATTCAGGAAGAATCACTGCTGTGTGTTCGTTGGACATCACACAAGAAGACAGGAATGCATGAAGTGCTGACTGTGACACTTGTGTTCTCTGGTCTAAGTGGAAGTGTAGCTTAATCCCATTGTTCATCTTCTAGAATAGAATTATGTACTTTTGTGAATATCGTCTTCAGGAGACTAGCATTTGTTTTGGGTCATCATATGAGGCTGCACACTGTGGCTCAAGCACTGTGTGAGAAGGTAAAAGGCATCATGAGTGTCTAAGCTGCCTATTCGTTGTTCCATCCTCTTTAAATCGTCCACTTTTTCACTTAGAATTATGTCAATGGCATTAGTTACTAGAGGGGTTCAGTGGGACCAATAGCTGACACACTTTGTAGTATGGGTCTCACCGCAGCGATTGCGTGCTGGTTTACTGAAATGATTTTGCATTTGGAAGGATTAATGATGTGTCCTATAGGCTGTCTTCACCTGATTAAGATATGGTAATAGGTAATTTGTTGTGCAGTACGGAAGAAAAATGGGGTGAGGGGATCCCTTTGCAGAACATTCCTCAACGAAGTGTCTTCTTCCTCCCCAAACAGAAGTAATGATTCCTTGCTGTATCCAGCTGAAACTTTGGAAATGTGTTCGAATACTATTAATCCCACCTCTTTTCAGAAAATTAAGCTCAATCTTGAAGTCCAATTTTAATTCTACACTATCTTCGGGTAGGCTACTAATATGCATCCCAGCCTCGTGAACCGCTGAAGGATCTCAACACTAAGCTGATTTGGTTGACGCATCATAACAGCCTCTGTGCAGACACTTCTGACAGCCACATTTGCGACGAGGTGGCGGAGAGTGTTGTCTTTGGAAATAGGCCAAATTCCTCATTTTTTTCCTTTGGACACAAAGGAATGCAGCAAAAGAGAAGAAAGATTTAATTTCGTCGTGAATCAGATCAAGCAGAGAGCTATTGACGAAACCTGTGGTCTTCCCGAGAACTAGATTAACGATCATTGTAAATACTGGTGGTTTTTTTTTTCCAGAGTAGTCTTCCAGTAGAGTCAGACGGGAGCGACATAGTTGCTTGGTAAACACCTAATTCTAGCATAAACACTGTATTGGGGACAGTGCTGTTATAAGAGCGGCTCTCCAGGTTTCCCTACCACGGTGCTTTTATCCCATGCGTTGCCTTCTTCAGTCTGTTTGGCTCACCTGGACACTGAGTTTATCATTGGGATAATATTGATGCGAAGGTGAAACAAGTTGTCAGTATTCGGGAAATCTCTTAATATTTTGAAGACCCACTAGGCACATTGCCACCTCTTGTCGGTAAGGCTAAGCAAACTTTTCCAAACAGTAGCAAATTGTGCCTAACGTTGATGGTGGGTAGAACATCTGATATAAAGAAACATCCGTTTACTTTCTTCAGGAGTTCTGTGATTTTCCAATTTGCTTGTGGACGGGCTACTTTGTGAATATGTGGATGGGTTCCGATAACTGTTGCTTTGACTGATTTTATAATATTATCTGATGCAATAGATCTATTGGCTTGCATTCAGGTGCTTGGAGTGGCTGCGGATCGTCACCTTCCTTCAAAAGATATCCAGAACCAAGGCAGTTACCATGTAAATGGAGGAAATCATTACTGCTAAGGGCATGATCATGAGTACATGATCTACATTTGCCTCTGTTACCATTGCCAGCTGAGCGGTTTCCTTGGCTGCCAACTTCCTCTTGATAAACCACATCTAATTAGCTTGTGTGTGTGGCCAAGTTTAGACATGCTCGGTGAAGCATGAGTATTGAATGGATTTACCACGGTTGATGCAGCTAGGGAGTGGTGAGTGAAATGGACTGGCGGAGAGGCATCTGACCCTGTCGTCGTGGTCAGGTGGGGCAGGATGGATAAATAAAGTTAAGGGAGCAAAAATCATTGTTATACACTCTGGTGATTTTTCAACACGAAGCTTCCAATAATAAAAAAATATTATTCACTCTATCATATTTACGTTAAATCCGAAATTATTTACTTCCCGTGCATATTACGACTGTGTAACACTCTTTAACCCTAGCTAGGCAGCTCCTTCCCTCTCCTTAAAACCTGCGTCATTATCATCCTCCCGTGGTGTAGGGAAGGCACTGACTAGTCACTCATTAGTTTCACTGAACTCCGCACATGTATGGTTTTCCATACATTGGCATGCATTTATTACGATTTTAATTGGGTTAATTGTTCATAATGTTGGAGGAAGGTGCGTATGCGGAGTGCTGTTAAGGATTATTCGTTGGAACCTCAACTGAAAACCTTCTCTCACCCTCCTTATTACCCGTGAACCACCTTTTCCTCCTTCACTGTGCTCACAACACTCAAAACCCTCAAACCGACTCCTCATAAACCACTCAACACTTCCACTTTTTATACTGAAACGCTTCAGGGAAGGACTTTCTTGTTCCACTGCTAAAATCTTTCTCAGGTATTCACACTGAGTCTTTTTTAGTCTTGACTTAATCCGCCTCATTGAACAGGAGTTGTTTTTGAATATACCGCACCTAGTCAGCCACATTTGTTAGGGTGGTCAGCCACTCATGTGTGTGTGCTCACCTAGTTGCTCACCTAGTTGTGGTTGCAGGGGCCGAGTCAAAGCTCCTGGCCCTGCCTCTTCACTGGCCGCTACTGGGTCACTCTCCCTGCGCCATGAGCTTTATCATACCTCTGCTTAAAGCTATGTATAGAGCTTGCCTCCACTACATCGCTTCCTAAACTATTCCACTTCCCGACAACTCTGTGACTGAAGAAATACTTCCTAACATCTCTGTGATTCATCTGAGTCTTCAACTTCCAACTGTGTCCCCTTGTTGTTGTGTCCCATCTCTGGAACATTCTGTCTCTGTCCACTTTGTCAATTCCTCTCAGTATCTTATATGTTGTTATCATGTCCCCCTATCTCTCCTGTCCTCCAGTGTCGTCAGGTCGATTTCCCTTAACCTCCCCTCGTAGGACATACCCCTTAGCTCCGGGACTAGTCTTGTTGCAAACCTTTGCACTTTCTCGAGCTTCTTCACATGCTTGGCTAGGTGTGGGTTCCAAACTGGTGCTGCATACTCCAGTATGGGCCTAACGTACACAGTGTACAGGGTCCTGAACGATTCTTTATTAAGATGTCGGAATGCTGTTCTTAGGTTTGCTAGGCGCCCATATGCTGCAGCAGTTATTTGGTTGATGTGCGCCTCAGGAGATGTTCCTGGTGTTATACTCATCCCAAGATCTTTTTCCTTGATTGAGGTTTGCAGTCTCTGACCCCCTAGGCTGTACTCCGTCTGCGGTCTTCTTTGCCCTTCCCCAATCTTCATGACTTTGCACTTGGTGGGGTTGAACTCCAGGAGCCAGTTGTTGGACCAGGCTTGCAGCCTGTCCAGATCCTTTTGTAGTTCTGCCTGGTCCTCGTCCGATTGAATTCTTCTCATCAACTTCACATCATCTGCAAACAGGGACACTTCGGAGTCTATTCCTTCCGTCATGTCTTTCACAAATACCAGAAACAGCACTGGTCCCAGTACTGACCCCTGTGGAACCCCGCTCGTCACCGGCGCCCACTCTGACACCTCGCCACGTACCATGACACGCTGCTGTCTTCCTGACAGGTATTCCCTGATCCAATGTAGTGCCTTCCCTGTTACCCCTGCCTGGTCCTCCAGCTTCTGCACTAATCTCTTGTGTGGAACTGTGTCAAACGCCTTCTTACAATCCAAGAATATGCAATCTACCCACCCCTCTCTCTCTTGCCTTATTGCTGTCACCCTGTCGTAGAACTCCAGTAGGTTTGTGACACAGGATTTCCCGTCCCTGAAACCGTGTTGGCCGTCGTTGATAAGCTCATTCCTTTCTAGGTGCTCCACCACTCTTCTCCTGACTATCTTCTCCATGACCTTGCATACTATACATGTCAGTGACACTGGTCTGTAGTTTAGTGCTACGTTCCTGTCTCCTTTTTTAAAAATTGGAACTACATTTGCTGTCTTCCAAACCTCACGTAGTTGCCCGGTTTCGATAAATGTGTTGAAGATTATTGTTAGGGGTACACAGAGCTCCTCTGCTCCCTCTCTTAGGACCCATGGAGAGATGTTATCCCGCCCCATCGTCTTTGAGGAATCTAGCTCGCTTAGTAGCCTCTTCACTTCCTCCTCATTTGTGTGTATTGTGTCCAGCACTTGATGGTGTACCCTACCTCTCCTCCTTTCTGGAGGTCCTTCTATCTCCTCTGTGAACACCTCTTTGAATCTCATGTTGAGCTCCTCACACACTTCCCGGTCATTTCTTGTGACCGCTCCTCCTTCCTTCCTCAGCCTGATCACCTGGTCCTTGACTGTTGTTCTCCTCCTGATGTGGCTGTACAGCAGCTTTGGGTCAGATTTGGCTTTCGCTGCTATGTCATTCTCGTACTGTCTTTGGGCCTCCCTTCTGATCTGTGCATATTCATTTCTGGCTCTACGACTGCTCTCCTTATTCTCCTGGGTTCTTTGCCTTCTGTACCTCTTCCATTCCCTTGCACACTTGGTTTTGGCTTCCCTGCACCTTTGGGTGAACCATGGGCTCATCCTGTCTTTTTCGCTTCTCCTGTTACCCTTGGGTATAAACCTCTCCTCAACTTCCTTGCAAATTGTTGTCATATATTCCATCATCTCGTCAACTGACTTCCCTGCCATCTCTCTGTCCCACTGAACTCCGTGCAGGAAGTTCTTCATGCCCACATAGTCACCTTTCTTGTAGTTTGGCTTCATTTGTGCAGCCCTTCCTGCTTCCCCCTCCACTTGTAACTCTACTATGTATTCGAAACTTAGAACCATATGTGTGTGTGTGTGTGTGTGTATGTGTGTGAGTGTGTGTGTATGTGTGTGTGTGTGTGTGTATGTACTCACCTATTTGTGGTTGCAGGGGTCGAGTCATAGCTCCTGGCCCCGCCTCTTCACTGATTGCTACTAGGTCCTCTCTCTCCCTGCTTCATGAGCTTTATCAAACCTCGTCTTAAAACTATGTATGGTTCCTGCCTCCACTACGTCACTTTCTAGGCTATTCCACTTCCTGACAACTCTATGACTGAAGAAATACTTCCTAACATCTCTTTGACTCATAGGAGTCTTCAACTTCCAATTGTGACCCCTTGTTTCTGTCCCCTCTCTGGAACATCTTGTCTCTGTCCACCTTATCTATTCCTCGCAGTATTTTATATGTCGTTATCATGTCTCCCCTAACCCTTCTGTCCTCTAGTGTCGTCAGGCCGATTTCCCTTAACCTTTTTTCGTAGGACAATCCCCTTAGCTCTGGGACTAGTCTTGTTGCAATTTTTTGCACTTTCTCTAGTTTCTTGACGTGCTTGACCAGGTGTAGGTGTGTGTGTGTGTGTGTGTATGTGTGTATGTGTGTGTGTGTGTGTGTGTGTGTGTGTGTGTGTGTATTCAATTCTCCCAGCACTACTCTTTTGCTTCATGTTTAGCTATTCTATTGTTTCTGCTGTAGTAATGTGAAGCTTTGAGTGATTTTTTAATTACGTTTTAACATACGAAAATGTAATCAATTAAGAGCACTTGTTCTGTGACTGTCTCAGACCTCTAAAACCACCTCATATAAATATTTTTCTCCAAATAAAGATGGTAGTTAACTGTTGTGGATCGTAGCCTTGGGTAGTGGACTTAAAGACCTTATCAGAAATAAGCCACAATGCTTGGCTTTCTTGAATTATCTTGGGTTATTAATCCTCCAGGGTTACTAATTCCAAGAAAGTCTTCTAGATGGCGGCCATCATCTGCTAGAACAAACCTGAGAAATGAACATATGAAGAACAAGCTTGTCCTAACAATAGCTTACGAGAGGAGAACAGACAAACCAAGAGGAACAGCAATGTTAGATGTTGGAACTGAGAAGCTTTAAGACTTAATTAACACAGAGCGTTCTCAAACTCATATATATTTTATTCATGTTTGCACACTAGTATGACAACGTAAGACAAATTATGCTCTCAGGGAAACCTTTTTATTACGACAACCTATAAGAAAGACACTGTGCTCTCAGGGAAACCTTGATTGTGAAAAGCCTTGAGACACTGCTCTTATAGGACTCATTATTATGCCGTTACATCCAGGGCTGTACCTTTATCAAGTATCACTCCTGGGCGAAACGTAGAAATAAAAGTTTGCCTGTGAACATAGTTTCTTTCTCGCTAACAGTCGCTTTACATCATCGTTTCTCCAGGACAATCTATCCTCCAGTTATTTTAGAATTTGTGAGAAAACGGATGCGCCAGAGTTAGTTTTAGTTGTGGCGCCTGAGCCGCAAGGTTACTGCACCTCCATGCTCATCCTGTGAGCGGTAGTACAAAAAAAAAAAAAAGAGATCAGGATTAAATAGGTCACCATGGATCTTTAACAGACCCACTGGTTATAGTTCCATTACAATGAAATATTAATCCTTTCATATTCTATAATTTCTTTATATAGCTGTAATGCACAATACGATGTGGACATACCGTCTATACAAAAACAGAAGTTACATTACTCCTCATGTTGACACAGGTACGATATCATTTTTTTCGCACTGTTAACTAACTTTCCATAAATGTAGAATAATATAAGGTAACACGTGTGGGCAGTTATCCTGGGTGTGGGCCGCTTCATGTAAGGGTGTATACATCGCAAGCTACGCAGTGTAAATGCAAATACTAGCACACAATAGTCTTGTATTTGAAGATACAGAAAATAAGAACAATATTAATTAACAAACATGGAGATTTTTAGTAAATAAAAACATTATTCAGCTTTCTCTTTTATTAATACTAATGACAATGCAAATGAAAGTATTAATACTACAACTAGAAAATATAGATAGCTAGGGCGCAGGATAATTATTACTTAAGCTGCATTAACATCATAGAACAGGATAGTTCTTGCTTGAGACGCTGTCTTCATCCTTGCCTGATGAGGTGGTGGCAAGGTGAAGGTTTGCTGTTTGGGAAGCCCATCTCAAAAATAATAATGCTTAAAGAAAATGTTTTCCCTACTGACACATGGCCATTGGGCCTCATAATAATAATATATATATATATATATATATATATATATATATATATATATATATATATATATATATATATATATATATTTTTTTTATTAACACATCGGCCGATTCCACCAAGGCAGGGTGGCCCGAAAAGAAAAACTTTCATCATCATTCACTCCATCACTGTCTTGCCAGAAGGGTGCTTTACACTACAGTTATAAAACTGCAACATTAACACCCCTCCTTCAGAGTGCCGGCACTGTACTTCCCATCTCCAGAACTCAAGTCCGGCCTGCCGGTTTCCTGAATCCCTTCATAAATGTTACTTTGCTCACACTCCAACAGCACGTCAAGTATTAAAACCATATGCCTCCATTCACTCCTATCAAATACGCTCACATGCTTGCTGGAAGTCCAAGCCCCTCGCACACAAAACTTCCTTTACCCCTCCTCCAACCTTTCCTAGGCCGACCCCTACCCCGCCTTCCCTCCACTACAGATTTATACACTCTCGAAGTCACTCTGTCTCGTTCCATTCTCTCTACATGTCCAAACCACCTCAACAACCCCTCCTCAGCTCTCTGGACAATCGTTTTGGTAATCCGCACCTCCTCCTAATTTCCAAACTCCGAATTCTCTGCATTATATTCACACCACACATTGACCTCAGACATGACATCTCCACTGCCTCCAGCCTTCTCCTCGTTGCAACATTCATCACCCATGCTTCACACCCATATAAGAGCGTTGGTATAACTATACTCTCATACATTCCCCTTTTACTTCCATGGACAAGGTTCTTTGTCTCCACAGACTCCGAAGTGCTCCACTCACCCTTTTCCCTCATCAATTCTATGATTCACCTCATCCTTCATAGACCCATCCGCCGACATGTCCACTCCCAAATATCTGAATACATTCACCTCCTCCATACTCTCTCCCTCCAATCTGATATCCAATCTTTCGTCACCTATTCTTTTTGTTATCCTCATCACCTTACTCTTTCCTATATTCACTTTCAATTTTCTTCTTTTACACACCCTACCAAATTCTTCCACCAACCTCTGCAGCTTCTCTTCAGAATCTCCCAAAAGCACAGTGTCATCAGCAAAAGCAACTGTGACAACTCCCACTTTGTATTTGCTTCTTTATCTTTTAGCCCAACACCTCTTGCCAAGACCCTCGCATTCACTTCTCTTACAACCCCATCTATAAATATATTGAACAACCACGGTGACATCACACATCCTTGTCTAAGGCCCACTTTTACTGGGAAATAGTCCCCTTCCCTCCTACACACTCTAACCTGAGCCTCACTATCCTCATAAAAACTCTTCACTGCTTTCAGTAACCTTCCTCCTATTCCATACACCTGCAACATCTGCCACATTGCCCCCTATCTACCCTATCATACGCCTTTTCCAAATCCATAAATGCCACAAAAACATCTTTACCCTTATCCAAATACTGTTCACCTATATGTTTCACTGTAAACACTTGGTCTACACACCCCTACCTTTCCTAAAGCCCCTTGTTCATCTGCTATCCTGCTTTCTGTTTTACTCTTATTTCTTTCAATAATAACTCTACCATACACTTTACCAGGTACACTCAACAGACTTATTCCCTATAATTTTTGCACTCTCTTTTGTCCCCTTTGCCTTTATACAAAGGAACAATACACGCTCTCTGCCAATCCCTAGGTACCTTACCCTCTTCCATACATTTATTAAATAATAGCACCAACCACTCCAAAATTATATCCCCACCTGCTTTTAACATTTCTATCTTTATCCCATCAATCCCAGCTGCCTTACCCCCTTTCATTCTACCCACTGCCTCACGAACTTCCCCTACACCCACAACTGGCTCTTCCACACTCCTACAAGATGTTATTCCTCCTTGCCCTACACACGAAATCACAGCTTCCCTGTCTTCATCAACATTTAACAAATCCTCAAAATATTCTCTCCATCTTCCCGATACCTCTAACTCTCCATTTAATAACTCCCCTCTCCTATTTTTAACTGTCAAATCCATTTGTTCTCTAGGCTTCCTCAACTTATTAATCTCATTCCAAAACTTTTTCTTATTTTCAACAAAATTTGCTGATAACATCTCACCCACTCTCTCATCTGCTCTCTTTTACATTGCTTCACCACTCTTTAACCTCTCTTTTTCTCTCCATATACTCTTCCCTCCTTGCATCACTTCTACTTTGTAAAACCTCTCATATGCTAACTTTTTCTCCTTACTACTCTCTTTACATCATCATTCCACCAATCGCTCCTCTTCCCTCCCGCACCCACTCGCCTGTAACCACAAACTTCTGCTGAACACTCTAACACTACATTTTTAAATCTACCCCATACATTTTCGACCCCATTGCCTACACTCTCACTAGCCCATCTATCCTCCAATAGTTGTTTATATCTTACCCTAACTGCCTCCTCTTTTAGTTTATAAACCTTCACCTCTCTTTACTTACTGATTCTATTTTCCTTGTATCCCATCTACCTTTTACTCCCATTGTAGCTATAACTAAAAAGTGATCTGATATATCTGTAGCCCCTCTATAAACATGTACATCCTGAAGTCTACTCAACAGTCTTTTATCTACCAATACATAGTCCAACAAACTACTGTCATTACGCCCTACATCATATCTTGTATACTTATTTATCCTCTTTTTCTTAAAATATGTATTACCTATAACTAAACCCCTTTCTATACAAAGTTCAATCAAAGGGCTCCCATTATCATTTACACCTGGCACCCCAAACTTACCTACTACACCCTCTCTGCATGTTTCTCCCACTTTAGCATTTAGGTCCCCTACCACAATTACTCTCTCATTTGGTTCAAAAGTTCCTATACATTCGCTTAACATCTCCCAAAATCTCTCTCTCTCTCTACACTCCTCTCTTCTCCAGGTGCATACACGCTTATTATGACCCACTTTTCGCATCCGACCCTTATTTTAATCCACATAATCCTTGAATTTACACATTTATATTCCCTCTTTTCCTTCCATAACTGATCCTTCAACATTATTGCTACCCTTCCTTAGCTGTAACTCTCTCAGATACTCCTGACTTAATCCCATTTATTTCTCCCCACTGAAACTCGCCTACCCTCTTCAGCTTTGTTTCGCTTAGGGCCAGGACATCCAACTTCTTTTCATTCATAACATCGGCAATCATCTCTTTCTTATCATCCGCACTACATCCACGCACATTCAAACAACCCAATTTTATAAAGTTTTTCTTCTTCTCGTTTTTAGTAAATTTGTACAGGAGAAGGGTTACTAGCCCATTGCTCCCGGCATCTTAGTCGCCTCATACGACACGCATGGCTTACGGAGGAAAGATTCTTTCCACTTCCCCATGGACAATAGAGAAAATAAAAAGAACAAGAGCTATTATGAAAAAGAAGAAAAACCTAGATGTGTGTATGTATATATATGCATGTGTATGCCAGTGTAGTGTGACCTAAAGTGTAAGTAGAAGTAGCTAGATATACCTGTTATCCAGCGTGTTTATATATATATATATATATATATATATATATATATATATATATATATATATATATATATATATATATATATATAAGATGTTCATATTTCACTTTTTCATAATCCTAATATCTTCATACCTGGGTGGAAAAGAAGGTAAAGGATTGATGGAGGGGAAAAATAAGGTAAGGAAGTACAAGGGAGAGAAAAGGAATTAATGGGAGAGAGAGAGAGAGAGAGAGAGAGAGAGAGAGAGAGAGAGAGAGAGAGAGAGAGAGAGAGAGAGAGAGAGAGAGAGAGAGAGAGAGAAAGAGATGCTGTTTGGTGGAGGAAGCTATGAGGGAAAGGAAATTGAATTGGGAGGGGAGGGTTGATATTGGGATAGGAGAAGGGTCGAGGAGAATTGAATAGGCAGAGGACAATATGGAGAATTAGAGTAAGAGAAGGGTTTGAGTAGAAGAGAATTGAGAGAGGAAAGGATTATTCGGAAAGTGAGAAAAAGAAGAGGGTATGGAGAGAGAGGGAGGAATAGAGGAGGGGGGGAGGAATGACGGAGGGTGTGACGAGCGAGACGCAGTGTAATATGGCGCTCCATTATTCTCCACTAAGGAAAAATTGTAATATTTGTGTCTAGAGACTAGTTATATCTCCCCTTGACAGCTTTATTAATTGACCTTCCCTCTCATGCTTGCACGAAGGGTGTATATACCTGGCCATTCATCAAACACTCCTACTCTATTTTACTGAGTTGACTTGGAGTGCTCTACATCACTCAGAACGCTTCGTAGAAGACAGAATTGAATTTTAAAGTTACAAGGATATGTTTTCCTTTAGGAACAAGATCAGAAGGAGGAGGACTCCCCTGGAGGCAGAGGAAAGACCTTGTCAAAGTTTGGGGGACTTTGTCCATTAGCTGTGTGGTCTTCAGGAGTTTGCCGGTGTTAAATAAGTTTCTTATTTAGGAATTCAATATGTAACATACATTAAATTTTTGTTTACAGTGGTCATGAGAATACATAGATGGTATTGTCTCTAGAAACAAACACACACACACACAAAGCTCATGGAGATGGGAGAGACTAGTGAAAAGGCGGGGCCATGAGCTATGAATCGACCCCTGCAACCACAATTAAGTGAGTACACACACACACACACACACACACACACACACACACACACACACACACACACACACACACACACACACATGGAAAAGGTATAGAAGGCAAATGACTCAAGAAAACAAGGAGTTGAGTAGAAGAACCAGAAATGAATCTGCTGGGATAAGGAGAGAGGCCCAGAGGCAATACGAGAACGACATAGCATCAAAAGCTAAATCTGAACCAAAGTTGTTATACAGTCACATTAGGAGAAAAATAACAGTCAAGGACCAGGTAATCAGGCTGAGGAAAGAAGGAGGGGAGCTCACAAAGAATGACCAGGAAGTATGTGATGAACTAAACACAAGATTTAGAGAAGTATTTACAATAGAGACAGGGATGCTTCCAGCAAACAGTGGAGGTAGGGTGCACCAGCAGGTGCTGGACACAACACACATAACCAAGGTAGAGGTGATGAAACTGCTAGGTGAACTAGATACCTCAAAGGCGGTGGGCCCAGATAACATATCTCCTTGGATACTGAGAGAGGGAGCAGAGGAACTGTGTGTGCCGCTAGCAACAATCATCAGTAAATCTATCGAAACTGGACAATTGCCTGAGGCGTGGAAGACAGCAAATGTAGTTCCATTTTTTTAAAAGGAGACAGACAGGAAGCGTTAAACTATCGACCAGTGTCTCTGACTTGTATAGTATGCAAAGTAATGGAAAAGATAATCAGGAGAAGAGTGGTGGAACATATTGAAAAGATTGGGCTCATACATGACAATCAGCACGGCTTCAGAGATGGGAAATCCTGTGTCACAAATCTACTTGAGTTCTACGATAAGGTAACAGAAGTAAGACAGGAGAGAGAGGGATGGGTAGATTGCATCTTTTTGGACTGTAAGAAGGCTTTTGACACAGTACCACACAAGAGACTGGTGCAAAAATTAGAGGAGCAGGCAGGAATGATAGGGAAAGTACTGCAATGGATCAGGGAATACCTAACAGGAAGGAAACAACGAGTGTTGGTACGTGATGAAGTGTCTGAGTGGGCGCATGTGTCGAGTGGGGTTCCACAAGGGTCAGTCCTAGGTCCGGTGCTGTTTCTTATATATGTGAATGACATGATGGAAGGAATAGATTCAGAAGTGTCACTGTTCGCTGATGATGTGAAACTGATGAGGAGAATACAAGCGAACGAGGATCAGCTAAGATTACAAAGGGATCTGGGCAGACTACAAGTCTGGTCAAACAATTGGCTCTTGGAGTTTAACCCCAGTAAGTGTAAGGTCATGAAGATTAAGGAAGAAAACAGAAGACCGCAGACGGCATACAGGTTAGGGAATCAAAGGCTGCAAACGTCACTGAAAGAAAAGGATCTTGGGGTAAGCATTATAACGAACATGTCTCCTGAGGCACACATCAATCAAATAACTGCTGCAGCATATGGGCGATTGGCAAACCTAAGATTAGCGTTTAGATATCTGAGTAAGGAGTCATTCATGACATTGTACACCGTGTACGTCAGGCCTATACTGGAGTATGCAGCACCAGTATGGAACCCTCACCTTATCAAACACGTCACGAAATTGGAGAAAGTGCAAAAAATTGCAACAAGTTTAGTCCCGGAACTGAGAGGTATGTCTTATGAGGAGAGGTTAAGGGAACTCAACCTGATGACACTAGAGGACAGGAGGGACAGGGGGGACATGATAACAACGTATAAAATACTGAGAAGAATTGACAAGGTGGACAGGGCTCGAATGTTTCAGAGATGGGATACAGGAACAAGGGACCACAATTGGAAGTTGAAAACCCAGATGAGTCATAAGGATGTTAGGAAGTATTTCTTTAGCAAGTTCCATACATAGCTTTAAGAAGAGGTATGATAAAGCTTATGGAGCAGGGAGAGAGTAAATTAGTATCGACCAGTGAAGAGGCGGGCCCAGGAGCTATGAATCGACACCTGCAACAACATATAGGTGAGTACACACACACACGCACACATATACATATATATACGTTATATATATATATATATATATATATATATATATATATATATATATATATATATATATATATATATATATATATATATGTATATATGTCGTGCCAATTAGGTAAAACTTGCGATTCTGGCTTAAATAGCAACGCTCACCTTGCCATATAAGACAAGTTAAAATTTGTGTATGCAATAATTTCGCCAAAATCATTCTGAACATAACGAAAAAATATATTTCATTGTGTTTGTTTATTATTAATTTAATGTTAACGTATCTAAAATATATTTAGTTGGGTTAGGCTAAATTAAATTGCGCTTGTTGTAATAAGGTTAGGTAGGTTTTCAAAGTTTCTCTTGGTTCAAAATTATAAATTCTTACATTAACATAAATGAAAAAAATATATCTTTAAACGTATAGGAGATATATATATATATATATATATATATATATATATATATATATATATATATATATATATATATATATATATATATATATATATATATATATATATAAATTTTATAAGATGGGTCCACCTCTGGTACAAATTGTGGGACCCATAGCCTCGGAAAAGTGAATAAAAATTCCTCAAAAAGTATCCCTTCGATCCCCGTCGGGGAGGGGAATTTGTAACTTTCACACCATCGCCTTTACTCTTTCACGATGCTTTCGTATCGTGTAAAGATCAAGCCAACCAGTGGAGTTATCAATGACTCTATTAAACTTGCCCTTGCTGCCGCTGTAAAGACCTGCCTGCAAGTAAAATTTACAGCTGCCCACTCTTTGAAAGACTCCTTCCCTGACGATCTTGAAGCTTCTAAAGTGATGGACAACACCGCTATGAAAGACTCTCAGGGACCGACAGTTCACGTCTCTCCTTCACCTTTCTTGCTGGCGAAACGTTCTGTTTTTCTCAAACGGTTGGACAAGATCATCACATCCCTATCGACTGCGGACCTTAAGACCTCTATCGAGGAACAAAACACTTGTGGCTCGATTGACATCACCAAAATTCCAAACGCTTCTTCAATGATCAAACTCACCTTCTCCAATATCGACATGGCTACCAGAGCACTTTCTGATGGCCTCGCCATCTCCTACTACCATATTCACCCACGACAAATAGAACCAGAACGATTTGTTCATGTCTCTCCCAGCTGGAACTGTTATTCTTACCATCACTCAACGACCGACTGTCCCATTAAAGACAAGAAATTCTGTTTCAACGGCGGAAAAGAAGGTCACGATTTGAAAGCCTGTTCCACCACCAATGCCACTCCAACCTTCCTCAACTGCAAGGGCACTCATCATACCCATGCACCCAAATGCCCACTAAGGAAGGAAGTGCTGACTAAGAAAATCAAAGAAGAAACTAAGAGGAGCAGTCCCAAATCGCCGACATATACCGCCATAACAAAATTAGTCTGATACCAAGAAAATTCTTCAAGCTACACAACAGCCATCTCTATCCAGCACCTCCCTCTCTCCACTTCCGGACGCAGCATCCTCCAAGGTGCTGTATTGCATGGTGTATGCGCACCTTGCATCCTCCAAGGTGCTGTATTGCATGGTGTATGCGCACCTTGCATCCTCCAAGGTGCTGTATTGCATGGTGTATGCGCACCTTGCATCCTCCAAGGTGCTGTATTGCATGGTGTATGCGCACCTTGCATCCTCCAAGGTGCTGTATTGCATGGTGTATGCGCACCTTGCATCCTCCAAGGTGCTGTATTGCATGGTGTATGCGCACCTTGCGAATGAAGCCAACCCAGGCACATTCAACACTACCATCAATGAACTATTCCGACTCAACAACATGCCTACATGCCTGCCTTGGTTTTCCTTGACTTTCAACTGACATCCTCAGGATTCTTCTTAACGTTGTTAACTTCACTACGCCTGCCGACCTATCTTCTACTGCCCAAGCAGCTGTTCCTGCACCTTCCACAACCTCCCACACCACCGCTCATGCTGCCTCCACCACTGCCTCCCAGCCTGATGTTACACTTCCAGTACATCTCTCCACTGCTCCTGTTGACCCTCAGTCACCTGCTAGCACCATAGTAGACTCGAATACTGAATACACGTCATAAGATGAACAAGATATTGACGACTCTAGCACACCAACATGGTAAAACCTTACATTCTACACTGCTCCATCAAACGCTAACACCATAACCTGCACTGAACTCTACAAAGGCCTCGGTGCAGGAACTGTCAAGTTTTCCTGCGAACAACCTCATCACTTCACACTCACCCAAGTTCTGGAATTCCTCAAGTCTCTTCGATTCACCTTTGGAAACAAGACAAAACTTTACTACCTCTCCAGAAGCAGCTTCAAGAAATTTGAGAATGGCTCTTCTACAAAGATGCCACCCTAAACGAGTCTTATAACACCACCAGTATGCTGCCCTCTGATGTTCTTCCCTGCCTGCCTTTTCCTGCAACGTAACCTGCTGCCATCTTGTCAAGTCTGTAGACATCCAACTTCCAGAAGACCATCGCAACTGAGCCTGCTATTCCTGATTCTTAAGTCTGTCCCAAGATCGCCTAGCTTCTGGGTTAAGCCCTGGCTCTGTTTTTACGACTAATGACACTCCTCTCCAGCGCTATTCTTCGACTGTCCCGTCTTCCCCGCTCACCCCATTGGGGTCTTACCTTTCATTCATTCATTCAGAAGAGGTTGTTGAGGTGGTTTGGTTATTTAGAGAGAATGGAGCAAAATAGGATAAATTGAAGGATGTAGTGGAGGGAAGGCGGGGTAGGGGTCGTCCTAGGAAAGGATGGAGGGAGATGGAAAATGTGGTTAAGTGTGAAGAGATTCAGGGATACCGGTTAGCCGGACTTGAGTCCAGTAGGTGGAAATTACAGTGTCTGCACTCTAACGAAGGGATTTGGGATATTTGCTGTTAAGAGGAATATCTAAACTGTTGTTTCTGAGCGCCTTTGGCAAAACAGTGATAGTGTGAATGATAGTGAAATTGTTTCCTTTTCGGGTCACCCTGCCTCGGTGAGAGACGGTTATATACTGAAATAATCATAATAATTATAATATGTCCAGTTTTGATTTCCGAAATATAGAAAAAATAGTAATAATAATAATAATAATAATAATAATAATAATAATAATAATAATAATAATAATAATAATATTAATAATAATGTCCAGTTTTGATTTCCAAAATATACAAAAGATAAAGATAAAAAAAACAAATGATACTGAGAAGCGTAACAAAGTTTGTCTCCTCGTTCAAAACAGTGTAAAGGATTCAAAACATATTATTTTTCATAATAATGCAATGGAGACTACGATAATTTTTCACATGCTGCTTTAACCCACTGAACCACACAATCCTACAAAAACCAAGCACCTAGCTAAGCTAGGTGTGTTACTTGGTCCGAGGACATACGGTGGTGTGGGTGCCTTTAGCTAATTTAATTCTTATCCAAGTTTGGTGTACTAGCCTTCACAAGCAGTATATATATTATTGTGACCACGAACGAGTGGTATTGAATCACTAACAACACTCCGACTAGCCGAGGATTCGAACCCATATATATATATATATATATATATATATATATATATATATATATTTATATATATATATATATATATATATATATATATATATATATATATATATATGTCGTGCCGATTAGGTAAAACTTGCTATTTTGGCTTAAATAGCAACGCTCACCTTGCCATATAAGACAAGTGAAAATTTGTGTATGCAATAATTTCGCCAAAATCATTCTGACCATAACGAAAAAAATATATTTAATTGTATTTGTTTATTATTAAATTAATGTTAACGTATCTAAAATATATTTAGTTGGGTTAGGCTAAATTAAATTGCGCTTGTTGTAATAAGGTTAGGTAGGTTTTCAAAGTTTCTCTTGGAAAAAAAATATAAATTCTTACATTAACATAAATGAAAAAAATATATATTAAAACGTATAAAGAAAATTTTAGAAAGGACTTAATTTTATATGTATATATATATATATATATATATATATATATATATATATATATATATATATATATATATATATATACATATACATGCACAAACACGTGTGTGTATGAATGTGTGTGTGTGTGTGTGTGTGTGTGTGTGTGTGTGTGTGTGTGTGTGTGTGTGTGTGTGTACTCACCTAATTGTACTCACCTAATTGTGGTTGCAGGGGTCGAGACTCAGCTCCTGGCCCCGCCTCTTCGTGTCTGCTACTGGGTCTCTGCTCTCCCTGCTCCATGAGCTTTATCATACCTTGTCTTAAAACTATGTATGGTTCCTGCCTCCACTATATCTTTCTCTAGACTATTCCACTTCCTGACTACTCTGTGGCTGAAGAAATGTTTCCTGACATCCCTTTGACTCATCTGAGTCTTCAGCTTCCAGTTGTGTCCCCTTGTTTCTGTGTTCCCTCTCTGAAACAACCTGTCACTATCTACCTTGTCAATTCCCCGCAGTATTTTGTATGTCGTTATCATGTCTCCTCTGACCCTTCTTTCCTCCAGTGTTGTTAGTCCTATTTCCCTCAGCCTTTCTTCATAAGACAGACCCCTGAGTTGTGGAACTAACCTTGTCGCAAACCTTTGCACTTTCTCTAGTTTCTTGACGTGCTTGACCAGGTGTGGGTTCCAGACTGGTGCTGCATACTCTAGTATGGGCCTGACGTATACGGTATACAGTGTCTTGAACGATTGTGTGTGTGTGTGTGTGTGTGTGTATGTGTGTGTGTGTGTGTGTGTGTGTGTGTGTGTGTGTGTGTGTGTGTGTGTGTGTGTGTGTGTGTGTGTATGTGTGTGTGTGTGTGTGTGTGTGTGTGTGTGTGTGTGTGTGTGTGTGTGTGTGTGTGTGTGTGTGTGTGTGTGTGTGTGTGTGTGTGCGTGTGTGTGTGTGTGTACAGAAACCACTATTGCAGCGCGAAATGCCAGAAGCAGCATCATTTACCTCTTAAAGGTTGCTGTGCATTGTGGATCACTTGTTTGGGATTGTTGCAATATATGTACAAGGGATGAGAGAGAGAGAGAGAGAGAGAGAGAGAGAGAGAGAGAGAGAGAGAGAGAGAGAGAGAGAGAGAGAGAGAAAGAGAGAGAGAGGGAGTAATCACAAGTTAAATAAGAATCTCTTCTTCTCTCTTCTAAGCACCTGCTCCTCTTTCTTCCATCTTGAGGGAACTTTAAAACAGCTGACGCCAGCAACTTTCTGTTATAAATCTTGACTTTTGCCTCTGGCTGTTCTTCTGCAGCGATTGTGGTGATACTCAAAGGTTATCCCTGCAGCTGATGTGTGTGTATGACTCAAGGTTATCCCTGCAGCTGATGTGTGTGTGATGACTCAAAGGTTATCCCTGCAGCTGATGTGTGTGATGACTCAAAGGTTATCCCTGCAGCTGATGTGTGTGTAATGACTCAAAGGTTATCCCTGCAGCTGATGTGTGTGTGTGATGACTCAAAGGTTATCCCTGCAGCTGATGTGTGTGTGATGACTCAAAGGTTATCCCTGCAGCTGATGTGTGTGTGATGACTCAAAGGTTATCCCTGCAGCTGATGAGTGTTTGATGACTCAAAGGTTATCCCTGCAGCTGATGAGTGTTTGATGACTCAAAGGTTATCCCTGCAGCTGATGTGTGTGATGACTCAAAGGTTATCCCTGCAGCTGATGAGTGTGTGATGACTCAAAGGTTATCCCTGCAGCTGATGTGTGTGTGTGATGACTCAAAGGTTATCCCTGCAGCTGATGTGTGTGTGATGACTCAAAGGTTATCCCTGCAGCTGATGTGTGTGTGATGACTCAAAGGTTATCCCTGCAGCTGATGTGTGTGATGACTCAAAGGTTATCCCTGCAGCTGATGTGTGTGTGATGACTCAAAGGTTATCCCTGCAGCTGATGTGTGTGTGATGACTCAAAGGTTATCCCTGCAGCTGATGTGTGTGTGATGACTCAAAGGTTATCCCTGCAGCTGATGAGTGTGTGATGACTCAAAGGTTATCCCTGCAGCTGATGAGTGTGTGATGACTCAAAGGTTATCCCTGCAGCTGATGTGTGTGTGATGACTCAAAGGTTATCCCTGCAGCTGATGTGTGTGTGATGACTCAAAGGTTATCCCTGCAGCTGATGTGGTGTGATGACTCAAAGGTTATCCCTGCAGCTGATGGGGTTGTATGACTCAAAGGTTATCCCTGCAGCTGATGGTGTGTGATGACTCAAAGGTTATCCCTGCAGCTGATGTGTGTGTGATGACTCAAAGGTTATCCCTGCAGCTGATGTGTGTGTAATGACTCAAAGGTTATCCCTGCAGCTGATGGTGTGTATGACTCAAAGGTTATCCCTGCAGCTGATGGTGTGTGATGACTCAAAGGTTATCCTGCAGCTGATGTGTGTGTGATGACTCAAAGGTTATCCCTGCAGCTGATGTGTGTGTGATGACTCAAAGGTTATCCCTGCAGCTGATGAGTGTGTGATGACTCAAAGGTTATCCCTGCAGCTGATGTGTGTGTGTGATGACTCAAAGGTTATCCCTGCAGCTGATGTGTGTGTGATGACTCAAAGGTTATCCCTGCAGCTGATGTGTGTGTAATGACTCAAAGGTTATCCCTGCAGCTGATGAGTGTGTGATGACTCAAAGGTTATCCCTGCAGCTGATGTGTGTGATGACCTCAGGTTAAGTGTTTTAATAAATGCCACATCCGTGACACTCCGTGCAGCAAAACGAACACATCAGTGCCACAACCGTGACACTCCGTGCAGCAAAACGAACACATCAGTGCTACAACCGTGACACTCCGTGCAGCAAAACGAACACATCAGTGCCACAACCGTGACATTCCGTGCAGCAAAACGAACACATCAGTGCCACAACCGTGACACTCCGTGCAGCAAAACGAACACATCGGTGCCACAACCGTAACACTCCGTGCAGCAAAACGAACACATCAGTGCCACAACCGTGACACTCCGTGCAGCAAAACGAACACATCAGTGCCACAGTTAAAACAGTTCTACTGTGATGAGAAATATCACAACAAATGACATGAAAGTTTCTCATTCACATTTTAAGTTCCTCACTTTACAAGATGTCCAAAATAGGTGTGTATGTTTGTGTGACTGATTAATCATCAGATCATTAGTTGAATCCAATCCAAGAACCTGCCATCCCATCCCTGGACAAAGGGAGTTTGTGTCCAGGGTGTGGATGTATTTCAGGTGTCCTGAAGGTTTCAGTGGGAGGACCTTCCACGTGGGCAGTAACTCACAGTTAACAGGAACTTACAGGAACCTACCACCTTGATGTGTGGAATATGATAAGTCAGGCAGTGTTTTAGGAATCCCGTTAGATACATTGTTAGAGTCACAATTTAACTCCTGGATTCGTGAGGGGGCACTGCGTATGTCTGCCCCTTATGTGTACATATGCTTGACTGGTAAGGGTGAGTCCTTCCCTGTCCACGCTTTGTAATGTGACTCAACCAACCTGCCTCTGGTAGACTTTGCCCCCCTTCAAGGAGGTGGTAATAATACACTCTCAGACAAGTTTATGTTCTCTTGGGTCAGGTAGCAGTAGCTGTAGGTCAGGTAAATAGCAAGCCACTGAAGTACGTTTGCCAGTCTACCTCATCATACGTTAAATTTTGCAACTCAAAGTTTAGCCTGGACTCAGGGTAGGCATGTTGGACTGATTGTTATGAATCTTCCCCAGCAAGCACAACTAGGTGAGCACACACAGCCCCCAGTGGCCTAGTGGGTAAAGCTCTTGCTTCACGCACGGAGGGGCCGGGTTCAATTCCCGGTGGGGCAGAAACATTTCGAAGTGTTTCCTTACATACACATACACACACACATATATACAACAGGCCTAGTGACTAATTGACATGTGCCTAGGACAAAATGGTAACTAACTAACACGCCAGCGTTGATTCAGGAGCTAAACGTCGTCGCCAGTACACGTATCTGCTGAATAGCACTTCAGCTGGAGATCGAAGTATTGGTTAAGTGAATCAATTGACGCAAGTTGTAACAAACATTAGTTTTGTTGGCGAATAAGACCACGTAAAACCCCTGGGTATCTTTTTCTTGAGAGACACTTCGCAATTGGGGATTTATCAATCTAGTAAAGAGCAATGTAAATAGGGATTAATGTAGGGTGGAAGTGGTGGTGAGATGAACGAGTAGTATCAGTAGTAGTAGTAGTAGTAGTAGTAGTGGTGGTGTTAGTGGTTGTGGTGGCGGAGGTCACGTAAGCGTGAGTACGGCTTGTTAGAAGAGATATAATTTACTTGATGGTCGTGTCTTGGCATTTTAAGATTAATCGAGTAGAGTCTGTGACCGGGTTTACATTGGAGAGACTTCTAAATGTTTGGACACCAGAATCAGTGAACAAAATATGCATGTATGAAAAACAATATATGTACTCAACTTATGCGGTATTCACAGTGACTTGCAAAGATACTTTACTGAAATGCAACGGCGCCCAAACGATCATACAGGAGGAAACACGCCAGGCACACAATTGTGGAATCATCTTTCATTGCAGCATGCAACTCCACTGTTCCTAACGTAAGGGCTTTCACTATCTCGGAAACTGTGAATTAACTAATCTTCAAATGCCAAGACAGGAGCGTCAAATAAATTACATGTCCACAAACAAACCTGGCTTATGTGACCACCACTACTCCTTCATCCTACCACTACCACTACTCCTTCATCCTACCACTACCACTACTCCTTCATCCTACCACTACCACTACTCCTTCATCCTACCACTACCACTACTTCTTCATCCTACCACTACCACTACTCCTTCATCCTACCACTACCACTACTCCTTCATCCTACCACTACCACTACTCCTTCATCCTACCACTACCACTACCCTTCATCCTACCACTCACTACTCATCCTACCACTACCACTACTCCTTCATCCTACCACTACTTCCCACTACTCCTTCATCCTACCACTACTACTACTCCTTCATCCTACCACTACTTCCACCTCTCTGGTCCCCTATACAAGTATCCATTCTCTTGTTTTCGAATTAGATTGAAAAAAACAATGGTGGTGGAAACGTTTATCAAATAATGACACCCAGGTGTCGAACCCAGGTGTCGAACCCAGGTGTCGAACATAAGTGTATTCCACCAACTTATCAGGATTATATACCTTTGATTTGGATATATTTGAATTGTTCCAAGATTTTTTTTAATATAAGCGATGGAGAGAGAAAGAGAGAGGGAGAGAGAGAGAGAGAGAGAGAGAGAGAGAGAGAGAGAGAGAGAGAGAGAGAGAGAGAGAGAGAGAGAGAGAGAGAGAGAGAGAGAGAGAGAGAGAGAGAGAGAGAGAGAGAGAGAGAGAGAGAGAGCAGAATAGAGAGAGAGAACAGTTATATCAGAGAACGGCTATCTCAGCCTAGGGAAAATAATGGCAGAAAACTTAAATGATGGTCTCTAGGCTCCATAATGGTAATGCTGCAGCTGTGGTAAGAATGAATGGGAGAGTGTTAGAACCCAGTGATGAGGTTGATATCCTATCTGAAACCAAACTGACCATGAGGAACCACGTAGTAAATCTTTCAAGCAAAGTGGCCAAGCAACTAACAGAACTAAGGCTTATCTTGTATCTGCTAGACAGTAGAGGCACAAGTATGCTCACAATTTTAGTATGCACCACTCTCTTAGACTTCCTGCCCCCCTCCCCCCTTCCCTCTCATCTCTGACTGACAGAGAAGAGAGCAAGATGACTCATCTCTTGCGTGGACCCGGCCTGGATAAATGTATAATTTCAGCAGAGCCTTCAACACCGGAGGGATGTGGGTAGCCTTACTGTTATGTACAAGGACACTGAGAAGGCAGTTTGTTAACAACACGACGGACAGCAAACAGCAACTACACTCTGGCTGTATCCTTCTCAAGAACATCACTTTATCCGAGACTATTCATTTGTAGAATGACTCAAGTCTGGAACATGTTCGTATAGCATAACGACATCAGTGAAATAAAATCAGCTGACCCAGTGAATTCACTGGTCCTCAGATGGCTCCAACTTCATCATATTTCCTATTTGTAAGTTTCATAACAATAAAAAGGCTTTCAAATCAGCTGAGGTAGGTAACATCTCTTAGCTTGTATATAAATTAGGAACTCCTAACCAACCCTGTAAAACCCCTTGTGTAAATAAGAAAAAAAGAAGCTTTCAAGCTCCAACATTGAACTTTGTGAGACTAAAACAACAACGACCGCAGGAGAGTTAACTATACATTTTTGTATATTGTGTTCTCCTTGAGCAGCACCAGTAATATGAAATTTAATTAGATCAGATCCCACAGAGGGACTAGTCTATACACAGACAATACTCGCATATATACTGTGAGCAGCCATTATCTATTTTGTACTATTCTGAGCAGCTTCCGGAGCTGATATCCTGATGCGTGTGTGAGATCTCCCGGTTATCCTTGCTGCTAATATCCTGGTGTGTGTACTCACCTAGTTGTGGTTGCAGGGGTCGAGACATAGCTCCTGTCCCCGCCTCTTCACTGGCCGCTACTGGGTCACTCTCCTTTCGCCATGAGCTTTATCATACCTCTTCTTAAAGCTATGTATGGAACCTGCCTCCACTACATCGCTTCCCAAACTATTCCACTTCCCGACCACTCTATGTGTGTGTGTGTGTGTGTGTGTGTGTGTGTGTGTGTGTGGAGTATCCCAGGTTATCCTGGCTGGTAATATCCTGGAATGAGTAAGGAACACAGGTAACCTCTGCAAGTACAGATATGTAAACCGTGTCTTCCTTTCTATACGATACTAGAATCTGCATGAGAGTGTCATCAATTGACGACACGGCAAATCTTCAAGCGGATATAAACCAAGTTTCTCAGTGGCCACGGAAAAAAAATATGATGTTCAATGTGGATAAATTTCAGTTACTTCTAAATGGAAAACTTGAGAAAATCATTTGTAGAAGAGAGTATACAACAAATTCTAAGGATAATCAAGAATAACAACAGTGTCCTATTACATCTGGGAGAAAAATGATAGGATGGATAATGAGAACTTTCAAAACAAGGGATGCCATGCCACTTGTTTTCTCTTTCTCTCTTGGTTATGATGAAATTGCAGATAGAGAAACATCACAGAGAACTTTCACTGCACGTATTAATTCAGTCAAGTACCTGAATTATCGGAAACGTTTGAAATCCCTTGACTTATACTCCCTGGAACGCAAGCGGAAAAGGTGCATCATAATCTACACCTGGAAAATCCTAGAGGGACTGGTCCCAAATCTGAACACAGAAATCACTCCCTATGAAAACAAAAGACTAGGCAGGGGCGCCATGAGTACACTAAAATAAAACACAATATGTGTCCGCGGCACAAACTATCATATACACAGGGAATTACCAATAGACTCCTGACTGTCTTCAAGAAGGACCTGGATAGATACCTAAAATCAGTGCCTGATGAGCTAGGCTGTGGTTCTTACGTTGGATTGCGTGCGACCATTAGTAACAACCTGGTTTATCAGGTCCTGATCTACCGGGAGGCCTGGTCGAGGACAAGGTCTTGGGGGCTTTGACCCCCGGATTAACCTCCAAGTAGGTAGACCAAGCATTCAGTAATCCTTCATTGCCCCCGACATACTTTTTTCCCGTTCCACTGGTGGGCTGAATCCAGTACTAGTGTTCCATTGCTTGCAGAATCCCAGAGAGTATCTACATCTTCTACCACGGTCTGTGGAATGCGATTTTCCCAACAATGTGTATATTATAAAATCCTGTGCGTTAAATAAATATTTAAAAAAAATATTAAAATATCATTTCCTTTGGTGAGACGAGTTCGTGCTATAAGAAATAAGATAAGGAGATATATCCCCTGTTTGAGCATCAAATTACACTTCTTCAGCTGCGTAATACGTCGCCGTTGACCAACTTACATTGGTGGTGGCTGCGTTAGGTAGGGTGCCACAGTATAGCGTGCGGTCAGTGAATATATTAACAGAGCACACCGGCAACTTGAAGCTTGGCTATGGAAGATTATATGAGATAATCAAGGCGGTCTGTAAAGGTTTAAGGCTGCGTCTTAGCTAGAATACACAGTGCATAGTTAATGTTGCCAGAGGGTTTGCCGGGTGAGAAGTTGGGGTGGATTCTGACACTGTGCCATAGTTGGAACAGTGTGGCACACACAGCGTGACACAACTGGAACAGTCCGTTTTCGCATCTGGAACTACTCATCAGCAACTGGAATAATTCTCTCTCGCAGCTGAAATAATGCTGTCACAGCTGAAATAATTCTGTGGCCCACTGTTTCATTGTGCCACAATTCGGACAGTATGGCACAACTTAAACACTGTGCCACAATTGAAAGTGTGACCCAGCAGGAACAGTTTGAAATGAAATTGGAACAATTCTGAGCATCAATCTGAACAATTTATGCCACAAGTGGAGCAATCTGTCCCATAAGTGGAACAATTCTGTGCCACAAGTGGAACAATCTGTACCGCACTATGGTTGGTCGCTCCTCCACACCCACCTGTCGACTGACCAACCACCGCCTCTGCCAGACAAATCACCAAATTATGGCCAGCCAATTGCCAATTTCACCCCTGGCCAAATTGAATATGTATGCAGAGTGGATTTAAAAAAAACTGGTTCGGTCATAGTTACATTTTTTTACTGAGCTCTGTGTTCTTTAATGATTTGAGTGTTCGTTCATTTTGAAGCTTAGAGTTTGAACGCTTGCACACACTCTCTCTCTCTCTCTCTCTCTCTCTCTCTCTCTCTCTCTCTCTCTCTCTCTCTCTCTCTCTCTCTCTCTCTCTCTCTCTCTCTCTCTCTCTCTCTCTCTCTCTCTCTCTCTCTCTCTCTCTCTCTCTCTCTCTCTCTCTCTCTCTCTCTCTCTCTCTCTCTCTTTCTCTCTCTCTCTCTATCTTTCACCCGGGGTTTTACAAGGTTAGGCTAAGGGTTCCTAACTTTATTTACAAGCTAAAAGCTGTTCCTTTCATCAGCCCATTTTAAAGCCATTTTATTGTTATGGGACACACAGATAGGGAACAGGGAGAAGTTGGAGCCATCTGTGAGCCAGCGATTTCATTTGATCAACTGACTTTATTTAATTTGTCTTTATTCTGTACGAGCATTTTTCCTGACTCAAGTCATCCCAGGAATAAATGGTATCAGATTCACTCACTCTCTCTCTCTCTTTCTTTCACTCTGTCTTTGTTAGAGCAGCTGAAGCGAGCAAGAGGGTAATTAATGTTCTCCTCTATAAATATCAAATTAATTTACCCACGACAAAATACAACAGAATTAACAGATATGCACAATTCACTAACGCGCTACACAATAAATACAACAGCAAACAAAATCTTGTTCTTGAGCAAGATTGCAAGTGGTCTTCTCTGTCCCAAGATCATGTAAAAATCACAGGTAAATCTTACAAACTTTTACTAACATTCACAGTACACATATTTTTCTCTTTCATATTTCTCTGCTTCTTAATAATTTTCCCTTGTGAAATATTTATTATCGTTTCTGAAGATCCACTCCGATGATCCTTGAAACCGATAGTGCATGACTATACGTTGTATTATATATTAGTGTATGTGCGTATTTTACAAGCTCATTTATCATACAGTTTCCTTCACATACAGCTGTGTGTACCATTATACAAGGTCAAATATAGTAATAGCCTTTTAATGCAAAATGCAAAAAGCACTTTAAAAAAAATGCAAAGAGCATTCACACTCTCATACACTATCATACAATATCAAATACAATACAATACAATAATTCCTGCAATAATACAATATCAGTCATGCTCTCATACACCATCATACACCATCATACACCATCATACACCATCATACACCATCATACACAGCAAAACGATAAACTCTAGCTCAGAGTTATAAAAAATACCGCAACTCAACACAACTTGCTATATTGCACGCTGCAACACTGTCCATTTAATACAACAAAATTGCATAGTTGGTCACGTTACATTTCGGTATAAAAGTTTAAAAATCATGTAAATATTGCAAAAAGATTCTTTTTAATTAAAATGGAGAAGTATATTGCTTTGTATGAGAGTAGAATGTGTTATTGTGTGTGTGTGTGTGTGTGTGTGTGTGTGTGTGTGTGTGTGTGTGTGTACTGACCTATTTGTACTCACCAATTTGTGGTGGCAGGGGTCGAATCACAGCTCCTGGCCCAGCCTCTTCGCTAGTCGCTACTAGGTCCACTCTCTCCATGTTCCATGAGCTCCGTCATATCTCTTCTTAAAGCTATGTGTGGATCCTGCCTCCACAACATCACTCTCCAGAATGTTCCACTTCCTGATAACTCTATGGCTGAAGAAATACTTCTTAACATCCCTGTGACTCATCTGAGTTTTTAACTTCCAGCTGTGTCCCATTTTTAAAACATCCTGTCCCTATCCACCATGTCACTTCCTCTCAGTATTTAATATGTCGTTATCAAGTCCACCCAATACCTCCTGTCCTCCAGTGTCGTCAGGTTGATTTCCCTTAACCTCTACTCGTAGGATATACACCATAGCTCTAGGACTGGTCTTGTTGCAAACCTTTGCAGGTTTGGGTTCCATACTGGTGCTGCATACTCCAATATGGGCCTAACATACACGGTAGACAGAGTCTAGAACGATTTCTTACTCAGTTGTCGAAACTCTATTCTTAGGTTTGCTAGGCGCCCATATGCTGCAGCAGATATTTGTATGATGTGCGCCTCAGGAGATGTGTTCAGTATTATACTCACCCCAAGATCCTTTTCCTTGAGTGAGGTTTGCAATCTTTGGTCCCCTAGCCTGTACTCTGTCGGCGGTCTTCTTTCACCTTCTCCAATCTTCATGACGTTGTATTTGGTGGGGATAAACTCCAGGAGCCAGTTGTTGGAACAGGCTTGCAGCCTGTCCAGATCTCTTTGTAGTTCCACCTTATCCTCATCCCCATCCTCTTGAACTCTTCGCATTAGCTTCACATCGTCTGCAAACAGGGACACCTCTGAATCTATCCCTTCCATCATGTCATTCATTTATACCACAAACAGCACCGGAACTAATACTGGCCCTTGTGGAACATCGCTCGTCACAGGTGTGTGTGCTTGCTAGATGTGGTTCCTATCTTACATGTGTACTAACCGATTTGTGCTTGTATATGTTGAAACACTATTCCTGCCACCGCCTCTATGCTGACCTACTGGGTTGACTCTTTCATGGCTGCGTGAGAGCTCTACCATACCTGTTCTTTTTGGTCTGTATGGATTCTCCTTCTACCGCTTCGTTGTCTAGATCGCTGCACTTTCCGACCACACTGAAACGAATTTACTTCCCCAATCCCACACTATGGTCTACAGAGCACCTGATGATGCCGTACTATTTCTATTCCAAGAGCCAGAAACTTGGAGTAGACAAAATGTAATAAAAATAAAACGGGAAGCGGATAAAAAGGGAAAGAATTAAAATTTCAGAGAAAATATATTGGAAATATATGCTTCCACCACCTACTCTTTTAACAGTGAAAGTAGCTAAAGTCACAGTAGAAGGGACAGACACAGAATTTGGGTTAGAGCAGAAAAAGCCCAATGGGAAAACATTATGGGATAGTTAAAGCAAGGTATTGGTCCTGATACTCACTGGCTAGTTGGGTAGGCACTTTATCACGGGCTTGACTCTGGTTACGACATGTATCACCTAATTTAATTTTCACAAACGGACCCTATATACATCGCCACAATGAAGAAATGAATCATACCCAGATGAAACAACTTAGAATTTAATAAACATACATACATTACAGGGAAATCCGAAATTTGGGCACCAACCAGAAAACAAAAATACAAGCGTTAATACTGAGACTAAAGTCATTCAAAAACTAAAAATGTATTCTATCCCTTACACCAGCAAAAATTATGGCTCTCACTTTCACAAAATTCCACCCAACATCCTTGACTTAACATCCTGTCTCTGAGTACTTCCCTGAGCCAGTAGGCCTATACATTCTTTCTTCAGGCAACCACAGAGATCTCCAGATTTCCGGATTCCAAGCCTGGTTTGATCCTCCAAAACTAGAGTTGTCAAGGTCACTAGTAACTCAATGGTATTTCCTCACTATGCCTGGTATGGTTGAACATAGCCACCCTCTGGCATACTCACAGTAATTATTACAATGAATACTAATACTTAGAAAAAATAATCTGACACATAAAAAAATTGTACACTATATTACAGTTAAACAAATATTACAGTGAAATCATATTGGAACAACTGACAACAGAACATCACAGTGCATTAATCTTCATTGTTCAATACAATTTCTACAGTTAATTTACAGCTTTTACAGTATGAGGGATATTTGTAAATAATTTAAAGATGTGACAGTAATAATAATAACACTTTTCTTAATTAATTAAGCATTTGCAATTGTTCTACATTACATTTCAATTAAAATGATGGTATATGACATTACACAGCTTATCATTTAATTATACGGCATTTATTTCCAACACCTGAATTACAGAACTATGTACATAATAAATAAAAAAGAGTACCGTCATAGAAGCTAAGACGTTGTGTAGTTTTAAAAATAGGTTAGATAAATACATGAGTGGGTGTGGGTGGGTGTGAGTTGGACCTGACTAGCTTGTGCTACTAGGTCTTATGCCGTGCTCCTTCCTTAAGTGGAAGTGACCTGTAAAAAACTTGCATTTGTGGACACAGTGGTGCCTATACTAACCTTCCTATGGTGTAGAAATATACCTAGTTGGATGAATCTTATTGAAGCTAGCTAGCCCAGTGGCTTACGCGACGGTCTGGAGTTTTGAGACTCTCTGACCGCGGGTTACATAAGAACATAAGAACATAAGAAAGAAGGAACACTGCAGCAGGCCTACTGGCCCATGCGAGGCAGGTCCAAGTCTCCCACCGGCTTAAGCCAATGCCCCGACCCAGCCAGGTCAGGTTACATCCACTTAAGGAAGGAGCACGGCATCTGACCTAGTAGCACAAACTAGTCAGGTCCAACTCTCACCCACCCGCACCCACTCATATATTTATCTAGCCTATTTTTAAAACTACACAACGTTTTAGCCTCTATAACTGTACTCGGGAGTTTGTTCCACTCATCGACAACTCTATTACCAAACCAATGCTTTCCTATATCCTTCCTGAATCTGAATTTATCCAACTTAAAGCCATTGCTGCGAATCCTGTCAATACTAGATATTTTTAGCACGCTATTTACATCACCTTTATTTATTCCTGTTTTCCATTTATACACCTCAATCATATCCCCCCTAATTCTACGTCTTTCTAGAGAGTGCAGATTCAGGGCCCTAAGTCTATCCTCATAGGGAAGATTTCTGATACATGGAATCAACTTAGTCATCCTCCTTTGTACGTTTTCCAGAGCATTTATATCCATTCTGTAATACGGTGACCAAAACTGTGCAGCATAATCTAGATGAGGCCTAACCAAGGATATATAGAGTTGAAGAACAACCTGAGGACTCCTATTATTTATGCTTCTTGATATGAAGCCAAGGATTCTGTTCGCTTTATTGCGAACACTTATGCACTGCTGTCTTGGTTTTAGATTACTGCTAACCAGAACTCCTAAATCCTTTTCGCAATCAGTAGTATTAAGATCTACATTATTTAGTTTATATGTGGCATGGTTATTGTCCTGTCCAATATTTAGAACTTTGCATTTATCTATATTAAACTGCATCTGCCACTTCTCCGACCAATGCATCAGTCTATTCAAATCTTCCTGGAGTGCTCTAATGTCCTCATTTGAATGAATTGGACGGCCTATTTTGGTGTCATCGGCAAACTTGCTTATGTCGCTATTTATTCCCTCATCTATGTCGTTTATGTAGATTGTGAACAACAAGGGGCTTAATACTGACCCCTGTGGAACACCGCTTGTGACACTTCCCCACTCTGATTTCTCCCCATTTATGCAAACTCTCTGCTGCCTATTTGTCAACCATGCCTCTATCCAGGAAAAAATTTCTCCTCCTATTCCGTGTGCCTTAATTTTCCTCAATAGTCTCTGATGTGGGACTCTATCAAAAGCCTTACTGAAGTCCATATACACAACATCATATTCATTACCATGATCTACCTCCTCAAATACCTTAGTGAAAAAAGTTATTAAATTTGTAAGGCAGGAACGCCCTTTTGTAAAACCGTGCTGAGATTCATTGATTAATTTATGCTTTTCAAGATGGCTACGAATTGCCTCGGCTATTATTGATTCCATAAATTTTCCCACTATGGAGGTTAGGCTTATTGGTCTATAGTTCGAAGCTAAGGACCTGTCTCCTGCTTTGAAAATAGGTATTACATTTGCAATTTTCCACTTATCTGGCACCATGCCAGTTTGCAGTGATATGTTGAAAAGATTAGCCATAGGTTTGCTAAGCTCCTCTTTACATTCCTTTAGAACCCTTGCATACAGTTCATCAGGGCCTGGGGATTTGTTAGGTTTTAATTTATCTATTTGTCTAAGGACCATGTCACTTGTGACCCTAATCGTGTATAGTTTACTATCGTCCTGTTCTACATAATTTATTATTTCTGGAATATCGCTAGTATCTTCCTGTGTAAAAACTGAGAGGAAGTAAGTGTTAAAAATTCTACACATTTCCTTATCACTGACGTATATACCCTCTGTGTCCATGTATTGTTTGTAACGGCTTGACAAAGCTCCTGGAGAGCGAAACGTTGCCACAATAAAATGTCACATTAGTTGCACTTGTGTCCTTTTACCTAACTGGAAATAAAACGATGTTCAGTATAGACAACTTTCAACTGTAGTAGGTTCTCCGGTGTCGTCCCGGCCCGGTGTCGTCCCGGCCCAGGTCTTCTCCAGATGGTGATCCGTCATCCTTCAACTGCTGAAATTCGGAACGAAAGGGAAACCCAGAAGCAGCACTGGAAACAAAACACAGGAGGACCATTTCATGGAACGAAGTCAAGGTGAAAACGATTTGCGTATAATATCATACAACCTATTATTTGGGAACAAAATAAAGCAAATATAGCAATGGCTAATACATAACAGGGTGGATAATGAGAACTTTCAAAACAAGAGAAATAATGCCAGTGGTGACAACTTCCGTGTTGATGGTGTCGTTCAAAACAGATCAGATATCAGAGCTGGAAAATGTACAGATAATGTTTATTGCCCACATGTTTCCAGTAAAGCTTATAAGATACTGGAAACGCCTGGAAGTACTTGAAATGTATTCTCTGAATTTACGGTGTCCCGTAGCTCGATTCCTAGCCCACTCGGCTCACACACTCAGGTCCGTGGTTCGATCACGGTACAGGTGGAAACATTAGGATGTGTTTCCTTAAGACACCTGCTGTCCTTGTTTACCTATCAGTAAAAGAGGTACCTGGGTGTTAGTCGACTGGTGTGGGTCGCATTCTGGGGATAAAATTTACCTAATTTGCCCGAAATGCTCTGTATAACAAGCGGCTTTCTATATAGTAGTATGTCACTGATGTCGGCTAGGCTTGTATACCTTGTACATGTACTTGTAGAAATAAAGATTATAATTGCTATTATTATTATTATTATTATTATTATTATTATTATTATTATTATTATTATTAATATTATTAAGAAAGATGAGATACCTCATAAAACGTGCATGGAAGATCTATTACCAGGTAATGGAGGATACTTGAGGGCCTAGTCCAGATCTCCACACTACCATAACAGTGTACTGGAGTGAGAGTTATGGGAGTATACCTGGAGAAGGTTTTAGGGGTCAACGCCCCCGCGGCCCGGTCTGTGACCAGTCCTCGCGGTGAATCAGGGAGGAAGCATAATAGACACAGTGACACGACAGGGCATCATGGGTACAATAAGTGAACAGTGAGTCAACATCTGATTTCTCCTGCTGGAATATATCAAGAGTTTTGAACAGGAAACGAGCCCCACCCGTGGTATGGTTTGGTCATTGGTCTAAGCCGGGGAGTGACATGGACCTGCCTTGCTGCAGTGTTCCTTCTTTCTAATGTTCTTATGTAATATAGGTAAAAAGTACACATTAAGGATAGTTATGAAATTTTCACAACTAATATTTATCACACCTTAACATAAGCATGACTCGAGAGGCTGATTTGCTTCATTAAAACACTAAAGCTGAAGAAGTATTCCTGACATCCCTGTGACTCATCTGTGTTTTTAGCTTCCGGCTGTGCCCTCGTGTAAGGTATACCTGAGACCTGCCTCTCAGACTCGCTCGCCCTCTCAACTACGTCAATTCATGTCGGTATTTTGTACTTCGTAATTAAACCACCCCTAATCCTTCTGTCCTCTAGTTTGTGTTTGTGTGTGTGTGTGTGTGTTTGTGTGTGTACTCACCTCACCTAATTGTACTCACCTAATTGTGGTTGCAGGGGTCGAGACTCAGCTCCTGGCCCCGCCTCTTCGCTGTCTGCTACTGGGTCTCTGCTCTCCCTGCTCCATGAGCTTTATCATACCTTGTCTTAAAACTATGTATGGTTCCTGCCTCCACTATATCTTTCTCTAGACTATTCCACTTCCTGACTACTCTGTGGCTGAAGAAATGCTTCCTGACATCCCTTTGACTCATCTGAGTCTTCAGCTTCCAGTTGTGTCCCCTTGTTTCTGTGTTCCCTCTCTGAAACATCCTGTCACTTTCTACCTTGTCAATTCCCCGCAGTATTTTGTATGTCGTTATCATGTCTCCTCTGACCCTTCTTTCCTCCAGTGTTGTTAGTCCTATTTCCCTCAATCTTTCTTCATAAGACAGATCCCTGAGTTGTGGAACTAACGTTGTCGCAAACCTTTGCACTTTCTCTAGTTTCTTTACGTGCTTGACCAGGTGTGGGTTCCAGACTGGTGCTGCATATTCTAGTATGGGCCTGACGTACACGGTATACAGTGTCTTGAACGATTCCTTGTTAAGGTAACGGAACGCTAATCTTAGGTTTGCCAGTCGCCCATATGCTGCTGCAGTTATCTGGTTGATGTGTGCCTCCGGAGACGTGCTTGGCGTTATACTCACTCCAAGGTCTTTCTCCTTTGCCGAGGTTTGTAGCCTTTGTCCGCCTAGCTTGTACTCTGTCAGCGGTCTTCTTTGCCCTTCTCCGATCCTCATGACTTTGCATTTGGAGGGATTGAATTCGAGAAGCCAATTGCTAGACCAGATGTCGAGCTTGTCCAGGTCTGTTTGCAGCCCTGCCTGGTCCTCTTCCGATGTGATTCTCCTCATTATTTTCACATCATCCGCGAATAGAGACACTTCTGAGTCTATCCCGTCCGTCATGTCATTTACATATACCAGGAATAACACTGGTCCTAGGACTGACCCCTGCGGTACCCCGCTCGTCACAGGCGCCCACTGTGATACCTCACCACGCACCATGACCCGTTCTTGCCTCCCTTTGAGGTATTCCCTGATCCATTCCAGTGCCCTTCCTGTTATACCTGCTTGTTCTTACAACTTCTTTACTAATCTCATGTGAGGAACTGTGTCGAAGGCCTTCCTGCAGTCCAGGAAAACGCAATCAACCCACCCTTCTCTCTCCTGCCTTACATCTGTTACTTTATCATAGAACTCTAGGAGGTTTGTTACACAGGATTTGCCTTCCCGCAATCCGTGCTGTCTGGTGTTTATTATCCTGTTCAGCTCAAGGTGTTCAACCATTCTTTTCCTGATGATTTTCTCCAGGACTTTGCACACTATACATGTAAGTGACACCGGTCTATAGTTTAGTGCCTCTTTTCTGTCTCCTTTTTTAAAAATGGGGACTACTTTGGCCTTCTTCCATACCTCAGGTAGCTGCCCAGTTTCAAGGGATGTGTTGAATATTATGGTAAGTGGCACACTCAGTACCTCAGCTCCTTCCCGAAGAACCCACGAGGAGATATTGTCCGGACCCATCGCCTTTGAGGTATCGAGGTCACTGAGTAACTGCTTCACTTCCTCCTCAGTTGTGTGTATGCCCTCTAGCACTTGGTACATCCCTTGTTGGTGACGAACCACGTCCTGTCTACCCAGCTGCCTTCCTTCCTCCATTGTGAATACTTCCTTAAACCTCAAGTTGAGCTCCTCAGCCTAATCACCTGGTCCTTGACTGTTGTCTTCCTTCTGATGTGACTGAACATCAGTTTCGGGTCGGACTTAACTTTCGATGCTATGTCATTTTCGTACTGTTTCTGGGCCTCCCTCCGTACTTGTGCATACTCGTTTCTAGCTCTTCTACTAATCTCTTTGTTTACCTGGGTTCTTTGCCTTCTGTACCGTTTCCATTCTCTGATACTCTGAGTCTTTGCCTCCCTGCACCTTTGGGTAAACCAGGGGCTCTTTCTGGCCTTCCCGTTTAATCTTTTTCCTCTGGGTATAAACCGTTCCTCTGCCTCCTTGCACTTTGCCCCTACGTATTCCATCATTTCATTTATTGTCAGTCCTTCCATTTCCCTTTCCCACTGAACGTCCTGCAGGAAAATCCTCATGCCCGTGTAGTTTCCTCTTTTAAAGTCTGGTTTGTCTCTATCGGTACTGTTTTCCCTCTCCACCTGTAGCTCTACAATGTACTCAAAGCTAAGCACCATATGGTCACTGGCTCCCAGGGGGCTCTCGTGTGTTATGTCTTCAATATCTGAGCTGTTCAGGGTGAATACAAGGTCCAGTCTTGCTGGTTCATCTTCTCCTCTCTCTCTGGTCGTGTCCCTGACATGTTGGTGCATCATGTTTTCCAGTACCACGTCCATCATCTTGGCTCTCCAAGTTTCTGGACTTCCACGTGGTTCATGGTTCTCCCAGTCGATCTCCCTGTGGTTGAAATCTCCCATGACCAGTAGCTTCGCTCTGCTCATGTGTGCTTTTCTTGCCACCTCCGCCAGGGTGTCCACCATCGCTCTGTTGTTCTCATCGTATTCTTCTCCTGGCCTCCTGCAGTTCTGTGTGTGTGTGTGTGTGTGTGTGTGTGTGTGTGTGTGTGTGTGTGTGTGTGTGTTTGTGTGTGTGTGTGTGTGTGTGTTTGTGTGTGTGTGTGTGTGTGTCTACTTACAAGCACTCTGTGTCTATTTACAATTATAGTAGTATAGTCCCGTGGCGTCCCGTCCTCAACAGATATCTAATAAATTTGTAAAGTTACCAGTAGTGGGGACACCTACACTGCCTTGTCTTGAACCCCGGTACCTTGAGTGTGGTCGGGACTTTTTTCTGAGCGTGTCCGTCCTATCTCTGATACTTACGTGTGTACCCGCTTAAGCTCTCTGCTTTTTTTAACAGGATGAGTCAGGCGTGAATGAGGAGGATGAGTCATGGAGGAACTCACTTGGAGCGGGGTTCTATAGCCTTGAAAATATATAAGTAAAAAACACCCAGTCTTGTTATTCGAAAGTAAAGCTAAACCTTGAAATAAAATAATTATGTCGACATTCACAACAAAGTAATAAAAATTATATTATGGAACATTTATATATCTAACATAGTCAACTAATAAATTTAAAATCAAAAGCAAAATAAAGAGTAAATAAGAGTGGAATTGGAAAGTAGACATTACCTGAAGAAAACAATAGAAGCGATACTAAGAATGTCAAAGTGGTTCATTAAGATGTGAACTTATGGCTTGGGCGTGATGTAAATATATAGCGTGGGCGTGATGTAAACATATAGCGTGGGCGTGATTGAGTCGTTATGTCCAGTGGGAAGTTCATTTGCTGGGAACACTACCTTGTGTGGAGGTGCCCTCAGCCTCGGTGGGAGGTGGAGGTGCCCTCAGCCTCGGTGGGAGGTGGAGGTGCCCTCAGCCTCGGTGGGGAGGTGGGAGGTGCCCTCAGCCTCGGTGGGAGGTGGAGGTGCCCTCAGCCTCGGTGGGAGGTGGAGGTGCCCTCAGCCTCGGTGGGAGGTGGAGGTGCCCTCAGCCTCGGTGGGAGGTGGAGGTGCCCTCAGCCTCGGTGGGAGGTGGAGGTGCCCTCAGCCTCGGTGGGAGGTGGAGGTGCCCTCAGCCTCGGTGTGAGGTGGAGGTGCCCTCAGCCTCGGTGGGAGGTGGAAGTGCCCTCAGCCTCGTTGGGAGGTGGAGGTGCCCTCAGCCTCGGTGGGAGGTGGAGGTGCCCTCAGCCTCGGTGGGAGGTGGAGGTGCCCTCAGCCTCGGTGGGAGGTGGAGGGCAAGGAGAGCGAGGATGGGGGAAGAGTGGAGGAGAGAAGAGAGGAAGAGAGAGGAGAGGAGAGGAGGAAAGAGAGGAGAGAGGAGAGAGGAGAGAGAGAGAGAGAGAGAGAGAGAGAGAGAGAGAGAGAGAGAGAGAGAGAGAAGAAGGAGAGGCTGTTGTGTATTTTTTATTACGGCGAGAGGAGTAATTATTTGTCTGTTTGATCAATCATAATTATTGAAATCTGCACCATCCAATGATTGAGAATATTGTTCCATGTACTAAAATGCTACAACACTTCTAAAACTAGACGTGTTTCTGACGATCCAAGAAAAGTATTTATTCCTTGTATCACATAAATCCAGCCGCCTGTACCTCAATACACCCAAAAGGAGCTGAACTGTGTGGCCTACCTCGCTAATGTATTTCGTTATCAGCCTTAAAAATTTGAAGCCTATAAGAAAAGGCATTCGAAATTTATCGCATGGAACCTAATACTTAAATTGTTTCGTTAAAAGTGACAAACTGGCATCCACTTAATCCAAAACCGCTCTTGGAAAGTTTACAGCTAATCTTAGAAGGCATTCTTTATTTATCGCTTGATAACCAACATCTCAGCTTCTTTAATGTAATTAACAAATTAGGGCTTATACATCCCAGTAGCAACACGAACATTCCTTTGAGCTAAATATAACAGCACTTCAAGTTCGAAGTCAGTCGGGTTGCATACTCAAGATAACACAGAAAAAATCTAATCCCATATTTTTTAAATCAGTTTGGCAAATTGGTACCAATAAAGTAGTAATAATACAAACCTTCCTCTAGATAGGAGACATTTGCTGAAAGTTTGAAATAGATAAGAAGAGACATTCTCAAGTTATCACAATGAAACCATTTCACAATTGGCAAAACGGCACTTAGATATCATAATAGCAATCTGAACTTTCCTCTAATTAAGATATGTTATTACTGAAAGTTTAAACCCAATCAGAAGAGACGTTCTCAAGTTACTGCACAAAAACCTTGGTGAAAACAATCAGAGTTTGTAACCTGCATCTCCAGAAAGGTAGTATAAAATAGTATATTAAAAGGAACACTAAATATGCGTCATTTTTAAAAAAAATTGTTTTTAGTTTTCTTTCCAAAATTATATTCAATTTTGAATTGGCTGCAAACTTTTAAGATTATTTTAATGAACTCATAAGCATAAGGATTATTTTAATGAACTCATAAGCATAAGGATGATTTGGAATATTTGTGGGTTGTGTAGGTGCCAATATTCCATTTTTATTTAAAAAATTGGGCGGTAATATTCTCTGGCAGTTTTTCTTTTTGTCATTAAATCTTCATGAATGTTTTTCACTAGATCATATACTGTTTTGTTCACCTACTTTTACCTTGTGATCCTCCCTCCTATCTCTCCCCTCTTCCTCCCCTCTTTCCATTCTTCTCCTTCCTTTCCATCATCCTCTTCTATCTCCCTCTTCCTCCATTTATGCTCCTTACTTCTTTTTCTCTCATCCTTTGATTTACCGCCTCTCTTTGTTCCTCCTTTACTCCACATCTCCTCTCATTACCTGCCTGCCACCTGATTCATTACCCTCATCTCCCTCACCCCTTGAGCAAGCACTCCCACGCCCACCAGATTCATTACTCTCATCTCCCCTCGCCCTCTGAGCAAGCACCCCCACACCCAACTGATTCATTACCCTCATCTCCCTCACCCCCTTGGGCAAGCACCCCCACGCCCACCTGATTCATTACCCCTCATCTCCCCTCTCCATTCAAGTGACTAACCTCACGCCCACAACACACCCGACAAATTTAAGAACATAAAAGAAAATCCTAGTAACTGAAAGTTATTAAAAATATATTTACATTTTGTTTATAAAATAAATGGGAAATAGTAATGGGGCTGAGCAAGGTTGGAATAGTAGAGGGAGAATCGTGAAAGAGAAATAATAAGGAGAAAAGCGAAGGGGAGAAGTAAATGGAATAGAGAAATGGTTCCCCAAGTAACAGTTGTTACTGGGGGAATCATTCAGTAGGTTTCTTTGCCTTAAGCAAGAAAGCAGTTTTTCTTTATTTATTTATTTATACTATTTACCTAATACTCGACAAAATGTTAAATATATGAGAAGAGCAGATAGATTATTTCTCTCAATATCGAATGAGGATGACTTGGGAAAGATTTATTCAACTATTATTATTATTATTATTATTATTATTATTATTATTATTATTATTATTAGTAGTAGTAGTAGTAGTAGTAGTAGTAGTAGTAGTAGTAGTAGTAGTAGTAGTAGTAGTATGGAACTTAAAAAGAGGAGAGCAACTTTATATTCCTTCACATTTCAGATGCCTGGATGTGTGTGAGTACAAGCATTGCTTTATATTATATATACGTAGATCATTTCGAGGTGCTTGATTAAACCTTTACCCGTATTAGAAGCTTCCATTTGTCACTATGTGTTGGTGAAAGTTGGTGCCTAAAGTCACTTCTTAATAACTGTTAAATACTACCTAAAATCATTTCTCAAAATCTATTAAATGCTTCCTAAAGTTACTTCTTAAAAACTATTAAATGCCATCTAAAGTCTTCCCTTAAAAATATTAAATGCTACCTAAAGTTACTTTTAAAAACTATTAAATGCTCCCTAAAGTCTTGTCTTAAAAATATTAAATGCTATGTAAAGTCGTCTCTCAAAAATATTTATACTTCTACCTAAAGACACATCTTAAAATATATTTAATATCAGAGTCACTTAAAACCTGTTGTTGATCATAGTCTTTTAAATCCACTTGTAAACAAAGATGTGGTGAGTGCTCTCTCAATTACTCTTTCTAATGAAGTACCTTGGTGGTGGTGAAAGGCTCGTGATCCAAGAAACCGGCGCTACTCTCTTCTTTCTTGAACTCAATCTATGTGTTTCCCATTCCCAAGGCGCTGTATGACTGGCACTACGTGAGACATGAATTTTAATGCAGATACATATGAGTGTTGAGAATCTGATGTCAATCAGAGGAAGGCATTCACAAGCTATCGAATGGAATCAAGTATCCTTATTTCTTCAGTAAGAATAGTAAAAAGTGCGATCCTTTATTGACAACATTTCGCCCATACAGTGAGCTTTATCTAATTACATACAGATCTCTTTGTGACTTGATAAAGCCCACTGTGTGGGCGAAACTTTGTCAATGAGGGATCGCATTATGCTGTATTTCTGTCTCTTTCCATTGTATCGGTATTTTATATTTGTCTCCATCTATGAATAGTAAATTAACTCTTAAACAGTTAAAATATAAATCTTCTAGTTAGAACGGCTGTGAAAGTTTAATCAGAAACTGCATTCTTAGGTTACTGACATTTAAGATCATATTACTGTAGCAGTAATGAACAAACACATGACAACCAGCATTTTAATGTACCAAAACTCTTCAATAAAAATAATAAATCGATGTATGTGCCCAAAATAATTCCAAACTTTTTCTAAGAAGCTCCAGAGTTCAAGATTTAAAACCAATTACAAGAGGCCCTCTCCAATTATTGTGTATTAACTCATTTAATAAAACTAATATATTAAAATTAATAGAACCCAGCATTGACGCAAAGCTTCCTTTTAGGAAAATGCACAAGTAAATGGAGTTTGAAGCCCACCAGAAGATGCTTTCTCCAGTTATCACAAAAAATCCAACATTACAAAGTTTATTAACTATGTTAGCAAACTGGCAAATTTACACCTACACATCCTAAACCTAAAAGAAATTTAATATTTTATAAAACGCATCAGTTATTAAAGATTGTTACCTTTCAGAAGAGGCATACTCCAGTTATTTTAAAGGAACATATACCAAACCAGAATAAAAATAAAGACAATCTGGCACTTACATATTTCAATAAAAATCTCAATTTTTTTCAAAGTAGGACACAGCAATGTTGAAAGTTTGAAGCTGATCAGAAGAGGCTTTCTTAAGTTAGCACTAGGAAATCAAACCTGGCAAAGGTCTATGTAAAACTGAGTCGAGGGAACCTGTCCATGATAACAGTTCCATGAACCTTCCCTTAGTTTTATTCCTGCCCATGGTAACAGTTCCATGAACCTTCCCTTAGTTTTATTCCTGTCCATGGTAACAGTTCCATGAACGTTCCCTTAGTTTTATTCCTGCCCATGGTAACAGTTCCATGAACCTTCCCTTAGTTATACTTCACCAGAGTTGAAAATTTGAAGTAGGTCAGATGAGGCGTTCTCAAGTTATAAACGAAACCATTGGGGTAATACAAGAGCACTGTACCTGAGTGCCTGTGTCAGTTCTGGAATAAAGATAAGTGAAAGTATTTAAGAGCTCACTAAACGCATGAAAATTGAAGATGTAATAAAAGTGCTTGTTTTCAATATTACTCATTTTTCTTATTTTAATTTTATCTCAAATTCTTGACAATACCATAAGTTTTTTTTTTTTTTTTTTTGAGAAACTGGCATTTACATACCTGCTATAAGCTAGCAGACAGGACAGCTGACAGAATGAAACAAAATTTTGCAAATTGGCATCTGCATAGTCCAATCATAATCTAATTGAATGAAATATTCATAAATCATCATGTGAGAACTAATATTACTATTTTACCAATTACCTAAATTGACAGATTTGCACCTACAGAGTCCAAGATCAATCTAACAATTTATTTAAAATAAACCAACATTTAGGGTTTAAAGTCCTATCAGAAGAGACATTCTCTAGATAATGACAAATTAAAATTTGCACGACCCAAAAATCAATTCAGAATTTACTTTTAACAAAGCCACACCATCGCTGCAAGTTTGTAGACAATCACACGAGACTCTTTCATGTTATTACTTGAAATTCAATGATTTTATGTTTATTAACTATGTTAGAAAAATGACAAACATTTATCTAAAGAATGAAACCATTCAGAATGAACATACTCAAGCTTTTTTATTTTACACAAAGTTATTCATCATATTAAACATATAAATGAATATCTATTTAATGATGTAATATAAAACCCCAATTTCAATGGGGTATAAAAAGGCGAATAGCCAATTCCTTGAATGAATGGTGTCAGTGATGCTGTAGAGAAAAGAGGTGCTAAATTCTTGAGTAAACTTGTGGAACTGAAAGGTTCTTTTGGGAAAGTGGATAAGGCACATTTCAACCTCTGTACACCTTTCAGTTTGAGCCATGAAACTGACATTTTCAACACCGGATGCATGAAGTCCAATTTTCAAGTGTCTGTTACACTGACAGTTTCTAGACATTTTTATGCACAAGATCTGTCAGTAGTGGTCAGACAATGGTATATATTTTTTGTTACTGGAAGCTGTCCAGACCCCTTACATCATACATGTAATTTGTTTATTATATCCGCATGCTATTCAGTTTTTATCATATGTGGAATAATTGTCAGGAATAAGTAATCTTTGAGAGTCCTCGGTATCACCTCTTACCGTAAATCACTTTGTTTTAATTGCAAATCTTTACCATTAAATATTTAGTAAAAGGTTTATTTATCATCTCATTCCTCACATAATTAAGTAAGTTTTCCTAATAATATTCTGTCATTGTTTTCTATATGTATGTGTGCAGAATTAATTGTATCATGTACACAAGTAATGAAGCTGTGTGTATTACCAATAGAAGCAAACCATCTATACTGAATTAAGGAGTATTTAAAGCTACCGTAGACTACATGTAAGAAATACAATGAATATATAGACCTATTTCACTAAAACATGAATAAGTCACCGACTCCAATGAAGCCACCATCATAATAAAATTATAACAAAAATATTCTTGGAATATTAACACTACATACAGACAGCTTAATTCATTAAATTATAAGTCTATTGTGAGTTAGGAAATAGCCATAGTCTACGGTGGTGATATTGCAAGCATTTCATTTATTACGTACTTCATGTTGGAGGTAACTTTATCAAGAAATAATCCACCATTACTGTAGCGTTGTAGCGTGAGTCGGCAGTACAGCGTTTCATTAAACTAGGTTTCAGTAGACTAAGTTACTTGCATGCGGGTAGGCAGCGTGCAAGGGGCAAGAGGTCAGCTGAAATTACTCGGAAAATCATGTCAGAATTGAGTACCACACATCACGCTAACTCTGAGCATGATAAGCGTGCAGTGACCTCCAGTAAATCGATGCATTGGTGCCGATGGTGGGATCTACATTAGTACCTCTGCTATGATATACATTGGTGTCTCTGGTGGGATCTTCAGTACATTGGTGCTAATGCTGGATCCACATTGGTGTCACTGGTGGATCTACAATAGTACCACTGGTAGGTCTACAATGGGGCCACTGGTGGATCTACAATGGTACCAGTGGTGGTCCTACAAGGATGTCAGTGGTGTATCTATAATGGTACCACTGGTGGTTCTACATTGGTGTCAGTGGTGGATCTACATTGGTGTCAGTGGTGGATCTACAATGGTACCACTGGTGGATCTACAATAATACCACTGGTGGATCTACAATGGTACCACTGGTGAATCTACAGTGATGCCACCAGAGAATCTACAATGGTGATACTGGTAGATCTACATTGGTACCACTGGGTAGATCTACAATGGTGCCATTTGTGGATCTACAATGGTACCACTAGTGGATCTACAATGGAACCACTGGTGGAATCTACAAAGGTGCCACTGGTGGGCTACAAACACTGGTACCACTGATATAATAAATAAACTGGTGTCACAAATAACGTATTGGTACAGAGGTATTACAGTGGGATCGAAAAAGTGATGACATATTGGGATCAAAATATTTGTATCACAGGTGTGGTCGATAGATTGGCGTCATGGTGAGATCGCTATGTTGGTGCCATTGTGAGACAAATACATTGGTGCCATTGCGAGACCGATACATCGGTGCCATTGGTAGATAAATACACTGGTGCCATTGCGAGACAAATACATTAGTGCCATTGTGAGACAAGTATATTGGTGCCATAGTGAAACAAATTAAAGCACCGCTGAATCAGGTTCTTATTACTGAAAAAGGATCAAATGAAATTTATGGGAAAAGCTGGAAATAAGCCTAAAGAAATTAATTAAATCAAATTTACAGGAATAAACTAGATATTATATGTCTAAATATACAAAGAAGAAAAAATTCTGGAGCTTTACTGTGTTTAGTGTGTGTGTACTCACCTTTTGTGGTTGGAGGGGTCGATTCATAGCTCCTGGCTCCGCCTCTTTGCTAGTCGCTACTAGGTCCACTCTCTCCCTGCTCCAAGAGCTTCATCGTACCTCTTCTTTAAAGTATGTATGGATCCTGCCTCCACTACATCCCTCTCCTGATTATTTTACTTACTAACAACTCTAAGGCTTAATAAATACTTCCTAACATTCCTATGACTCATCTGAGTTTTTAACTTCCAGTTGTGTCCTCATGTTTCTGTGTGTGTGTACTCACCAAATGGTCATAACAGGGTTCGATTCACAGCTCCTGGCCCCGCTTCTTCGCTGGTCGTTACTATGTCCACTCTCTCCCTACTCCAAGAGCTTTATCATACCTCTTCTTAAAGTTATGTATGGATCCTGTCGTCACTACATCACTCTCCAGATTGTTTCACTTCCCGAAAACTCTATGCCTGAAGTAATACTTCCTAACATCCCTGTGACTCATCTGAGTTTTCAACTTCCAGTTGTGACCTCCTGTTGCTGTGTTCCATCTCTGAAACATTCTGTCCCTATCCACCTTGTCAATTCCTCTCAGTATTTCATATGTTGTTATCATATCTTCCCTATCCCTCCTTTCCTCCTGTGTCGTTAGGCTGATTTTCCTTAACTTCTTCTCGTAGGACATACCCTTTAGCTCCAGGACTAGTCTTGTTTCAAATCTTTGTACTTTCCTCTAATTTCTTAATGTGTTTGACCAGGTGTGGGTTCCATACTGGTGCTGCATACTCTCATATGAGCTTGACGTAAACAGTGTATGGTGTCTTGAATGACTCCTTAATCAGGTGTAGAAACGCTTTTCTCAGGTTTGCCTGCAGCCAATTTGCTGTTGCAGTTATTTGGTTGATGTGCGCCTCAGGAGATTTGCTCGGTTTGATACTTCCCCTAAGATCTTTTTTCGTGAGTGAGGTTTGCAGCCTTTTGCCCCCTAGCCTGTACTTTGTCCGAGGTCTTCTTTGACCTTCCGCAATCTTCATGACTTTGCACTTGGTGGGATTAAACTCCAGGAGCCAACTGTCTGGACCAGACTGAAAGCATTAACTTCATATCGTCTGCAAACAGGAACACATCTGAATCTATCCCTTCCGTGCTTGAGTGTGTGTGTGTGTGTGTGTGTGTGTGTGTGTGTGTGTGTGTGTGTGTGTGTGTGTGTGTGTGTGCGAGCGTGCGTGCGTGAGTGCGTGCGGGTAGAGAGACTAAGAAAATACATAAAAAGTTCAACAAAGGACCAGTAGGCAACAAAGATAGGGAATTAGAATGTCAACAAAGAGAATTTCAAAAGTTTAATGTGTCCTGATATTTAAGAATATACTCAGGATAGGAAATAGGAAATTAATAAAAGAGAGATACATCGTGAAATTCAGATACATCCTGACAAGAGGGAACCTCAGAAATTAGGAAAGGGAAGCTGCTGAAGACAGCATGAATGCGTAAATAGCCGAAGAAGACGAGTCTGTGGTGTGAGGAGAAGACTGCTATTGCAGGATCCAATCAAAACTTATCTCAAGGAGGAGCGAGAAGTTATGATTGGTGCTCGCTCAGTCGATTAGTCTGCAGGTCATATGTACCAAAATGATCCCTCCTCCCCTCCCCATAACCATTTCATTTGCTTCCCCTGCAAAGCTGGTTTACAATTTGACTGTCTGTATGGCTGGTTCACAGCTACCTCGCCGTCTGTATGGCTGGTTCACAACCTGAATGTCTAGCTGGTTCACAGCTTTCTGGCTGTCTGTATGGCATTTATTTTCAGTATGCCAATCTGAGCATCTGTTTGTCAGAATTTTGTGTTTGGTTTATTGTTTGTACGTCTGTGTACTCATGTGTTTCAACTCTGTTAGTCGTTGATGAGTAAGACAACAATTGATCATGTGTCTTATCCATCAACTTGTTGGTATTTTATGCCATTTTCATCATATCGGTTCGTGTTTGCGGAGTTGAGCGAGAGGTCAGCGCCTTCGCTCACGGCTTCTCTGGTATGGCTTACTCCAGGCTCTGGCAGAATTTCTTATGTATTGGCCTTTTGACCGTCCATCTAAGTGGCTTCGGTATTATACTTTGGCTAAAGACCGTTATGCGTGTGAGGCTGACGCTACATTAAAAACATGAATGTTCGACAGTGTTTTTTATTATGCAGTCTGCTCGGTAGGTTTTCATTCTCTGTTCTCGCTTCAAAAGTCTTGATTACCTTTACGTATTATATTTGCTGGCGTTGTGGTTTATTGTAATTGGTTAGATTACATTTTAACTTAACCAAAGTTAGTGTAACATAACCTAAATATAGTACAGAGGAATTTGCTTAATACAGAATGTAATATATCGATGTTAGGAGAACGTATTAAGATTTTGATCAAGGATGACCTTGGGGTAAACATAACACCGAGCATATTGCTGAGTGGCACATGTGTCTGCAGTAGGCTCAACTTCCGCACACATTACCGAGTATATTAACATGATCCATAGAGGGTGCAGAGTTAAATACTACGAGATAGATCTCCCATTATACTTTACCACTTACCCTCTCCAAGCTGAAGATACGAATTGTGTGGAGAGTGAGAGTGAAGGCGTTGTGTTGACTGTGAGAAGTGTGGGGAGGGTGAGTGTAGGGAGGGTATACATGGGGAGGATGTATGTATGTAGGAAGAGTATGCATGGGGAAGTTACTTTTAGAGGTGTGTGGGGGAGAACTTTATTAGGGGATGGGATTATATGAGGAGACTTCTATATCATAAATGGCACATTATTTTCTCTATCTCCTCTCACTGTTAGGTAACTTTATGGAAATATTCCATTAATAATATTTGGTCTCTGTTAGAGCTGTGATTTGTGGTTGCTCCTCAGTGTGTAGATTTTGAACATGATCCTCTCAACATCAGTGTACCACACTGTGAAGCTTCTGTCACCTAGTTAGTGTAGTGATGTCTGGTTCCAATAGTTTTTCTAGTAGACAGACGGGGTGGAGAGAACTGATGTACGTACCATGGAAGGAAGGGGATGCGGAGTGGTACAGGTAGGATTAGTGTTGTTTTTATATTTATTATTTAGCCTAACTAATTAAAGTGAGACGCTACCCTATCCTACATGATAGTTACACAGGGGAAACAAAACCTGTTTTCCTGCCATATTCCATCACACAGGATGGCATGCATGTAAGTGTTAAAATCTGTCAACCTTAGCTGGACGACAGTAATGGAGATGGGGAAAGGGGAAGACTAATAGAGGAAAGGACGGCACACTGGTGGAAATATGATACATAGAGAGAGAGAGAGAGAGAGAGAGAGAGAGAGAGAGAGAGAGAGAGAGAGAGAGAGAGAGAGAGAGAGAGAGAGAAGAGAGACAGAGAGACAGAGACAGACAGACAGACAGACAGACAGAGACAGAGAGAGAGAGAGGTGTAGGTGCGAGGGAAAAAGACATAGGAAGGAAAAAGATGGATATAAAGAAGAAAAGAGTTGTAAAACTTGGAAGGTAGAGGGAGGGAAAAGGGAGAAAAAATGACGAAACAGAAAGAGGAAAAAAACTGGATAAGGGTTGATAGCTGTGGATGTAACAGAAGTGGGAGGACTCTAAGAGCAGGAGGAAGGACGTGGGTGTGGATGGACTGATGGGTTATGGGAACTTCTGGGGAAAGGCTTACTTAGAGTTCCTGGGAAAACTCACGGGAAGGTTCATGGGAAAATTCATAGGGATATTCATGAGAAAGTTCCTGGGAAAATACATGGGGATGTTCATGAGAAAGTTCATGGAAAAATTCATGTGAAAGTTCATGGGGAAATTCATTAGGATATTCATGAGAAAGTTCATAGGGAAATTCATGGGAAAGTTCATGGGGAAATTCATGGGGAAGTTGAACACCACTTAGGCTCACACAGGGCATGAAATACAATCAGGTTTGATTCATGGTGGCAAGAGGGGTCACTTCGACTCCAAGGATCAAGAGCTCTTCCCCAGCATCAAGGCTACCGCAACAGCTTCAAAAAAAAAAAAAATCTAACCACTACCTGACAGTCAACACTGGGACAAACTTCCTGTTATGACTGGTGACTAAGTGGCAGTTTTTTGGTGTGCGATAAGATACGTGTGCAAATGACCACCTTTGTGTGCAAGTGAGAAGTTTGGTGTGTAAGTGACCACCTTTGTAAGTGGCAGTTCGTAGCTGACTGTTGACGTAAGGCTTCACTTAAGAGAACAATGTGGAGACGCTCAATTTCTGCTGCATTTAAAGTTTCGTTACGATTAGTTAATTTATACTTCACACACACACACACACACACACACACACACACACACACACACACACACACACACACACACACACACACACACACACACACACACATACACACACACACACACACACACACACACAGGAGCTGTGACTCGACCCCTGCAACCACAACTAGGTGAGTACACACACACAAATGCACGCATGCTCACAAACAGCAGAGGGGGAGGAGGAGTTGCACTGCTCATTAAGAACAGGTGGGGATTTGAGGAAGTGGAAGGAATGGATGGAATGGGTGAAAGGGACTACATAGTAGGAACAATTCAGTCTGAGGTCCATAAGGTGGTAATTGCTGTAATGTACAACCCGCCACAGAACTGCAGGAGGCCAAGAGAAGAATACGACGAGAAAATCAGTAAAAGAAATGATGGAATATGTGACAACCAAATGCAAAGAGGCAGAGGAGAGGTTTGTCCCCAAGGGAAACGGAAGTAATGGGAAGACCAGAACGAGTCCTTGGTTCACCCAGAGTGTAGGGAGGCAAAAACTAAGTGTAATAGAGAATGGAAAAAGTACAGAAGAAAAAGGACCCAGGAAAATAAAGAGATTAGCCGAAGAGCCAGAAACGAATATGCACAGGTAAGGAGGGAGGCTCAGCGACAATATGAAAATGACATAGCATCTAAAGTCAAGTCTGACCCGAAGCTGTTGTATAGCCACATCAGGAGGAAAACAACAGTCAAGGACCAGGTAATCAGGCTGAGGAATGAAGATGGGGAGTTCACAAGAAACGACCAAGAGGTATGTGAGGAGCTCAACATGAGATTTAAAGAAGTATTTACAGAGGAGACAGAAAGGACTCCAGGAATTCAAAATAGGGAGGTATACCAACAAGTGCTGGATGAAATACACACAACCGAGGAGGAGGTGAAGAAGCTGCTATGTGAACTCGATACCTCAAAAGCGGTGGGACCTGACAACATTTCTCCGTGGGTCCTTAGAGAGAGAGCAGAGATGTTGTGTGTCCCACTAACAAAAATCTTCAACACATCCATTGAAACTGGGCAACTACCTGAGGCGTGGAAGATGGCAAATGTAGTCCCAATTTTTAAGAAAGGAGACAGACACGAGGCATTAAACTACAGACCTGTGTCAATGACGTGTATAGTATGCAAAGTCATGGAGAAGATCATCAGGAGGAGAGTGGTGGAGCACCTAGAAAGACACAAGCTAATAAACGACAACCAGCACGGTTTCAGGGAAGGAAAATCCTGTGTCATAAACCTACTGGAGTTTTATGACAAGGTAACACAAGTAAGACACGAGAGAAGGCACTGCAATGGAGCAGAGAATATCTGACAGGGAGGCAACAACGAGTCATGATACGTGACGAGGTGTCAGAGTGGGCACCTGTGACGAGTGGGGTTCCACAAGGGTCAGTCCTGGGACCTGTACTGTTTTTGGTATATGTGAATGACATAACGGAAGGGATAGACTCAGAAGTGTCCCTGTTTGCAGATGATGTGAAGTTAATGAGAAGAATTAAATCAGTCGAGGATCAGGTAGGACTACAAAGAGACCTGGACAGGCTACAAGCCTGGTGCAGTAACTGGCTCCTTGAATTTAACGCTGCCAAATGTAAAATCATGAAGATCGGGGAAGGGCAAATAAGACCGCAGACAGAGTATAGTCTAGGTGGCCAAATACTGCAAACCTCACACAAGGAAAAAGATCTTGGGGTGAGTATAATACCGAGCACATCTCCTGAGGCACACATCAATCAGATAACTGCTGCAGCATACGGGCGGCTGGCAAACCTAAGAATAGCGTTCCAATACCTCACTAAGGAATCGTTCAAGACTCTGTACACCATATACGTCAGGCCCATACTGGAGTATGCAACACCAGTTTCGAACCCACACCTGGTCAAGCACGTAAAGAAATTAGAGAAAGTGCAAAGGTTTGCAACAAGACTAGTCCCAGAGCTAAGGGGATTGTCCTACGAAGAAAGGTTAAGGGAAATCGGCCTGACGACACTAGAGGACATGAGGGTTGGGGGAGACATGATAACGACATATAAAATACTGCGAGGAATAGATAAGGTGGACAGAGACAAGATGTTCAAGAGAGGGGACACAGAAACAAGGGGTCACAATTGGAAGTTGAAGACTCCTATGAGTCAAAGGGATGTTAGGAAGCACTTCTTCAGCCGTAGAGTAGTTAGGAAGTGGAATAGCCTAGAAAGCGACGTAGTGGAGATAGGAACCATACATAGTTTTAAGACGAGGTTTGAAAAAGCTCAGGGAGCAGGGAGAGAGAGAGGACCTAGTTGCAATCAGTGAAGAGGCGGGGCCAGGAGCTATGACTCGACCCCTGCAACCACAAATAGGTGAGTACAAATGGGTGAGTACACACACACAGATGACTCAACGCTTTATGTTACTTTCTTTAGTGACAGCACCTTCTTATACCCTTATATATATACCCGACTTACTCCCTTCCTCGCAACTTCTGAAGACGCCCTTCGTTGAAAGTCGAAATATACAGACCAACTTAATTCTTCCTGTTTCGATTTAGGTTACTACATAAAAATGACAAGTGGTCAATACACTTTTAATGCTAATACATATATAATCAAAGATAAAATATACAAAATATAAAAATATACTAGAAAATGATAGAGTAGATAGAGGTAAACTGATTGAAATTAGAGGATGATAATAATGTTTTTAAGTACTTTAATATCAGGGTGGTAGAAAAGTGGGAGTTGGATTAGCATTTATTAATGACAAACTCCTTACACAGTTGCAAGAATAGATGTGATAGCCTCCGGATAGCAGTAATGGCGGTCGACGTAACTTTAGAGTGGAGCAAAGCTGAAATTCGACTCCCACATACACGAACTGGTGAGCACACGTAAGTATTCAACACCAGTATGCAAACTGCACCTTAAACAGCATGTTAACAGTGAAGAAAGTGCAGAGGTATGCAACAAGGCTTGTTCCTGAGATACGGGGCATCAGCTACGAGGTAAGGCTAACGCAATCTAATTACATTGGAAGACGGAAGTATCAGGGAAGACTTAAAAATAATATACAGAATAATCAGGGAAATTGATAGAAAGATAAGTTGTTTGAGAAGCGAGAAACGGGAATTGGGGGACACCTGGAAGTTTAAGACACAGATGACCCACAGGTATGTTGGGATTTTTTTTTCAGTCTCAGAGTAGTCGGGAAGTGGAATGATCTTGGTGAACTTTAGGAGCAGGTACGATAGAGCTAAGGATGCTGCGAGGGAGTGTAAGTGGTAAGAGGCAACTTAAGAGGCAGGACCAGACTCAGAGAATCGACCTTAACAACCACAAATAGGTGAGTACGAATAGGTAAGTATACACACACATACACAAAGAGGGAGGGCCAGGAGCTATCATTCGACCCCTGCAACCAGAATTAGGTGAGTACAATTAAGTATACACACACACACAGTGATGTAGTATAGGCAGTATTTATACATACTTAGCTTTAAGAAGAGATACGACAAAGCTCATAGAGCAGGGAGAAAGTGGACCTAGTAACGACCAGCAAAGAGGAGGGGCCAGGAGCCGTGAATCGACCCCTGCAACCACAAATAGGTAAGTACAAATAGGTGAGTACACACACACACACACCACTCGATCCGGTAGCCCAGTCGTATTATATGTTGGCCGAGATGTTATAAATTAGTAGCCCTAATCCCAGGTATTATCGTGGCTGGTTCTAAACCACTGTTACCGCCACACCAGCCTCAGTTATCAAGCAGTTATCGCGGATTTATCAAGGAGGCACCGAGGAGTTATCAGAACGTGCTAATAATTTACGCTAAGGGAGTTATGACTCCCTGAGAAGGGCAGATTATAGCCATAATTATCATCTAAGTCGAGATTATCAGCCCTCGGTGTAAGTCATCCCTTAGTGGAAGGTCGGGGAGGGAAGAGAGAGAGAGAGAGAGAGAGAGAGAGAGAGAGAGAGAGAGAGAGAGAGAGAGAGAGAGAGAGAGAGAGAGAGAGAGAGAGAGAGAGAGAGAGAGAGAGAGAGAGAGAGGATGGTGAGAGGAGTGAAGGATGGAGGAAAGGATAACTACATGGGAGTACATAGGACAGACAGATAGAAGAGAACTTGAATGTCCACATCGAGGCTATATGTTCAGAAGAAGTGTCTGCTGTCTACATGATAACCATCGTCAGTTATCCAGGTGTGTGAGTCAAGGATTACCTTCTCCCTATCCTCCACTTCCTCTTGCCACACCCACCATGAAAAAGGCGGAAAATTTGTAATACCACATTGGAAAAAATAATTTGAAATTTACAGAAGAGATGGAGATAGATGGATGGCGTGAGCTACAACTACATCTACCAAGTTTGAAATCTTTCTGCCTTAAACTATACTCGTCTCGCTCCACTGTCACCCACTGTGCTGTATGTACCAGTGGTTCTGCTTTTGAATACCGCCGGTTCGGATATGAATATTTCAACTCTCTACTTCAACCACTACCACTACTACTTCAACCACTACCACTACTACTTCAACTACTACCACTACTACTTCAACCACTACCACTACTACTTCAACCACTACCACTACTACTTCAACCACTACCACTACTACTTCAACCACTACCACTACTGCTATTATTGATTCGGTTGCTTCGTTGTCAACCGATCGTCCGTTTGCAGTCACTGAAAATATGCTGACTTCAGAACGCCTCATTTACTGAATGTATATGAGGGTCTTTATGGGTTGTTAAGTAAAAGAACACAAATACAACTAATGTGACATTTTATTGTGGCAACGTTTCGCTCTCCAGGAGTTTTGTCAAGCCGTTTTGTGTCCTTTTACTTAACATATTGTCGGTAATTTTACCAATATTAATACGTCCTTATGGGTTGTGTGGGTTTAGTGTGGATTTGGCCGGTGGCTGGTGAGGCAGCGAGTGTCCACGGTATCCTCTAGCTCTCGTTCTCTCTCTCTCTCTCTCTCTCTCTCTCTCTCTCTCTCTCTCTCTCTCTCTCTCTCACCATACCCTGTACTTTGCTGGTCAATGTATCTTATTATCACGTTTTATGATGCATAAAACAATCTGGGCTGATCCAGCAGTCTTGACAGATGTATACCAGGCGTGTGGTTCAGGAGGCTCAAGCAACTTTACCCACTTGGGTACATTGAGTCTAGTTGAATCCTATACCTGCAAAGTGCTTGTCTTGCTGGTTCTTGAATGACTGTATTGTCTTTGCGCTTATATTAACCAGTAGTATATTTGATCCTGCTATAATTTTTAATAAGAAAAACTTATGTGCCTTTCCATAGCGGAACTATTGTAAACAATGACCTAAGCTTCTGCCCACCCTGGCGGATGATTGCAAATACTAACGTGTTTGAAAACTGCATTTGACTCCTGGGCCATCCTTACCAACTACTGATGTTAGGTTAATTTGATGTCAAGTCTGCCCGACGAACGAAAGAGAACACTGTTAATACCGTTAATGACGGTTGTTCTTCTGTTCTGCAGTTGCATTTCACTGCGTCGAGTTACTGTCTCATTCAGCACTTTAAATAGTTCTTCATGTTTGAGAGTGTTGGAACCATTAAATAGCTTTAAGGACTGAATAAGATCTTGTAGTCTTTCTAAGAGTAAAAAATGGTTGAGTGCAATGCGCCTTTCTTCAGAGTGTACGAGTTTGGTAGCACTTCACTATGCTCCCTTATGTACCATTCTTTATGTAATTTTGAGATCAAAACTGGACGGCAGTTTAACAAGTGCGTGATAGAGGTGTTTTATTCTGGAAGTCTATAGCTATGAATCCTAGCATTATGTTAGCCTTAGCTCTCGCACATAAGCATTCTTTGATACTTTTGAAGTCGTTGCCTTCGGTTACTCCAAGGTTCTTTTTTTTCACTTGTTTAAAAAAAATTGCATTCATGGTAATATTAATAACCGAAGATCCATTATTTTCCCCTTGTCTACATAGAGACTCATCTTCCACGTCTCCGACTACAGCGCCAACCTCTCTGCATCACTCTAAATTTTCAATCTACTTTGGATGCTTTACTTTTTCTCAGTTTGGTGTCGTCTGCAACTCGATGTTATTTATATATGTTGTGAAGAGGACTGGATCAATCCTTGCGAACTCTGCTCTCTAAGAGAAGCCACTCAGGCACCTGACCATTAAGTACCACTTTACGTTTCCTGTCCGTGAGCCAGTCACTTATCCTGGCATGAAGTTTCTCTCCTATACCATGGGCTTTTATTTTGGCCATCACTGAAGTTAAGATGATGGTTAAGGGCACAAGTCATGCCCCTCTTTTGAAATCTAGGAATAACAATTGTTAGTTTTCCAGCTTCTGGCACTTTACCCTCTTCTAATATGTTAAATATTACCGTTAGTGGGTAAGAGATTTGATATCTGGATTGTTTTAGTACTCTAGGAAGCACTTCATCTGGTCCGCATCATCTCTTAATATTCAGCTTTTGCAAGTATTTTATTATGTCAAGGCTGCTAATTTCATCAATTCTTAGCCTGTTAGTGTCAGACCCTGAAAATAAGTTTTGTGGCCTTGGGAAGTTGGTGTCATATTCAACAGTAAATATGGAGCCGCAGACTGAGTGAGTTGGGTATATAGTAGATGTCATATCCTTCTTGTTAGTCTGTTGTTATGACAAGTGAAAAGTCTTGTTGTTGCTTTTAGATTTTTTCCTCAGACATATTTGAAGGAAGGAGTGAGGAATGAAACGAAGACAAGGGGAGAGAGAGAGAGAGAGAGAGAGAGAGAGAGAGAGAGAGAGAGAGAGAGAGAGAGAGAGAGAGAGAGAGAGGGAGGGAGGGAATGTTGAATAAGGCACATGTGCAACGCCTATGTATTTTTAGTGAGAAATATTTCGCCTGCACATATGTCTTATTCATCAATTTGTCGGTATTATACTGTCTTTGATATGCTGATAAGTGAGAGAATGCTGAAGGATTGACGGCAAAAAGGTGGAGAAGTAAGGGAGAGAAAAAATGCACCACAAGTGAGAAAAAATAGAGAGCCTTAGGACACTATCTCTCTCTCTCTCTCTCTCTCTCTCTCTCTCTCTCTCTCTCTCTCTCTCTCTCTCTCCCTAACGTTAGTTTTAAACAATTTTAATTTCAATTTAAGTGATGGCTTCCGCACATTTTTTTACACCTTTTCATGATTCATAACTATGATGGGCGGCTGCGATGCCCCTAGAGACGCTTGACTTTTCATGCTCGGTTAGTGGCCTTTTATACGGACGACCTTCATCATTATGCTCGGTATGTGGCCTCTTTTGCGAACTTCTATATTCCATAATACTCGGTTGGTGGCCTCTGATATAGGCGTGTTTACCTTATTATACTTGATTAATGGCAGTATTTATAGATTTCTCTACCTTATGCTCTTCTATATGCTAGTTCATTATTATAATCAGTTATTAGCCTCTTATGCCACCGCTTTCATCTATTATGCTCAGTTAATGGCCTTTTATATTGGATTACCTTACTGTTATACCCGTTCAACCTCTTATATGGGATAATTGTTATCTTATACTCAGTGGGTGGCCTCTTATACGAGTTTGCCTTATTTATTATAATGCTCAGTTGGTAGCATCATAGACGGGAGTACCTCACTACTATATTTAGTAACCTTTTAAATGAGTCAATCTTATTATGCTCAGTGGGTGGCCTCTTAAATAGGTATACCTGTTTATGCTCGGTAGGTGGCCTCACCTTGTTTAGAGTTGTATACTGGGTTCATGGTGCTCTTTCCTTACTGGTCAACACATTACACTGGGATCATGGTCCTCTTTCCTTAATTGGGCAACACATTACACTGGGTTCATGGTCCTCTTTCCTTAATTGGTCAGCATATTACACTGGGTTCATGCCCTCTTTCCTTAATTGGTCTGCATATTACACGGGGTTCATGGTCCTCTTTCCTTAATTGGTCAACATATTACACTGGGTTCATGGTCCTCTTTCCATAATTGGTCAGCATATTACACTAGGTTCATGGTCCTCTTTCCTTAATTAGTCAGCATATTACACTGGGTTCAGGATCCTCTTTCCTTAATTTGTCAACACATTACACTGGGTTCATGGTCCTCTTTCCTTAATTGGTCAGCATATTACACTAGGTTCATGGTCCTCTTTCCTTAATTAGTCAGCATATTACATGCTGACTAATTAATCAAGTATAATAAGGTAAACACGCCTATATCAGAGGCCACCAACCGAGTATTATGGAATATAGAAGTTCGCAAAAGAGGCCACATACCGAGCATAATGATGAAGGTCGTCCGTATAAAAGGCCACTAACCGAGCATATACACTGGTGTGAATATAATGCAGAGAATTCGGAGTTTGGAAATTAGGAGGAGGTGCGGGATCACCAAAACGATTGTCCAGAGAGCTGAGGAGGGGTTGTTGAGGTGGTTTGGACATGTAGAGAGAATGGAACGAGACAGAGTGACTTCGAGAGTGTATAAATCTGTAGTGGAGGGAAGGCGGGGTAGGGGTCGGCCTAGGAAAGGTTGGAGGGAGGGGGTAAAGGAAGTTTTGTGTGCGAGGGGCTTGGACTTCCAGCAAGCATGTGTGAGCGTATTTGATAGGAGTGAATGGAGGCATATGGTTTTTAATACTTGGCGTGCTGTTGGAGTGTGAGCAAAGTAACATTTATGAAGGGATTCAGGGAAACCGGCAGGCCGGACTTGAGTTCTGGAGATGGGAAGTACAGTGCCGGCACTCTGAAGGAGGGGTGTTAATGTTGCAGTTTTATAACTGTAGTGTAAAGCACCCTTCTGGCAAGACAGTGATGGAGTGAATGATGATGAAAGTTTTTCTTTTTCGGGCCACCCTGCCTTGGTGGGAATCGGCCGATGTGTTAAAAAAAAAAAAAAAAAAAAAATTACACTGGGTTCAGGATCATCTTTCCTTAATTCATCAACACATTACACTGGGTTTATGGTCCTCTTTCCTTAATTGGGCAACACATTACACTGGGTTCATGGTCCTGTTTCCTTAATTGGTCAGCATATTACACTGTGTTCATGGTCCTCTTTCCTTAATTGGTCAGCATATTACACTGGGTTCATGGTCCTCTTTCCTTAATTGGTCAACACATTACACTGGGTTCATGGTTCTCTTTCCTTAATTAGTCAGCATATTACACTGTGTTCATGGTCCTCTTTCCTTAATTGGTCAGCATATTACACTGGGTTCATGGTCCTCTTTCCTTAATTGGTCAACACATTACACTGGGTTCATGGTCCTCTTTCCTTAATTGGTCAGCATATTACACTGGGTTCATGGTCCCCTTTCCTTAATTAGTCAGCATATTACACTTGGTTCAGGATCCTCTTGTTAATTTGTCAACACATTACACTGGGTTCATGGTAATCTTTCCTTAATTGGTCAGCATATTACACTGGGTTCATGGTCCTTTTTCCTTAATTGGTCAACATATTACACCCTTATCGTGGGGCTCCCTCATTACTGCCTCTCTTCATTAACCAATTTTTCCCTCTTGAACTAAATAACTGATCATTCGTCTGGTGTTTTGTGTTATCTTCATGCAGAGGAGTACTCGTCTCTGAGTGGTATATGCTGTCAGTACTCATCTCTGAGTGGTAGTTGTGGTTTATGCTTTCAGTACTCGTCTCTGAGTGGTAGTGATTCATGCAGAGAGTACTCGTCTCTGAGTGGTATATGCTGTCAGTAGTCATCTCTGAGTGGTAGTTGTGGTTTATGCTTTCAGTACTCGTCTCTGAGTGGTAGTGGTTTATGCTGTCAGTACTCGTCTCTGAGTGGTAGTTGTGGTTTATGATGCCAGACTCGTCTCTGAGTGACAGTTGTGGTTTATGATGCCAGTACTGGTCTCTGAGTGACAGTTGTGGTTTATGATGCCAGACTCGTCTCTGAGTGACAGTTGTGGTTTATGATGCCAGTACTGGTCTCTGAGTGACAGTTGTGGTTTATGATGCCAGTACTCGTCTCTGAGTGACAGTTATGTTTTATGTTGCCAGTACTCGTCTCTGAGTGACAGTTATGTTTTATGTTGCCAGTACTCGTCTCTGAGTGGTAATTGTGGTTATAAGACTGGTTTCCTTTCCATTAATTGATTAGTGTTTTATGCTTACTTAGTGGTACCACCACACGATTGGTTCCTTCGTTAGGCTCGCTTGGTGGATAGTGTTATGCTCAGTTGGTGGCACCAACATGTGATTGTTTTTCCTTATGCTTGATCGGTGGCCTCTCCTATTATGCTTATTTGGTGGCGCCAATATTTGATTGGCCACCAATCTATTTGAGCCCGCTTCAGCTATTATGCTCAGTTAATGGCACCCTAACGAGCAAGGTTCTCGTGCTATGCTCACTCGGTGGCTGATCCTACCCTTAATTTCAATATTATGCTTGAGTGGTGGTCCCTCCTCTGATTGGCTGGCTTTCTATGCACATTCACGGGCCTCTGGCTCATTCTTGCTGTTCATAACGATAATTACATTCTGATAAAAACAGTTAACGATAATTGCCCTTAATAATGTTTCTGCTTTATTGGGCAGACTCGTTAAGGATGATTTAATGACTCAATAAAACCCGAGTCTTTCCTACCAGCGCTCACTTCCTCCTATGACATTAATGAGTAAATTACAAATTATATAAATGACCTGATGAGGACAACAATGATGTGTTAATAATGTTCCTTAAATTATAATGATAATACAGTAGTTGTTTGAAAATAATATTCATAGTAATATTGAAAAATAATTATAAACAGAATAAATAAATAAATAAAAATAATAATAATAATAATAGCTTACTAAATATACATTAATTTGATGATTTAGAAAGACACGAGAGCAAACACTAGGATATATTTATTAGAAAACGTTTCGGTCCTGTGGCCTTGATCGCTTCTAACATACAAAGTTTAAAAAGACAGTATATATAGGGGAAGAGTGAGTGGAGTGAGCATGGTGACCTGATGGGGTGGAGTGACATGGTGACCTGAGTGAGGTGTGAGTGACGCATGGTGACCTGAGTGAGGTGTGAGTGACGCATGGTGACCTGAGTGAGGTGTGAGTGACGCATGGTGACCTGAGTGAGGTGTGAGTGACACATGGTGACCTGAGTGAGGTGTGAGTGACCATGGTGACCTGAGTGAGGTGTGAGTGACACATGGTGACCTGAGTGAGGTGTGAGTGACACATGGTGACCTGAGTGAGGTGATTGACACATGGTGACCTGAGTGAGGTGTGAGTGACACAGGGTGACCTGAGTGAGGTGTGAGTGACGCATGGTGACCTGAGTGAGGTGTGAGTGACGCATGGTGACCTGAGTGAGGTGTGAGTGACGCTTGGTGACCTGAGTGAGGTGTGAGTGACATGGACCTGAGGTGGTGACGCTGTGACCTGAGTGAGGTGTGAGTGACGCTTGGTGACCTGAGTGAGGTGTGAGTGACGAATGGTGACCTGAAGAATGTCATATTGGGATGAGCCAATTTCTCGGAAATTTGAAAACACAAAATCCTTTGTATCTTCATGTGTAGTTATTTAGGATGATTCTGGATATTAGAATGTGTAGCTTCATTGTTCCCTGAAGAATCCTGAAAATTCTTTCTGGTATTATATATGAAGTCATTGTTCTTCAATTCTTAACAATATTTTCATCAAAATCGCTCTCAAAATATTTTATTGGTTATTGAAAATTTTATTCAAAATTTCCAAATTAAAAAAAATAAAAAACAAGATGACGCCAGTTCAGTTAACCCATTATCTATCGTGTGCACTCGTCTGAAACATTATCTATCGTGTGCACTCGTCTGAAACATTATCTATCGTGTGCACTCGTCTGAAACATTATCTATCGTGTGCACTCGTCTGAAACATTATCTATCGTGTGCACTCGTCTGAAACATTATCTATCGTGTGCACTCGTCTGAAACATTATCTATCGTGTGCACTCGTCTGAAACATTATCTATCGTGTGCACTCGTCTGAAACATTATATATCGTGTGCACTCGTCTGAAACATTATCTATCGTGTGCACTCGTCTGAAACATTATCTATCGTGTGCACTCGTCTGAAACATTATCTATCGTGTGCACTCGTCTGAAACATTATCTATCGTGTGCACTCGTCTGAAACAATATCTATCGTGTGCACTCGTCTGAAACATTATCTATCGTGTGCACTCGTCTGAAACATTATCTATCGTGTGCACTCGTCTGAAACATTATCTATCGTGTGCACTCGTCTGAAACATTATCAATCGTGTGCACTCGTCTGAAACATTATCAATCGTGTGCACTCGTCTGAAACATTATCAATCGTGTGCACTCGTCTGAAACATTATCTATCGTGTGCACTCGTCTGAAACATTATCAATCGTGTGCACTCGTCTGAAACATTATATATCGTGTGCATTCGTCTGAAACATTATCTATGGTGTGCACTCGTCTGAAAATTTATTTATCGTGTGCACTCGTCTGAAACATTATCTATCGTGTGCACTCGTCTAAAACATTATCTATCGTGTGCACTCGTCTGAAACATTATCTATCGTGTGCACTCGTCTGAAACATTATCTATCGTGTGCACTCGTCTAAAACATTATCTATCGTGTGCACTCGTCTGAAACATTATCTATCGTGTGCACTCGTCTGAAACATTATCAATCGTGTGCACTCGTCTGAAACATTATATATCGTGTGCACTCGTCTGAAACATTATCTATCGTTTGCACTCGTCTAAAACATTATCTATCGTGTGCACTCGTCTGAAACATTATCTATCGTGTGCACTCGTCTGAAACATTATCAATCGTGTGCACTCGTCTGAAACATTATCAATCGTGTGCACTCGTCTGAAACATTATCTATCGTGTGCACTCGTCTGAAACATTATTACTATATACAGTTTACATGTGCACCTACGCGAGAGTTGACATATAGATAAAATATAGATTTTTTTTTTCTTTGACATTATCAGGGCAGTCACCATGAAGCTTCTCCATTATCAACTCCTCGTATAGATACACTCTCCGAAAAAAAAAATATAAAGAATTGGATAATTCATGAAATAGCTGTGGTTTGAGCATGCGCCCTCCCCCACACCCTTCACAGCACTCACCCACACAGCAATCACCCACACAGCAATCACCCACATAGCATTCACCTACACAGCACTCACCCACATAGCCCTCACCCACACAGCAATCAACCACACAGCAATCACCACACAGCAATCACCCACATAGCACTCACCCACATAGCCCTCACCCACACAGCAATCACTCACACAGTAATTACCCCATAGCACTCACCCACATAGCACTCACCCACATAGCACCCACCCACACAGCAATCACCTGCACAGCAATCACCCATATAGCACTCACCCACACAGCAATCACCCACACAGCAATCACCCACACAGCAATCACCTGCACAGCAATCACCCATATAGCACTCACCCACACAGCAATCACCCACACAGCAATCATCCATATAGCACTCACCCACACAGCAATCACCCACACAGCAATCACCCACACAGCAATCACCCACACAGCAATCACCCACACAGCAATCACCCACACAGCAATCACCCACACAGCAATCACCCTCACAGCAATCACCTGCACAGCAACAACCCATATAGCACTCACCCATATAGCACTCACACACACAGCAATCACCCACACAGCAGTCACCCACACAGCAATCACCTATACAGCAATCACTCACACAGCAGTCACCCACACAGCACTCACCCACACAGTAATCACCCACACAGCATTCACCCACATAGCCCTCACCCACACAGCAATCACTCACACAGTAATCACCCACATAGCACTCACCCACACAGCAATCACACACACAGTAATCACCAACATAGCACCCACCCACACAGCAATCACCTACACAGCAATCACCCATATAGCACTCAACCACACAGCAATCACACACACAGTAATCACCAACATAGCACTCACTCACACAGCACTCACCCAACACAGCAATCATCCACACAGCAATCATCTACACAGCAATCACCCAGACATCAATCATCAACATAGCAATCACCCACACAGCAATCACCCACACAGCAATCATCCACACAGCAATCACCTACACAGCAATCACCAACACAGCAATCACCCACACAGCAATCACCCACACACTAATCACCCAATAGATGCCTCTGAGGCTCCTGCATATTTAACAATGTAATTAACATTGTCCATCATCAGTCATCAGGGAATTAAGACAAATAAATGAATTTGTTGAATCAATGATGTAAAAACACAAATCTGATCATATTAAATGTTTGGTAATAATCTACATAAAATAAATTTATAAAAATAGCTGTCTTGTAAATAAACGTTACTATTAATATTTTTATTGTTACGTGAATTAACTTTATATCTACATGAATTAAGTTTTCAGTATATCTGTATGATTTAAGTTTACAGTATATGTATGAATTAAGTTTAAAGGATATACTGTAAGTATGAATTAAGTTTACGGTATATCTCTATGGATTAAGTTTACAGTATATATCTATGGATTAAGTTTACAGTATATCTATATGGATTAAGTTTACATTTTATCTGTAGGGATGAAGTTTACAGTATATGTATATGGATTAAGTTTACAGTATATCTGTATATATTACAGTATTTCTAAATGGATTAAATTTACAGTATATCTCTATGGATTAAGTACACAGTGTATCTAAATGGTAGAGTTATTATTGAAAGAATTAAGAGTAAGACGGAGAGCAGGATAGCAGATAAACAATGAGGCTTTAGGAAGGGTACGGGGTGTGAAGACCAAGTGTTTGCAGTGAAACATATAGATGAACAATATTTAGATAAGGGTAAAGAGGTGTTTGTGGCATTTATGGATTTGGAAAAGGCATATGATAGAGTGGATATGGGGGCAATGTGGCAGATGTTGCAAATGTATGGAATAGGAGGTAGGTTATTGAAAGCGGTGAAAAGTTTTTACGAGGATAGTGAGGCTCAGGTTAGAGTATGTAGGCGAGAGGGAGATTATTTCCCAGTAAAAGCAGTCCTTAGACAGGGATGTGTGATGTCACCGTGGTTGTTCAATATATTTATAGATGGAGTTGTAAGAGAAGTGAATACTCGGGTGTTGGCAAGAGGTGTGGGGATAAAAGATAAAGAATCTAACACAAAGTGGGAGTTGTCACAGTTGCTCTTTGCTGATGACACTGTGCTTTTGGGGATTCTGAAGAGAAGTTGCAGAGGTTGGTGGATGAATTTGGTAGGGTATGTAAAAGAAGGAAATTAAAAGTGAATATAGGAAAGAGTAAGGTGAAGAGGATAACAAAAAAATAGATAACGGAAGATTGGATATCAGATTGGAGGGAGAGAGTATGGAGGAGGTGAATGTGTTCAGATATTTGGGAGCGGATGTGTCAGCAGATGGATCTATGAAGGGGAAAAAGGTGAGTGGAGCACTGAAGAGCTTGTGGAGGCAGAGAACTTTATCCATGAAAGCAAAGAGGGGAATGTATGAGAGTATAGTTATACCAACACTCTTGTATGGGTGTGAGACATGGGTTGTGAATGTTGCAACAAGGAGAAGGGTGGAGGCAGTGGAGATGTCATGTCTGAGGGCAATGTGTGGTGTGAATATAATGCAGAGAATCCGTAGTTTGGAGATTAGGAGGAGGTGTGGGATTACCAAAACTATTATCCAGAGGGCTGAGGAGGGGTTGTTGAGATGGTTTGGACATGTAGAGAGGATGAAACAAAATAGAATGACTTCGAGATTGAATAAATCTGTAGTAGAAGGAAGGCGGGGTAGGGGTCGGCCTAGAAAAGGTTGGAGGGAGGGGGTAAAGGAGGTTTTGTGTGCGAGGGGTTTGGACTTCCAGCAAGCGTGCGCGAACGTGTTAGATAGGAGCGAATGGAGACAAATGGATTTTAGGACTTGACGTGCTGTTGGAGTGTAGGCAAGGTAACATTTATGAAGGGTTTCAGGGAAACCGGCAGGCCGGACTTGACTCCTGGAGATGGGAAGTACAGTGCCGGCACTCTGAAGGAGGGGTGTTAATGTTGCAGTTTTGTAGCTGTAGTGTAAGCACGCCTCTGGCAAGACAGTGATGGAGTGAATGATGATGAAAGTTTTTCTTTGTCGGGCCACACTACCTTGGTGGGAAACGGCCTATGTGTTAATAAAAAAAAAATTAAATGGATTAAGTTTTCAGTATATCTCTTTGGATTAACTTTAGAGAACATAAATAAATTGAATCGAATTTCATAAAAATGTGTTTATTAACAAGCTTAATTCTCTCCTTCAGTGAAGGGCTCTTGATCCATCGAAAATGGAGCAACCATCCCTTGGATCAAACCTAAATATTTCTCATTTTCCAGGCACTGTATGACATATGATTTTCTCTCTTCTACCTGACTTTATAATAATAATTATAATAATAATAATAATAATAATAATGATAATAATAATAATAATAACACTACTAGTACTAATAATAACAACAACAATAATAATAGCAATAACAGTAACACTACTATTACTACTACTACTACTATAATAATAATAATAATTATAATAATAATAATAATAATAATAATAATAATTATAACAATAATAATAACAATAATAATAATAATTACGATAATAATAATAATCAAAATAATAATTAAAATATTAATAATAATAATAATAATAGTAATATAATAATAATAATAATAATAATAATAATAATAATAATAATAATAATAATAATAATAATAATAATAATAATAAAAGTATTTGTCAGAGGGCTCAAGAGGGGTTGTTGAGATGGTTTGGTCATTTACAGAGAATGGATCAAAGTAGAATGACTTGGAGAGCGTATAAATCTGTAGGGGAGGGAAGGCGGAGTTGGGGTCGTCCTCGAAAAGGTTGGAGGGAGGGGGTAAAGGAGGTTTTTTGGGCTAGGGGCTTGGACTTCCAGCAAGCATGTGTGAGCGTGTTAGATAGGAGTGAATGGACACGAATGGATTTTGGGACATGACGATCTGTTGGAGTGTGAGCAGGGTAACATTTTATGAAGGGATTCAGGGAAACCAGTTAATTGATTTAGTTGGACTTGAGTCCTGGAAATGGGAAGTACAATGCCTGCACTTTAAAGGAGGGGTCTGGGATAGTGACAGCTGGGAGGGACTATTCTCAGCTGTCGTATCTGAGCTCCTCTGCAAAGACAGTGATTATGTGTGAGTGTGGTGAAAGTGTTGAATGATGATGAAAGTATTTTCTTTTTGGGGATTTTCTTTCTTTTTGGGTCACCCTGCCTCGGTGGGAGACGGCCGACTTGTTGAAAAAAAAAAATAATAATAATAATAATAATAATAATAATTCTATTATTGGATCTGCAAACAAAAGTGAGAAAACCTATAGGATGGTGATTTTTTTCCTCTCGCTAAAGCGTTAAATCGTGAATCACACAGAACCTGTGGGTGAGAAGACGTCAGTTTTGATCCGAGAACAGAGAAGGGTTGCTGCGATTCCTTGGATCAGGAGTCCTTCACTAGTATCAAGGGATGAATATGTTGATGGTCATGAAGATGAACAACCACAACATGGTCAGCACTAGCAGCATGGACAGCACTAGCAACATACTCAGCACTAGCAACACGGTCAGCACTAGCAACATGGTCAGCACTAACAACATGGTCAGCACTAGCAACATGGTCAGCACTAGCAATATGGTCAGCACTAACAACATGGTCAGCACTAACAACATGGGCAGCACTAGCAACATGGTCAGCAATAGCAACATGGTCAGCACTAGCAACATGGTCAACACTAGCAGTATGGGCAGCACTAGCAGCATGGACAGCACTAGCAACATGGACAGCTCTAGCAACAAGGTCAGCACTAGCAACATGGACAGCACAAGCAACATGGTCATCACTAGCAACATGGTCAGCACTATAACATGGACAGCACTAGCAACATGGACAGCGCTAGCAACAAGGTCAGCACTAGCAACATGGACAACACTAGCAACATGGTCATCACTAGCAACATGGTCAGCACTAGCAACATGGTCAGCACTAACAACATGGTCAGCACTAGCAACATGGTCAGCACTAGCAGCATGGACAGCACTAGAAACATTTTCAGCACTAGCAACATGAACAGCGCTAGCAACAAGGTCAGCACTATCAACATGGACAGTACTAGCAACATGGTCAGCACTAGCAACATGGACAGCACTAACAACATGGTGAGCACTAGCAACATGGACAGCACTAGCAACATGGACAGCACTAACAACATGGTCAGCACTAGCAACATGGACAGCACTAGCAACATGGACAGCACTAGCAACATGTACAGAACTAGCAACATGGATAGCACTAGCACATGGAGCATAGCAACATGGCAGCACTAGCAACATGGCAGCACTAGCAACATGGACAGCACTAAGCAACATGGACAGCACTAGAACATGGACAGCACTAGCTACATGGACAGCACTAGCAACATGGTCAGCACTAACAACATTGTCAGCACTAGCAACATGGACAGCAACTAGCAACAGGCAGCACTAGCAACATGACAGACTACTACATGGACAGCACTACCAACATGGTCAGCACTAGCAACATGGTCAGCACTAGCAACATGGTCAGCACTAACAACATGGTTCAGCACTAACAACATGGTCAACACTAACATCATGGTCAGCACTAACATCATGGTCAGCACTAATAGCATGGTCAGCACTAACAACATGGACAGCACTAACATGGTCAGCACTATCAACATGGAGAGCACTAGCAACATGTCAGCACTAGCAACATGGACAGCACTAACAACATGGTCAGCACTAGCAACATGGACAGCACTAGCAACATGGACAGCACTAACAACATGGTCAGCACTAGCAACATGGACAGCACTAACAACATAGGCAGCACTAACAACATGGTCAGCACTAACAACATGGTCAGCACTTGCAACATGGACAGCACTAGCAACATGGACAGCACTAACAATGACAATAAAGACAACACTACAAATGAGAACAACACAAATAATAGCATGGACAGCATAAACAATAGCAAGGACAGTACTAACAATAACAAGGACAACCCAAACACTAACAACAAGGACACTACTGAAAATAACAACTTTGACTTCGCTATAGAAACAAGAGCAGCACTACCAATAACAAGGACAGCTCAAACAATAACAAGGACAGCACTACCAATGACAAGGACAGTACTACCAATAACAATGGCAGCAATTTAACAGCAACAAGGACAGACTTAACAATAACAAGAACAGCAATAATAATAACAAGATGGACAGCAGAACCAATAACAAAGGCAGCCCTGACAACATGGACAGCACTATCATTAACAAAAACAACACTAACAATACCAAGCACAATACTGACAATAACAAGAACAGTCCTTACAATAACAGCAAAGACAACATTTAAAATAATTTGGACAGCGCCATAGTAACGTGGACAGCATTAGCAACATGGAGAGCATTAACAATAACAAAGACAGCACCAACAAGAACAATAAAGACAACACTAACAAGGACAATGAAGACAGCATTTCCCATAACAAGGACAGCACCAACAATGACAAAGACAACACTATCAATGACAGTGCTGGCAATGACAAACCCAACACTAACAATGACAAGGACAGCACTAACAATGACAAGGACAGCACTAACAATGATAAGGACAGCACTACCAGTAAGAGTGGCAGCAATACAACAGCAACAAGGACAACCTTAACAATAATGTGGACAGCAATAATCATGACAAGAAAATAACAATATTGGCAACAAGGACAGCAGAACCAATAATAATGGATAGCACTATCATTAACAAAGACAAAACTAACAATAACAATGACAACACTAACAATAACAACAAAGACAACATTGAAAATAACAACTTGGATAGAGCCACAATAACAAGGGCAGCACTAACAGTTAGAACAAGGATATAACTAACTGTACCAACAAAGACAGCACTACCAATAACAAGGAGAGCTCTAACAATTACAACATGGACCGAATAATAAATTGTATAACATTAGCAATAATAAAAACATTAACAATAACAACAAGAACAGAACAATGACAGGGATAGGGCTAACAAAACAAAACAGCACTGACAATAACATGGACAGCACTGACAATATTTACAGCATTAACAATTTGGACATCAGTAACAATAACACTATAGCAGCACTAACAATAACAAATACAGCATAAAAACAACAAAAAGACCACTGAGAACATGGACAATAACAAGAACAATAAAAAGGATTGTACTTCTAATACCAAAATGACCAGCAATAACAATAACAACAAGGACATCACTAACAATAACAAGGACAGCACAACAGTAACAAGGACAGTACTGAAAACAACAACATGAACAGACAAGAATATTAACGAAGGCAGCACTAACAATAACAAGGACAGCTCTAACAATAACAACACGGAAAGACACTAATAATAATAACAATGAAACAATGAAAATGACATCCACTGACAAGTACAGAGCTAACAATAATAACAGTGACAGCACTAACAATATCAGCAAAGACAGAACTAACAAGATCAGCACTAACAATAAAGACAACACTAACAATAACAACAATGAAAGAGGTAACAACACAAAAAAGACAGCCACTAAAAATCACAAACAATGACAGAACTAACAATAAAAGCAAGAAACTTAACAAGTACTATAACTCTCAATGTTTAGAGGGCCATGTTCGAGGGGCAATGTTTGAAGGGCCATTTTTAGTGGGTCCCATTTAGAGGGTTCTGTTTGGAGGGCTTTGTTGAGAATTACGTTTAGATAACCATGTTAGGAATGTCATGTTTAGAGGGCCATGTTTAAATGGCCATATTTATTAGGCCTATATTAAAAGGCCATGATTAGAAAGCGATGTTTAGATTGCTAAATTTAAGCCATATTTAGATGGCCATTTTTAGAGCAGCATGCTTAAAGGGCCATGTTTGGAGAGCCAAGTTCAGAGAGCTATGTTTGGTAGGATATGTTAGAGGAACCAGGCTTAGAAGGCCATATTTGAAGGACTGTGTTTGCAGGGCTATGTTTGGAGGACTATGTTTGGAAGACTATGCTTGAAGGACTATGTTTCGAGGACTATGTTTGAAGGACTATGTTTGGAGGACTATGTTTGGAGGGCAATGTTTCGAGGACTATGTTTGAAGGACTATGTTTGGAGAGCTATGTTTTGAGGGCTATGTTTGGAGAACTATGTTTAAAAGATTTTGTTTGGAGGACTATGGAGGACTATGGTTGGAAGGTTTTGTTTGGAGGGTCATGTTTAGTTGGCTATGTTTAGAGGGCCATGTTTTTAGACATTGTTGAAAGAGCCATTTTTAAAGAGCCACGTTTTTAGGACCTTGTTTACAAGCCATGTTGAGAAGGCCATATTTCGAGGTTCATGTGTCGAGATTATATTTCAAGGGACATGTTTAGAGGGCCATGTTTAAAGAGCCATACTTAGAGTGTTATGCTTAGAGGACCATGTTTAGAGGGCAACATTTGGAAAGCCATTTTAAAAGGTCATATTTAAAGGACTATGTTTGAAGGGTTATGTTTAGAGGCCCGTATCTGGAGGCCACTGTCTGGAGGCCCGTGTCTGGAGGCCAGTTTCTGGAGGCACGTGTCTGGAGGCTCTGTTTGGAGGCCTGTGTTTGGGGGCTCGTGCTCGGAGGTTCATTTTTAGAGCCCTGTGTTCGGAGGCTCTGTTTGGAGGCCCGTGTTTGGAGGTCCTTGTTCGTAGGCCCGTATTCAAAGGGCCGTGTTCGGAGGCTCTGTTTGGAGGCCCGTGTTCGTAGGCCCGTGTTCAGATGTTAATTTCTGGAAGCCCGTGTTTGGAGGTTCGTTTGAATTTTTAGACAACAGCAAACAAACTTAAACCATCTCAAACATCAGCTTAACTCCAGTGACTGAAGACATAATAAACTACCACAAACAAGCAATTTAATCACTCTGAATAGTGCAAATTAAAATTACCACAAATAACGACTTACATCAATCATCTGAAGCAAACACTTAAATTACTCCAGATAAGCATTAAATTATCTCTCAACAAGCATTTAAATAGCTTCAAATTACTTAAATCACTATAATCCACCATCAGCGAATAAAGGCCAATGAGAGGACAATGAGTTACATATTGAAGACAGTATCAGAGAGGAAGAAGCAAGGCTAAACTAATAATAGAAGATTTCAGCCATAAGGAAAGTGTCTAGAAAATCTGGGACCTGCATGGAGGACCAAAACATGGAGATCGAAACTTATGGAAGCGATAACTAAGTAACATTTGAAGGAAACATCAAAAGGGAAGGGGTAGAGGGAAGTCACCTAGCAAGATCTGACCAGGTTTTCGCAAAGAATGGATATTACACTGCAGATATTGAGGAACCGCTAGTAGCCAGCGATTGTGTGGTACTAAGTTTTCAGTACCTGATAGGAATGGAAATAGAGGAAAAGGGAAAGGTAACAGGGAAATGGAGAAAAAATGGAGAGGTAAGAGTATTTGGAGAAAGTAACAGAAAGAGGGACTATGCATGAAAAGCTTCCTGAGAAAAGTTGCAATGGTAAAGGAAATTCAATAGCTAAGTTGTGCAATATGGAGGTAATAGAGTTAAAGTGCCATAGAAGCTGAAAATATTACAACGTCTAAGGCCCAAACACTAAGATTTCATTAGAAATAAGAAAAAAAGACGACTGTGTAGGACCAAGTGCTAAGGTTGAAGAAGGAAGAAGAAAGATGACGAGAAATGACAGAGAAGTATGTTAAAAAGAAGCAAATGTAGAGCAATAGGAAGGCACTATAGTGAGAACAGATCAATGTTCTGGGAAGCATTAAACCAACAAAAGAAGCATTGAGAAGACTACTAAGGTGGCGTGAAGTAACAAAAGTATGAAGACTAGATACATTTCTTCATTGGTGCTGAGAGAAAGTTTGGAGGAGACAAGGGCAAAGGAAGACACGGGTTTGAATGTTTGAATTAAGAGGACCAAGATCAAATGGACACAGAAAGCTGAAGACACAAATGAGTCAGAGGAATAAGGAAGTATTTATGTCTCTGGGTGGGTGGAAAGTGGAAGGATTTGGATGATGAGGCAATGGTAGAGGAAGATTCAATACATAGCTTTAAGAGTAGATATGATAAGGCCCAAGATAAAAATCAGTTAATCCGCGAAGTTGTCTTGGAGGCGGGGCCAGGAGCTGAGTCTCAATAAGTATAATTAGGTGAGTACTTCAAACAAGAAATCAAATAACTTAAAAACATTCACTTAAATCACTCCAAACAAGCACTTAAATTACACCTAATAAGCCATTAAATTACTCAAAACAAATTCTTAACTCACTTCAAACAACCAAATTAATCAGCCCAAATAAGCACTTAAAATAGTCCAAACCACCAAAGATAAACTTAAACTACTCCAATAACCACTGAAATCACCCCCAAACGCGAACTGAATTCATAACCACCCAAATGAGCAATAAAGTCACTCTATACACTGAAATTATCCCAGATACTTAAATCACTCCACTTAATCACCCTAAATAAACGGTAAGTGAAACTGACTCAAGGTCTTGAGAAAATGCCCCAATCATAGAATTTATACCCCCTACAAATGGGGTGAGCTGAACACATTATCAAAGAAATCCAACATACAGGGGATTTAAGCCCACCTTAAGTGGAGTCGGAAAAATCATCAATCCCGTAAACATGGGATTTAAACCCACCACAAATCCCCAAGGTAATCCAATCTGCCTCAGTCCAGATTATTGGCAGGGATCTCCCACGCTGATTAATCTCTCCAAATTGGCCGTCCAGACATATTGGCGGAAGTGGCTTGGCGACCGTCGACCTCTGTTAACGGCACCATGATAACCATCTTAATGACCTCTGTTAATGGCACCATGATAACCATCTTAATGACCTCTGTTAATGGCACCATGATAACCATCTTAATGACCTCTGTTAATGTTACCATGATAACAGTCTTCTTAACGACCATTGTTAATGGTACCATGATAACACTAACAAAGGTCATTAATGTTATCGTGGTACCATTAACAGGGGTCGTTAAGATGACTTATCACGGTAACGTTAACAGAGGACATTAAGATTACCATGATACCAGTCTTCTAAACGATTCATGCTAATGGTACCAAGATAACTTTGTTAATTACTTCTTTTAATGCTACCATGAAAACAGTCTGCTTAATGACCCATGTTAATGATACCATGATAACCTTGATAACCCTTTAATTACTTCTTTTAATGATACAACGATAACAGTCTTCTTAACCATTCCTGTTAACAATCACAATACAGTAAAATAACATCACAATACTATAACAATCACAATCACAATACAATAACTGTGTTAGCGCCTCCTATTCATGTTACTATAATAATTAATTATCACAGTTAACGTTACCATGTTAACCCTATTAGGGAACTGATGACGTCACAAAGATGCCCTTATTAACGGCATCTGCTGCTGTTATAGTACCATAATAACTTTGTTAATGTTGCCGGTTAACGATGCTGTTAGAAAAGCCCTGTTAACGCTCGCTGTTAATGACATCACGTCCTGTTAATTGCTCCTGATAAGGCTACATGATAATGACACTCGTTGAGATTAACATGGTACCCATGTTAATATTACCATAATTTCCATGGTATCTACGTTACCATAATTAGCATGGTATCCATGTTACCATACTAAGCATGGTATCCATGTTAAATATCATAATTAGCATGGTATCAGTGTTATTGATACCATAATTAGCATGGTATCCCTGTTAATGTTACCATAATAAAGTTTTGCCTTGGAAACCTTATACTTATCATCGCCTTCTTCATTCCTCAAAAATGTTACTACATTATTATTTTTTCCTTCATTTATTATTTTTAATAATTAATAATAATAATAATAATAATAATAATAATAATAATAATAATAATAATAATAATAATAATAATAATAATAATAATAATAAAAATAATAATAATAATTATTGTTATTATTACTATTATTATTATATTTTGGAATTCTGTTATTCTTGTCCCCCTGTTCCTTCAAAAAATTCACAGGGGCTGGCACATCAAACCATAAATGCAACAACAACGACGAAGAAATAATTGTTTATATTCTAGAGTGGCAGTACGAGTTTCAGGATTATAAGCTCTGGAGAAGAAAAAGGCTCGACTGCGATTTAAAGTACGAACAGTTTCCTGACTCTCAACAGACACAGGAGGACCTCGGTATATTACACTGTATTAAGCCTACGAGGTAAGACTCGAGAAACTCGAGGGAAAACACCGGCTATATAATATGAATGAACGATATTTACCTGACAGAGATGACCTCAGCCTATCAACACCGCAAGTTATGTGACCCGTCAATCCCTGCACAGGACACATAGTATGACCTAGCAATACAACGTGAGATGCCAAGGTCAAAGATACCGGGAGATTTACCGGGAGAATAGGAGAAATTATAACACCTGATCCAGGCAGTGTAAAAAAAGTAAATTCATTAACGGTGTCACTTTCCCTAAAACATCCTGCATATCACGAAGAACAATGAAGGAAGAACATCGAGCGTAGCAAGAACCCAGCAGTGAACCACCTGCGCACTCGCATTGCGCCTACAAGCCCCGAGGTCCTGATTTTTACCCACAAGGAAAGTAACTATGAAAATATACGTACACAAACACACACAAACACACACACACACACACACACACACACACACACAAACACACACATACACAAACATACACACACACGCACACACACGCGTCTCGAATTTTAACAGCCTACCAGGGTGGCGTATTATATGCAAATAACAACTTCACTGGCCGAGACTCGAACCTCTGAGCTTTAATACGCCACCCTGGAAGCCTGTTAAAATTCGAGACGCCTTAATCCATTGAACCATCAATGTCGCATACAATGATTTCATTAAAGACTTCTCTAGTTTCTTTATGTGCTTGGCCAGGTGTGGGTTCCAAACTGGTGCTGCATACTCCAGTATGGGCCTAACGTACACAGTGTACAGGGTTCTGAACGATTCCTTGTTAAGATGTCGAAATGCTGTTCTTAGGTTTGCTAGGCGCCCGTAAACATGACTGGCAAATACGTACAGTCAACCCCCGGTTATCGCCGGTAATCCGTTCCAGAGGTCTCGTCGATCACCGGTTTGATCGAACTCCGATTCTATTTTCCCCATAAGAAATAGTAGTTGAAAAAGCTTCGTCCGATCAGCTTCAAATTTTCTGCCATCGTGTGCTGTGGCTAATGCAAGTTTTATGTAGTAACTACTGGCATATAAAGGTGAGCTCTAGTCAGTTTTATATACAGTTGACTATTCCCGAGTTTGGTTTCCTACAAATTGAGCCGCTTCTGATCGGCTTCAAACTTTCAACAATGGTTTAATTCACTTGAAATAATGTTTGGATTGATACTGGCGTGCGCGAAGGAGCCTATTTGCCAATTTAGCAATATTTTGAATGCTATATTTTGACTAGGCCTCTTCTGAACATCTACAATTATTTAAGGCTGATGCATTTAATGGGATGAGTTATAGACTTTAAGCTTCAGCCTTTGTAAGGGCAAATTTGCAAATCTACTAACATGGTTAAAACACAATGAAACATTGAATTTCGTGTAATAACAGATGGCCTTCACTCTTTCAGTAATGTTATTATTTTTTTCTCAGTGGAACGATCGCGATGTTAGTGGGCTGCGAGAGTTCCAATGTGCCAGTTTTATTATGTTCATTGTTATTGAATTTCTTTCAGTAACATAATATATCTTCTGATATACTTCAAATCTTTGAGAAATGATGCATTGTATGAGAAGGATAATGTTCTGAAAGAATGGACCGTATAGGTTTAAATATATCATTATACTAGAAACTTGGATTTGTTAGATTCCTTGGGATACCTGAAGAATGTCTTTTCTGATAGGATTCAAATTTGTGACACTTGTGTTTTACTTACAGAAAAATTTATAACTTAAGTATGCTTTGTAGACTTTGATTTGTAAATTATATTTGTAAAACTTGTGAAGTATCGGACTTACTTCTCTGAAGCACTAAGAAACCTGACGAAGAATCTGAAAAAATAAAATGACTTATATTGGTTTAAACCTACAGTATATAATTTATCATGCAATGCCCTTTAGTGGTTTAGGAAATATAAATTTTTATCTAAAGCCTTCCGTATATTTTAAAATATTAAACCTAACTAAAAATATAAATTATTTTATGTATTGATATTGTCTAGTATGTGTCACCCATTGGATAATTACTTTCGTGACGTTCATTAGTATGAGTCTCGCGGCTTCTCTTGTATAACCAGAAGAATAACCACCTTGTAAACCAGTCTCCCAGGAGCCGAGTTTACTAAATAGCAAGGGTGGGCAAATTCTTCGACAAGAAGAGCCACATACAATACTTTTCATACATTTTTGAATGTTCAAGAGCCACAGAAAATATTATTTTGAAATATATTGAATCTCTGCTCGTTGGAGACTGAGTCTTTATTTTTGCAGTTATTAGTTTAAAATCTGGCTGGTAGGATGTCAAAGCTTTTCTAAGAAACTCAGTGAATTGGCTGTTAGTGAGAATAGCATTATGTTTTGACTTGATAAATTTCATTTCAGAGAAGAGAGATTCGCATCAGTAAGTTGTCCCAGAAACAGAGTGTAGTCAGAAGCTCGTTTTCTGAAGAATGTGATACTTTGCTTCTGGGATTTGTTTCCAAAAATCAGTTAGAGATAAGCTTTTATGTACCAGCTTCAAACTCACATCTTCCTGCAGCTCAATTAAGCTCTGTTTCTACTGAAGCAACATCAATCACTAAAGGTGCAACAACAGGACATCCATCGTTGATGACATCAATCACTAAACATGCAACAACAGGACATCCATCGTTGATGACATCAATCACTAAAGGATTCACAAGAAATTCAAAACATGGCTTTAACTTTTTTAGTTTCTCAAACCTGTTCTCAAAATCATTATAAAATGTTTCTAAGTTACTTCCTTATTGTTTCAATTTACTGTATTTAATTTCAAGATCAGGAAAAGCCGTTATTCTTAATTTAAGGATGGGAAAGTGGTCAAATTTCTTTGCTGTCCGATCTCTTTGTAATGGCTATATTGTATTCTGAAAACTGAAAATTCATTGGGCAAGTTCTGTAATAACTTTGTTCCTTCGTTTCAGGGCCAAATTTAAATATTGTAAGTGTTGCATTGCATCTGTAAAGAACATCAGATCGTGTACCCATTATTGATCTTCTAGTTGTGGGTATTTATTTTCTTTCTTTTCCTGAAGGCAATGATTGGTTCAAACAGAGCAACAAACTTATTGAAAAGACTGGTAGTTGATAGCCATCTTACAATACAGTGCAATGAAAAGTTACTTGGCTTTTCTTCAAACTCCAGCTCCTCCATAAAATTTCTAAAACGCAGTTCAGCTTGAGCTTGAAGTGTTTGCTTACTAAATGCTTAAGGTGGATGATACAGTGGATAAAGAGACATTCAGGATAGTTGAAATCATGTGTCAATTGCCCGACCAATTGACCTACAATAGCTGGTGCTCCGTCTGTTGCAATGCCATCAAGTTTACGCAAGGGTAGTTGAGCATTTAATAAAGCTTTGCTTAGTACATTTTTGATGTCAATATTTTTTTGTGGCTTTAAGCTTATGAGGTCTAAGAAGTTTTATTTCACATTTCCATCCTTTGTAACATAGCGAATAAATCTAACTAGCTGAGAGATATCTCGAATGTCTGTAGATTTATCCAGTGCTAAGCTGAAAGCAACGCAGCTTTTCAGATCACTCTGCACTGAACATACGATTGTAGAACTAAACTCAGAAATGCGTATCTCAGTAATAGGGCGGGAGATATGAATTTGTTTTATTGCCTGTTTAAGTTTTGAGTTCTATGGAACGAGAATTGCAATCACATCACTAATATTCTTTTTAATAAATTCTCCATGATTGTAAGGTAGTTTACATGGAGCAAAATTGCAAGCTATAACAAAACTAACTTCAGTAGCCAAATCACTTTGCTTACAGAGGGAACACTGGATATTTAGTTGAGAGACTAATAAGATTTCAAAATTGTATCTTATTCAGGAGGAAATTCAGATGCAAATTTTTTATGGTTACATTCACTGTGATGCTTTAAGTTACTGGCTTTAAAGTGACTGATGGTTGTATAGCTGATAAGGCAGAGAGCCTTTTAACCCTTATCAGTAAAAGCAAAATCGTCCTACCATTGTTGGATAAACACTCTACCTATTCTGCTGTATATCGTTTACATGCTTTGTATAAATCTATATATACTTGGTGAAGGAAAACAATTCAAAGTTTTTCTACTGTGTTTACTTTGCTTCAAGCTCCCTTTTACACTCAGGATAACAGGTTTTGAGAACCTGAGGTTGTAATAGTGCATGAAAAAGTAGTGTGAATTACCCATATATATATATATATATATATATATATATATATATATATATATATATATATATGTCGTGCCGATTAGGTAAAACTTGCGATTTTGGCTTAAATAGCAACTCTCATCTTGCCATATAAGACAAGCGAAAATTTGTGCATGCAATAATTTCGCAAAAATCATTCTGAACCTAACGAAAAAAATATATTTCATTGTGTTTGTTTATTATTAAATTATTGTATACGTATCTAAAATATATTTAGTTTGGTTAGGCTAAATTAAATTGCGCTTGTTATATTAAGGTTAGGTAGGTTTTCAAAGTTTCTCTTGGAACAAAATTATAAATTCTTACATTAACATAAATTAAAAAAAAATATTTTTAAACGTATAAGAGAACATTTTAGAAAAGACTTAATTTTAGATGAGTTCTTGCTAATTGACCAGTTTTACCTAATCGGCACGACATATATATATACATACATATATATATATATATATATATATATATATATATATATATATATATATATATATATATATATATATATATATATATATATATATATATAGGATGGGGTCCACCTCTAGTGTCAATTGTGGGACCCATTGCCTCGGAGAAGTGGATAAAAGACTTCAAGGAAGAATATTTAGATTTCTTTCTGAAGCCATTTGAATATTCCACTTCCCTACTACCCCATCTTTTTTTTTTTTATACAAACTTTATTTCAAGACAAAATACAAAATACAATGGGGAGTAAAACAACATAGATAACAACTCAGAGCTACATGTCAAATACTTCGTCCAACTCCCCGGCAGTGGGCCGCGTGCCCAGAATACTGCAGGCATTTCCCTCTGGATCGCAACACTGAGTCTCTGAAACAGGAAGCTGGTCGCCCTGTGGTCCTTGGTTTCTATGATGAGTTTTCCACCCAGCTCCTTGAGAAACTTTAGAGCACACTTGCCCCATGCTCCATGGGTCTCCGACCCTATTGGGATGAAGTTATAGCAAGAGGGAAGGTCTTCATATTTGCGGGTCTTCTGGGTCTCCCTGTGGCTGGCAGCTCCACCCCTTCGGCTAAGGAGTGTGGCAGGTAGGTGTCTGCCAATGTGGCAGCACAGGTGTAGTCCCAAGCAATCTGCTTACCATCCTTCCAGGGTAGCATGGTGGCTCCATCAGGACGCTTTTGACTTCCATCAGACCTCTGCACTTGGGGTTCCTGCTGAGCTGGGCAACGGGCTGTGGCGAGGCTTCTCTTTATGATGTCATTGACCTCCTCATGTCTAGCATACTTCCCTTCTGATGTGTGACACACTAGACCATGAAGTCCGAATTGGTCAGCCGTCGCCCTGCCGCAAATACACCTATGTTCGGTGAGTATGGGGGCGGCTAGGCGAAGAGCAACACCACACCGAAGGGCCTGTGGGTCGAGTCGAGTCCCCAGAGTATATATATATATATATATATATATATATATATATATATATATATATATATATATATATATATATATATATATATATATATATATATTATATATATATATATATATATATATATATATATATATATATATATTATATATTTAAATATTGGTACATACTATACTGCTATAGTTTATTAATGCAAAATTTGAGGAGAAATAACAATAAAACCCATTGTTATTACAGAGTAGCTTCGGAAGCCGCATGCGGCTTCCGAAGCTCCCGCACTGTTGGTGTATACTGTTGCCAGCTCTGCTATAGAGCTGGTAATTTAATACTGGGATCTGGTTTAGCTTGGGGTTCGTCTGAGTGTCATCCTATGCGATAATACGAGACTGGCTTTAAACTCTACCCATTGGTGTATATTAATTACAGGAAGGGTCGAAGTGTAATTGGGCACTGTAAGTGCCAATTTGTACTAACGTGACAATCCTTCTTCACATTAAATTGTAACTTTGAGCACAGCTGTACAATAATTAGTGGAAAACTCTGTTATTGAAGTGTGTAGGTGCTAAATTTACTATAAAAATTGTAAGGTTTTTTTTTTCTGTGAAATAGATTGGGAATGCATCGCCTGGTCGGTTTTCATATTTACTTTGTCTAGTGCAAGTTCCAATTTCAGAATTTTATTAATCGTACTGAAACACTAGTTTCCGTGTGACCACCAAAAAATGTCTCTTCCGATCAGCTTCAAACATCCAATGGTGATACATGTTATTCAGAAAAAAGTTCGGATTATTACAGTTACTGGTTCTTTTAAGGGTGTTTGATCTACAGCTTCTTAGTCTTTTGATTATCTTAAGTTACAGGTGCTACACTTAGTGTGTTGAGCTAAAACTTCCAGTCCTCTTCAAAGTGTAATGAAAATAATAATAATAATAATAATAATAATAATAATAATAATAATAATATTATTATTATTATTATTATTATTATTATTATTATTATTATATTATTATTAACACATTAATGAGGAACACTAAACTCGTAGGGATCGAACAGCACCTGGAGAAATGGGAGGAAATTAGGATCGATCATAGGAAAGTGAATAGCCTTGATGGGTGTTCAGGGAGTTCATATCCAGCTCCAGGACCTTTTTGAGAGAGTTGAGCTACAGCTCCTAAGTCTCTTCAGGACATTTAGCTGCAGCTCTTCTGCCTCTTGCAGGTTTGGAGGGATTATTATACCTCTTGCGTGGGTGATGTACAGGGGGCTGAGATTGTGGTCCACGGGGATACCATTCTTGGACCGCGCATGGACCGTAATACATCGAGTTCAAAAAACTCGCTTGCTTCCCACCCTCCCTCTCTACAATCTTCCCTCCATTCTCTCTCTCTCTCTCTCTCTCTCTCTCTCTCTCTCTCTCTCATTCTGTCAATTTTTTTTATTCATAGTTTTTATCAGGGAAGCTGAGTCAGGATTCCCACATCAGTCCCAAGATCATTATCGTCTCTGATTTCTGACAACCATGGCTGGGAAACGCCAACAAATGGCGTTTACAAACATGCTGGATGAAAGCAACAAATATCGTACGTGAACATGCTAGAGAAGCGCCAAAAAATGCCGTTCGCGAACGCACTAGAATAATGCCATAAAATGCCGCTCACGAACGTGTTTGATGAACGCCAACATTCTCAAGCGAACCGATGATGAACGTGTCAGACAGGAATCCTGATATCACACTGACGGAAATAAACGCTGACTGGTAATTTTATGAGTGATTTGAGAGAGAGAGAGAGAGAGAGAGAGAGAGAGAGAGAGAGAGAGAGAGAGAGAGAGAGAGAGAGAGAGAGAGAGAGACAGAGAGAGAGAGAGAGAGAGAGAGAGAGAGAGAGAGAGAGAGAGAAAAAGAAAAAGAAAAGAGAGAGAGAGAGAGAGAGAGAGAGAGAGAGAGAGAGAGCGAGAGAGAGAGAAAGATCTTCTAAAATCGCTGGACCAAGAAAAGGCTGTGGGCCCAGACAACTTGAGCCCAAGATTGCTGAGTAGATGTGCAGACCAGCTAGCAGCACCTCAAACTCGCATCTTTCAGGACTGCCTAGTACAGTGTACATGGCATTCTCTGTGGAAAGAGGTAAATGTAGTCCTTGTTCACAAGAAGAAGAGCAGAGCAGAAATCAGCAACTACAAACCAGTGTCACTTCTGTCAATCATTGGCAAGATCCTTGTAACATTAATCCTACTAAGTGGCACCAGTCGCTGGATGGATCCAAAGTCAGCTGTGTAGCAGCATTGGACATTGCTGGTGCTTTCGACCGAGTATGGCACCAGGGCAGCTTGGCAAAACTTCAAGCACTGGGAATTACAGGCTCTACACTGTCTCCTCAGTGATTACCTTCAAGGTAAGTGTAGTTCTCAATGGGAATGAGTCAGCAAAACATCCTATTGTGGCAAGCGTTCCACAGAGAAGCGTGCTTGGGCCATTGTTATGGAATTTCTACTTCAATGACCTTCATCTCATCCCAGAATTCCATGCATATGCAAACGATTGTACTATGACATTTACTTATCCAAGAGAGGAAATTGCAGCTGCTCTAAGCTACATCAATCACCAGTTAAGAGCTATATAAGCCTGGGGAAACCGATGGCAGGTAACATTTGCTCTTGAGAAAACACAAATGATGATGGTCTCTAGGCACCATGATGGTAATGCCGGTGCAGTAGTAAGTATGAATGGGAGAGTGTTGGTACCCTGGGACGAAGTTGATATCCTTGGGGTGAAATTTGAGTCCAAACTGACCATGAAGAACCACGTTGTAAATCTTGCAAACCAGGCGGCCAAGAAGCTTACAGAACTTCGACGTATCTCACATCTGCTCGACAGTAGAGGTTGCAAGATTCTGTATGAGGCACAAGTACTCTCGCACCTTGAGAATGTTCTATTTTCTTGGATTTCCTGCCTCCCCTCTCTCATCTGCGACTGCTTGACAGAGTAGAGAACAGAGCAAGACGTCTCATCTCTCGCCTGGACCCATCCTGGATAGATCTGTCATTTCAGCAAAGCCTTCAACACAGGAGGGATGTGGGTAGCCTTATTGTTATGTACAAGGTCAATATCATCAAAGTGCTCCACTTGGCTCCACTCCGAGGACAGCGAGAAGTGAGCTTCTACACCACAAGACGGGCAGCAAGCAGCAACTTCACTCTGGCTGTACCCTTCTCCAGATCATCACTTCATCTGAGATCATTTATTCCCATGATGACTCGAGTCTGGAACATGTTCGTACAGCATAATAATATCATCGAAATAAAGTCAGTTGATCAAATGAAATTGCTGGCCTTTAGATGGATCTAACTTTATCCTGTTCCCTACTTGTATATCTCAAAACAATAAAAAGGCTTTCAAATGAGTTGATGTAGGTAACAGCTCTTAGCTTGTAAATAAAATTAGGAAACCTTACCCTAAGCTTGTCAAACCCTGTGTAAAGAGAGAGAGAGAGAGAGAGAGAGAGAGAGAGAGAGAGAGAGAGAGAGAGAGAGAGAGAGAGAGAGAGAGAGAGAGAGAGAGAGAGAGAGAGAGAGAGAGAGAGAGAGATCCTTAGTAAATTGTGTTTGGGCCATTGTTACTGAATGTTTACTTCAATGACCTTCTTCAGCTCATCCTAGAATCGCGTGCATATATGCAGACGACTGTCATCTGACATTTACTTATCCAAGAGAGAAAATGTCAGCAGCTCTCAGTCACATCAACAGCTTACAGCTATATCAGCCTGGGAAAAACGATAAAGGGTTTCATTTGCTTCTGAGAAAACACAAATGATGATGGTGTACATCACCACAGTGGTAGTACTGGAGCAGTACATCACCACAGTGGTAGTACTGGAGCAGTGGTAAGAATGACTGGGAGTGTATTAGAACCAGGGATTGAAGTTGATATCCTTGAGGTGAAATTTCATTCGAAACTGACTGAAGAACCATGTAGCAAATTTTGCTAATAAGGCGGCCAGGAAGCTAACAGCATTTAGACATATCTCGTATCTGCTCGACAATAGAGGCTGCTAGACTCTATACGAGGCACAATTGCGTTCACACCTTGAGTATTCTCCATTTTCCTGGACTGCTTCACCCCCCCCCTACCCTAACCCCCCCCTACCCCCTCCCCTCGTCTCATCTACAACTTCTTGACATAACAGAGAACAAAGCAAGACGACTCATCTCTCGTCTGGACCCGGCTTAGGTAGATCTGTCATTTCAACAGAGCCTTCAACACCGGAGGGACATGGATGGCCTTACTGTTATGTACAAGCACAATGTTGTCAAGGTACCACACTTGTCTCTACTTCGCGGTCAGTGAGAAGGCAGCTTCTACACAACAAGACGGGCAGCAATGAGCAACTACACACGGGCAGTAACTTTCTCAAGAACATTACTTCATCTGAGATCATTTATCTGTAGAATGACTCGAGAATTGAACGTGTTCGTACAGCATGACATTTATGAAATAAAGTCAATTGACCAAATGAATTTGGTGGTCCACAAATGGCTCCGCCTTTATCCTATTACCTATTTGTATGTCACATAATAAAAAGGCTTTCAAACAATCTGAGGTGGATATAAATAAATAAACGCTGACTGGTAATTTTATGAGTGATTTGAGAGAGAGAGAGAGAGAGAGAGAGAGAGAGAGAGAGAGAGAGAGAGAGAGAGAGAGAGAGAGAGAGAGAGAGAGAGAGAGAGAGAGAGAGAGAGAGAGAGAGAGAGAGAGAGAGAGAGAGAGAGAGAGAGAGAGAGAGAGAGAGAGAGAGAGAGAGAGAGAGAGAGAGAGAGAGAGAGAGGAGAGAGAGGAGAGAGAGAGGAGAGAGAGGGAGGGAGGGAGAGTGAGTGAGTGAGTGAGTGAGAGAGAGAGAGACTGACTCACCAATTTGTAGCTCTTCTGAGTCACTGCCTGGACGATCGTCTGACAAAGGAATGTTTTTCTTTGTTCTGTTTGGTTGAATCCTTTACAATAACGAGGGAAAACGTCCGAAAGAGGGAGAGAGGAGGCGGAGGACGAAGAGAGGGACGGAAGGAAAGATGGAGGGAAAGAAGAGAGTGTCAAAGGGAGGGAAGGAAGGGAAAGAAGGAGTGGGGAAGGAAAGAATCAAGGGACGAAAAGATGAACGAAATTATTATTATTTTAATTATAACTATATTAGGGGAAACGCTAAACCCGTAGGTGTCATAGAGCGCCTGAAGAATGGGAGGCAATTAATTTTGATCAAATGAAGGAAAAGACAATTTCAATTCCGTGGATCAAGAGACTCTTCGACAAAGAACTTCCCTTGACAAGGTGGGATGAACTGATTGGAAAATGAGAAGGGAAGGATTGCAGGGAGTGGAGGGAGTGGAGGGAGTGGAGGGAGTGGAGGGAGTGAAGAGAGTGGAGGGAGTGGAGGGAGAGGAAGAGGATTTTTATGTAAATGTTTCTGTCTTCGTACACTCACCTAAATATGTTCGCAGGGGTCGAGTCTCAGCTCCTGGCACCTCCTCTCTGCTGGCCGCTACTGGTTTCACTCCTGGCTGCGTGAGCCCTATCATATCTATTCTTAAAATTATGTATGGCTTCTGCTTCTATCACTTTGCTGTCTATATCGTTCCACTTCCTGACTACTCCAATGCTAAAGAATATTTCTTACCACCATCTGTGCTTTTAACTTCCATCTGTGACCTCGAGTATTTCCTACCATCCCTGAGGCTCATCTGTGCTTTTAACTTCCAACTGTGACCTCGAGTATTTCCTACCATCCCTGAGGCTCATCTGGGCTTTTAACTTCCAACTGTGACCTCGAGTATTTCCTACCATCCCTGAGGCTCATCTGGGCTTTTAACTTCCAACTGTGACCTCGAGTATTTCCTACCATCCCTGAGGCTCATCTGGGCTTTTAACTTCCAACTGTGACCTCGAGTATTTCCTACCATCCCTGAGGCTCATCTGGGCTTTTAACTTCCAACTGTGACCTCGAGTACCTGTGACCCCCCTCTCATAATCCCTTTGTTCCTCTTGGTAGTTCCTTTCAGAATTTTCTGTCTTAATCATGTCACCTCTGGTTCTTCTGTTCTTTAGCGTTGTCAAGGTTTGCTCTTCTAGCCTCTAATTCTACGTCATACCCTTCAGCTTTGGGACAAGTTTCGTTGCAAACCTTTGCTTCTATATATGCTTACTTAACCAGGTGTCAGTTCCATACTGGCACTTCATCCTACAAGGTGGGCCTCACATATATCGTGTATAAGGTCGAGAATGCCTCCTTGTTGATGTTCCTAAAAGCTGTCCTTATATTTACCATTCACGTGTTTTCTGCAGCAGTTATTCGGTTGGTGTGTGCCTCAGGTGAAATACTCTGAACTATGATCTCCCCAAGGTCTTTCTGAGGCGATTTCCTGTCATGTTCACATTTACAAGAAATAGTACTGATTCAAGAGCTGACCCTTGTGTTACCCCACTCGTTATACTCGCCCTTTCCAACACCACCTCCCTGACAGTACGTAACTCGTTGCTTCCTTCCCATTAAGTATTCATTGATCCACTGTGGTGCTTTTCCTATAATTTCTTCCTGAACCTCTATTTATTGTGCAATCCAGAAATATACACTGTACCCGTTTCTCTCTCTCCTGCCTGCTCGTTACCTTACCCTAGCACTCTGATAGATGTGTGAGGCAGGATTCACCATCTCTAAAATTGTGCTAGTTGCTTTTTATGAATCCACTCCTTTCCAGGTGCTCCTGATAGTCATCTCCATAACCTTCCATGCATGTTGATGACACTGTCTGGAGATTTAATGTCACCTGTCCCCGTTTTTTTAATATTAGGATTACATTTACTGTTTTCCAGACCTCTGGCAGCTGCCTTGTTTTAATCGATTTATTGAAGACCACTGCTAGTGGTTCAAACAGCTCGTCCGACCCTTCTTGCAGAACCCATGGAAAGATTTTGTCTAGTCCCAGTGTCGTCGAGGTGTACAGTTCACTCAATATTTTCTTCACTTCTTCTCCTTTGTCTGTATTGTATCTGTTACTTGTGTGTCTGTTACTTGTGGACCACTCTGTTTGACTTTCTGAGAGTGTTCTTGATTCGACAGAGAATGCCTCCACAAATCATTTATTAAGCATCTTAAAGAGTTTCTAGATATTCCAGACTTTGTGGTTCTTCCTTCCGCCTCATTACCTGGTCCTTCACAGTAGTTTTCCTGCTGATGTGGTTGTACATCAACTTTGGCTCAGATTTTGCTTTTGATGTTATGTCATTCTTAAACTGCCTTTTATTTCTGCCTCATCTTCTTGCTTGCCAATTCTCTGGTATTCTTTGCTTCTTATGCCTTCTTGCACATTTAGCCTTTGTCTCCCTGCACCTCTGAGTGAACCATGGGCTCATTTTATTTATGTCTTTGCTTCTTTTGTTTCTGGGTATGAATTTCTCATCTGCCTATCGGTACTTTCCAGCTACATACTCTATTATTTTGCTGTCTTTGCCTCTAGCTCCCTTTCCTATGGCACTCTGCATATTAATTGCCTCATACCTTCATAGTCTCTTCTTTTGAAGTCAGGTGAATGTGATGTTCCTCACCACATTCACTTACCAAAGTATGTGATCCTCAGCATTGTAGGGTCGCTAGCACCAAGAGGCTTCTTATATTCGATGTCTTAAGTCAGAGTCACTTAAAGTGAACGCAAGGTTAACCATCGCTGGTAAACCTCTAGTTGTGTCCCTGAAATATTGACACATGAAGTTTCGGATCAGCTTCATCACTTTGGCGCTCCACGTTTCCTGTCCTCCTTGTGGCTCCAGAATCAGAAGTTTTGCATTGCCCATGTGGGCTCTTCTAGCTACCTCTTTATTATGGCCTCCATTGCTCTCTTGTCGCCCCCATATTCCAGTCATCGTCTCATGATGTTGATGGTGAGTTGTACAGCACTGTTATTAACACCTTGGGTTCCCCACTTCTGAGTGTCTCTATGATGTAGTCATTCGACCCCTCTTCCTGTATTTCATTCAGGTCCTTAAAAATCTACGGATTTGTGATCAGCAGCATTACTCCTCCACCTACTCTGCTTCTTCTATAATTTCTCATCATTTTTTCCTTTATGGGAAAATCGCATCTGTAATCACCTCTGTGAGCTTAGTCTCTGTTATTGTTACAATGTCTGGAGATGCCTCCACTATTTGCTCTTTTCATTCATCGCTCTTTTTTTTATTCTATTTGCATTATCCACATTATCAATTTCCTTTCTGTTACTGTGTTCATGTTTTCGGAGTACTGTCCCCCTGGTTCTAGTTCATGTGTGTTAGAAGAGTGGGTATCTGGGGTGGCAGATGGGGGGTGGAGGATGGGATGGGGTGAGGGTAAGGACTGGTTGTAGGGGTCGATCTTTCACTGGAAGAGGGTGGATGGGGAGTCATAGGTAGGGTAGTGGGGTGGGGGTAGTGATAAAGGTGGGTTGGAAGAAAGGATCTTACACTGGTTGGAGTTAAGAATGGGGATGTAGGTGGGGAAGGTGGGGGAAATGGTATGGTTTGTTCTGAGGTATTCTATTTGAGATTGGGGTTTGTGGTTTGAGAGACAGTGTTGAAACTTGGTGCTGCCCTTGAGGCAGTGCACCCACAAGTTGGCACTCAGCATGGTGTCCCCCAGGGGGCAAATCTTTCGCAACTGTCACCCTGTTCATTGTTTCTTCTCCCTGTGTTCGACTGTTTATTATTCTCTCCTTCATTTGTTATCTTTCCTGTAATGTTCTGTCCTGGTTGTGTTACACACAATATCTGGTCCCCAACAACAGTGCTTTCAGTATCAAGATCGTATCTCGTTCTATTTCTGATATAAGAGTTATTTTGACTGGTCATATTTTGTCCCTGGCGCACTTCCATATCCTATGAAAAATTGCCTTTTCATCCTCAGCACCTTATGTTTGGTGATATTAGGAACTTTCCTTTCGTGCAACACTAATATTTCATTAGTTGTCATTTTTTAAACTTCCCAGAGACTGTGAATAACTAACAACAACTTCCCTCCTCTTCCCTTTTTCTTTCCCTCCAGAGTTCATTGACTTTTGTTATAAATTGCTTTGCTGTTACCCATATCATCTCCTTCATCTCCCAGTTTTATGAGAGCATTTCTGCAAATGTCTTTCTTACCCCATCTGTCCTCCCTTATGGCTTAACACCTGCTGTTGAACTTTGTACTATCCCCACCTCATACCTCCTTCCCTTCATCTCTAGTTCTGCCGTCATCTTCTCGAGATCTTCCAGACAATACACCTCTTGCTTAGCGGCAATAGCTCTTTTCTCTTGTGCCAACCATGCTTCCAATTTTCCCGTCATATTTACGTCCATCTCTACGCGAAGACTGAGGACCTTTTTCTCCCTCTCTTCATCCATCATGTGGTTGAACCCAGCCATCAACATTTCCCTCAATGTCAACACACTTCCTGACTACACCTCCTCAGCATCGCTGCCCTGTTTGTTTGGTCTCTGGTTTCTCATTTCTCTCCTCTTGAGTTTTGCCACTACCCACAACAGGCACGAACACTTATACCTCGTGCCCTAGTCCGCTTGTGCATGTGTGTATGTGTGTGTGTGAGTGTGCGGTTAGTGAGTGTTTGTGTGTGCGTGGGTGAATGTGTGCGTGTTCGTGTGCGTGTGCGTGCGTGCGAGTATGTGTGTGTGTGTGTACTCACCTAGTTGTGGTTGCAGGGGTTGATTAATAGCTCCTGGCCCCGCCTCTTCACTGGCCGCTATTAGGTCACTCTCCCTGCGCCATGAGCTTTATCATACCTCTTCTTAAAGCTATGTATGGAACCTGCCTCCACTACATCGCATCCCAAACTATTCCACTTCCCGACCACTCTGTAACTGAAGAAATACTTCCTAACATCCCTGTGATTCATCTGAATCTTCAACTTCCAACTGTGTCCCCTTGTTGTTGTGTCCCATTTCTGGAACATTCTGTCTCTGTCCACCTTGTCAATTCCTCTCAGTATCTTATATGTCGTTAGCATGTCCCCCCTATCTCTCCTGTCCTCCAGTGTCGTCAGGTCGATTTCCTTAACCTTTCCTCGTAGGACATACCCCTTAGCTCTGGGACTAGTCTTGTTGCAAACCTTCATGATTTTGCACTTGGTGGGGTTGAACTCCAGGAGCCAATTGCTGGACCAGGTTTGCAGCCTGTCCAGATCCCTTTGTAGTTCTGCCTGTTCCTCGTCCGATTGAATTCTTCTCATCAACTTCACATCATCTGCAAACAGGGACACTTCTGAGTCTATTCCTTCCGCCATGTCGTTCACAAATACCAGAAACAGTACCGGTCCTAAGACTGACCCCTGTGGAACCCCACTCGTCACCGGCGCCCACTCTGACACCTCGCCACGTACCATGACTCGCTGCTGTCATACTGACAGGTATTCCCTGATCCATTGTAGTGCTTTCCCTGTTATCCCTGCCTAGTCCTCCAGCTTCTCCACTAATCTCTTGTGTGGAACTGTATCAAACGCCTTCTTACAGTCCACGAATATGCAATCTACCCACCCCTCTCTCTCTTGTCTTACTGCTGTCACCCTGTGGTAGAACTCCAGTAGGTTTGTGACACAGGATTTCCCGTCCCTGAAACCGTGTTGGCTATCGTTGATAAGCTCATTCCTTTCTAGGTGCTCCACCACTCGTCTCCTGATAATCTTCTCCATGACGTTGCATACTATACATGTCAGTGACACTGGTTTGTAGTTTAGTGCTACGTTCCTGTCTCTTTTTTTAAAAATTGGAACTACATTTGCTGTTTTCCATACCTCAAGTAGTTGCCCGGTTTCGATAGATGTGTTGAAAATTGTTGTTAGGGGTACACATAGCTCCTCTGCTCCCTCTCTCAGGACCCATGGAGAGATGTTATCCGGCCCCATCGCCTTTGAGGTATCCAGCTCGCTTAGTAGCCTCTTCACTTCCTCCTCAGTTGTGTATTGTGTCCAGCACCTGATGGTGTACCCTACCTCTCTGCCTTTCTGGAGGCCCTTCTATCTCCTCTGTGAACACCTCTTTGAATCTCATGCTGAGCTCCTCACACACTTCGCGGTCATTTCTTGTGACCTCCCCTCCTTCCTTCCTCAGCCTGATCACCTGGTCCTTGACTGTTGTTCTCCTTCTAATGTGGCTGTACAACAGCTTTGAGTCAGATTTGGCTTTCGCTGCTATGTCATTCACGTATTGTCTTTGGGCCTCCCTTCTTACCCGTGCATATTCATTTCTGGCTGTACGACTGTTCTCCTTATTCTCCTAGGTCCTTTGCCTTCTGTACTTCTTCCATTCCCTGGCACACTTGGTTTTGGCTTCCCTTCACCTTTGGGTGAACCATGGGCTCATCCTCAGCTTCCTTGCAAATTGTTGTCATATATTCCATCATCTCGTTTACTGACTTCCCTGCTATCTCTCTGTCCCACTGAACTCCGTGCAGGAAGTTCTTCATGCCCACGTAGTCACCTTTCTTGTAGTTTGGATTCATTCGTGTAGCCCTTCCTGCTTCCCCCTCCACTTGTAACTCTACTATGTATTCGAAGCTTAGAACCATATGATCACTGGCAACAAGGGGGATTTCATGTGTGATGTTCTCAATATCTGCGCTACTCAGGGTGAATACTAGATCCAGTCTCGCTGGTTCGTCCTCTCCTCTCTCTCTCTGGTAGCGTCCCTCCTTGATGGTACATGAGATTTTCCAGAACCACCTCCATCATCTTAGCCCTCCACGTTGCGTGTGAGAGTGCGCTGCATGTGTGTACGTATACAAACCTGATTGTGGTTACAGGGGTCGAGTGTTAGTGTATATGTGTGTACTCACCTAATTGTGGTTGCAGGGGTCGACTCATAGTTCCTGGCCCCGCTTCTTCACTGGTCGCCACTAGGTCCACTCTCTCCTTGCACCATGAGCTTTATCATACCTCTTCTTAAAGCTATGCATGGTACCTGCCTCCACTACCTCACTTTCCAGACTATTCCACTTCATGACAACTCTATGACTGAAGAAATACTTCCTAACATCCCTATGACTTATCTGAGTCTTCAACTTCCAATTGTGACCCCTTGTTGCTGTGTCCCATCACTGGAACATTCTGTCTCTGTCCACCCTGTCGATTCATCTCAGTATTTTATATGTCGTTATCACGTCCTCCCTGTCCCTACTGTGCTCCAGTGTCGTCAGGTTGATTTCCCTTAATCTATTCTCGTTGGACATACCTATTAGCATATTGCAAATTTTTGTACTTTCTCTAATTTCTTAATGTGCATGACTAGGTGTGGGTTCCACACTGGTTCTGCATACTCTCATATGGGTGTACACAGTATACAGTGTTTTGAAAGACTTCTTACTCAGGTGTCGAAACGCTATTCTTAGATTTGCTAGACGCCCATTTGCTGCAGCAGTTATTTGATTGATGTGCGCCTCAGGAGATGTGTTCGGTATGATACTCACAACATGTTCCTTTTCCTTGAGTGAGGTTTACAGCCCTTGGCCCCTAGCGTGTCCTCTGTCAGCGGTTTTAGTTGAACTTCCCCAATCTTCATGACTTTGCACCTGGTGGGGTTCAACTCCATGAGAAAATTGTTGGATCTGGACAGGCTGCAAGCCTGTCCAGATCCTACCTGATCCTTGTCTGCTCGAATTCTTCGCATTAATTTTACATCGTCTGCAAATAGGGACATCAACGAATCAATGCCTTCCATCATGGCATTCACCATTCACATATACCACACACTGACCGTAGGACTGACCCTTATGGAACCCCGCTAGTCACTTGCTCTCACTCTTACACCTCGTTACGCACAATCACCGTTATTTCCTTCATGTCATGTATTCTCTGATCCATTACAATGCCTCTCCTGTTATTCTTGCCTGCTCCTCTAGCTTTTGCAATAATCTCTCATGCAGAACTGTGTCGAAAGCCTTCTTACAATCCAAGAAAATGCACTCTACCCACCCCTCTCTCTCCTGTCTTACTTCTGCTACCTTCTCGTAAAATCCAGAAGGTCCGTGACACAGGATTTGCCCTCCTTAAAACTGTGCTGGTTATCATGTATAAGCTCATTTCTTTCTAGGTGCTCCACGACTCTTCTACTAATAATCTTCTCCGTGACTTTGCATATTATACATGTCAGTGACACTGGTCTGTAGTTTAATACTGCCTGATTGTCTCCTTCCTTAAAAATTGTTTCTACATTTGCTGTCTTCCACGCCTCAGGTAGTTGCCCTCTTACGGTAGATGTGCAAAAGCAATTTATTGTTGTTAGTGGCACACACAGTGCCTCTGCACCCTCTCTCAGGAACCATGGAGAGGTGCTGTCCGGTTCCATCGCCTTTGAGGCGTCTAGTTTGCTTAGAAGTCTCTTCACCTCCTCCTTGGTTGTGTGTAGTGTGTCCTGCATTTGTTGGTGTACACTGAAAATTCCTCCCTAAATCTCGTGTTGAGCTCCTCATATACTTCTTGTTCGTTTCTTGTGATTTCCCCTCCTTCCTTCCTCAGCCTGTTTACCTGGTACTTGACTGTTTTCCTCCTGATGTTGCTGTACAACAGCTCTGTGTCAGATTCGGCTTTTGATGTTATGCCATTCTCGTATTGTTGCTGGGCCTCCCTCCATATCAATGCATATTCGATATTGGCTCTTCGGCTCGTCTCCTTATTTTTCTGTTCATTTACCATGCTCTAGCGCACTTAACTTTGGCCTCTCTACACTTGCGGGTAAACCAAGGGCATGTTCGGGTTTTTCCATTGTTTCTGTTGCCTTCTGCAACTCATGCAGGAATTGTCTCATGTCTGTGTAGTCCCCTCTTTTCTAGCTTGGCTTCTCCCTCCCTTCTTGTGCTGCTTCACTCTCCACTGTTAGCTTACAATGTCCTCGAAGCTCAGGACCACGTGATCACTATCTCCTTGGGCCTTTCATATGTGATATCCCCAATGTCTGAAGAACTCAATGTGAATACGAGATGAAGCCTTGCTGCTTCATCCTCTACTCTCTCTCTGGTAGTGTCACGAACATGTTGATGCATGAGGTTTTCCAGCATTGCCTCCATCATCTTAGCCCTCCACGTTTCTGGCCCCACGTGGGTGATTGAAATCACCCGCAACTAGTAACTTTGCCCTATCCATATGGGCTCTTCTGTCCACCTAAGCTAGTGTGTTTACCTTTGCACTGTTGCTTTCATACTACGCTTGTCTTAGCTTCCTGGTATTCTGTGGTGTGTTGTACATCATTGCAATCACCACTTTGGGACCCCCAGTCTGAAGTGCTCTTACAGTGAAGTCCCTTGCTTCCATTCTGTCCATTCCTTCCAACGCCATAATACTCCACTGTTTTTTGATGAGCAGTGCAGCTCTTCCTTTCCCCTCTGTTCCCTCTGTTTCCTCAGGATCTGATATCCAGTTGGAAAGATCGTGTGTATCATCCCCATGACCTTCGTTTCCGCGTTGTGCTATGATGTCTGAGGATGCCTCCATTGTTCTTTCGTGCCACTCCTCACAATTATTTGTTATTTCGTCTGCGTTGATGTATCATACCATGAGTGTGCGGTGTGCATGTGTGTGTGTCTTTGCGTGTGGGAGTGTTTGTGTGTGTTTTGACCTAGGCACATGTCGATTAGACACTAGGCCTGTTGTATGTGTGTGTGTGTGTGTGTGTGTGTGTACTCACCTAGTTGTGGTTGCAGGGGTCGATTCATAGCTTCTGGACCCGCCTCTTCACTCGCCGCTACTGGGTCACTCTCCCTGCGCCATGAGCATTAACATACCTCTTCTTGAAGCTATGAATGGATCCTGCCTCCACTACATCACTTCCCAAGCTATTCCACTTCCTGAATCTCTGTGACTGAAGAAATACTTCATAACATCCCTGTGAGTCCCATCTCTAGAACATTCTGTCTCTGTCCACCTTGTCAATTCCTCTCAGTATTTTATATGTCGTTATCATGTTCCCCCTATCTTTCCTGTCCTCCAGTGTCGTCAGGTCGATTTCCCTTAACCTCTCCTCGTAGGACATACCCCTTAGCTCTGGGACTAGTCTTGTTGCAAACCTTTGCACTTTCTCAAGTTTCTTTATGTGCTTGGCTAGGTGTGGGTTCCAAACTGGTGCTGCATACTCCAGTATGGGCCTAACGTACACAGTGTACAGGGTACTGAACGATTCTTTATTAAGATGTCGGAATGCTGTTCTTAGGTTTGCTAGGCGCCCGTATGCTGCAGCAGTAATTTGGTTAATGTGCGCCTCAGGAGATGTGCCTGGTGTTATACTCACCCCAAGATCTTTTTCCTTGAGTGAGGTTTGTAGTCTCTGGCCCCCTAGACTGTACTCCGTCTGCGGTCTTCGTTGCCCTTCCCCAATCTTCATGACTTTGCACTTGGTGGGGTTGAACTCCAGGAACCAATTGCTGGACCAGGCCTACAGCCTGTCCAGATCCCTTTGTAGTTCTGCCTGGTCCTCGTCCGATTGAATTCTTCTCATCAACTTTACATCATCTGCAAACAGGGACACTTCGGAGTCTATTCCTTCCGTCATGTCGTTCACAAATGTATATGTGTGTGTGTGTGTGTGTACTCACCTAATTATGGTTGCAGGGGTCGAGACTCAGCTCCTGGCCCCGCCTCTTCGCTGTCCGCTACTGGGTCTCTGCTCTCCCTGCTCCATGAGCTTTATCATACCTCGTCTTAAAACTATGTATGGTTCCTGCCTCCACTATATCTTTCTCTAGACTATTCCACTTCCTGACTACTCTGTGGCTGAAGAAATGCTTCCTAACGTCCCTTTGACTCATCTGAGTCTTCAGCTTCCAGTTGTGTCCCCTTGTTTCTGTGTTCCCTCTCTGGAACATCCTGTCACTGTCTACCTTGTCGATTCCCCGCAGTATTTTGTATGTCGTTATCATGTCTCCTCTGACCCTTCTTTCCTCCAGTGTTGTTAGTCCTATTTCCCTCAACCTCTCTTCATAGGACAGACCCCTGAGTTGTGGAACTAACCTTGTCGCAAACCTTTGCACTTTCTCTAGTTTCTTTACGCGCTTGACCAGGTGTGGGTTCCAGACTGGTGCTGCATATTCTAGTATGGGCCTGACGTACACGGTGTACAGTGTCTTGAACGATTCCTTGTTAAGGTAACGGAACGCTAATCTTAGGTTTGCCAGTCGCCCATATGCTGCCGCAGTTATCTGGTTGATGTGTGCCTCCGGAGACGTGCTTGGCGTTATACTCACCCCAAGGTCTTTCTCATTTGCTGAGGTTTGTAGTCTTTGTCCGCCTAGCCTGTACTCTGTCAGCGGTCTTCTTTGCCCTTCTCCGATCTTCATGACTTTGCATTTGGTGGGATTGAATTCGCGAAGCCAGTTGCTAGACCAGATGTCAATCTTTTCCAGGTCTGTTTGAAGTCCTGCTTGGTCCTCCTCCGATGTGATTCTTCTCATTAATTTCACATCATCTGCGAACAGAGACACTTCTGAGTCTATCCCATCCGTCATGTCATTTACATAAACCAAGAATAACACTGGTCCTAGGACTGACCCCTGCGGTACGCCGCTCGTCAAAGGCGCCCACTGTGATACCTCATCACGCACCATGACCCGTTGTTGCCTCCTGTGAGGTATTCCCTGATCCATTCCAGTGCCCTTCCTGTTATACATGCTTGTTCTTCCAACTTCTTTACTAATCTCATGTGAGGAACTGTGTCGAAGGCCTTCCTGCCTCATCAACCTCTCTGCTTACCTCTTACTATCATAGAACTCTAGGAGGTTTGATTACACAGGATTTGCCTTCCCGGAATCCGTGCTGTCTGGTGTTTATTATCCTGTTCAGTTCAAGGTGTTCCACCATTCTTTTCCTGATGATTTTCTCCAGGACTTTGCACACTATACATGTAAGTGACACCGGTCTATAGTTTAGTGCCTCTTTTCTGTCTCCTTTTTTGAAGATGGGGACTACGTTGGCCTTCTTCCATACCTCAGGTAGCTGCCCAGTTTCAAGGGATGTGTTGAATATTATGGTAAGTGGCACACTCAGTACCTCAGCTCCTTCCCGAAGAACCCACGGGGAGATATTGTCCGGACCCATCGCCTTTGAGGTATCGAGGTCACTGAGTAACTGCTTCACCTCCTCCTCAGTTGTGTGTATGCCCTCCAGCACTTGATGTGTGTGTGTGTGTGTGTGTGCGTGCACGTGTGTGCGTGAACGTGTGTATGCACGTGTACTCACCTATTTGTGCTCACCTATTTGTGGTTGCAGGGGTTGAGTCGTAGCTCCTGGCCCCGCCTCTTCACTGATTGCTACTAGGTCATCTCTCTCCCTGCTCCATGAGCTTTATCAAACCTCGTCTTAAAACTATGTATGGTTCCTGTCTCCACTACGTCACTTTCTAGGCTATTCCACTTCCTGACAACTCTATGACTGATGAAATACTTCCTAACATCCCTTTGACTCATAGGAGTCTTCAACTTCCAATTGTAACCCCTTGTTTCTGTGTCCCCTCTCTGGAACATCCTGTCTCTGTCCACCTTATCTATTCCTCGCAGTATTTTATATGTCGTTATCATGTCTCCCCTAACCCTCCTGTCCTCTAGTGTCGTCAGGCCGACTTCCCTTAACCTTTCTTTGAAGGACAATCCCCTTAGCTCTGGGACTAGTCTTGTGTGGGTTCCAAACTGGTGCTGCATACTCCAGTATGGGCCTGACGTATATGGTGTACAGAGTCTTGAACGATTCCTTAGTGAGGTATTGGAACACTATTCTTATTTTTGCCAGCCGCCCGTATGCTGCAGCAGTTATCTGAATGATGTGTGCCTCAGGAGATGTGCTCGGTATTGTACTCACCCCAAGATCTTTTTCCTTGAGTGAGGTTTGCAGTCTTTGGCCACCTAGACTATACTCTGTCTGCGGTCTTCTTTGCCCTTCCCCGATCTTCATGACTTTACATTTGGCAGGGTTAAATTCAAGGAGCCAGTTACTGGACCAGGCTTGTAGCCTGTCCAGGTCTCTTTGTAGTCCTGCCTGATCCTCGACTGATTTAATTCTTCTCATTAACTTCACATCATCTGCAAACATGGACACTTCTTAGTCTATCCCTTCCGTTATGTCATTCACATATACCAAAAACAGTACAGGTCCTAGGACTGACCCCTGTGGAACCCCACTCGTCACAGGTGCCCACTCTGACACCTCGTCACGTACCATGACTCGTTGTTGCCTCCCTGTCAGTATTCTCTGATCCATTGCAGAAAGAGAGATAGGGGGAGGGGGAGACAGTGGTGGGGGAGAGAGATGGGTTGGGGTAAAGAGAGGGGAATAGGGGGAGGGAGAGGCAAAGGGAGAGGGAAAAAATACTGGGAGGGAGAGGAGGGGAGAGAAAGAGGAGGAGAAAGAGAGAGAAAGAGAGAGAGAGAGAGAGAGAGAGAGAGAGAGAGAGAGAGAGAGAGAGAGAGAGAGGAGAGAGAGCAGGGGAGGGAGAGTGAGTGAGGGAGAGCAGGGGAGAGTGAGGGAGAGAGAGAGAGAGATGGAGGGTAGATTGAGGGGGCTAGTGGGGAGGAGAGTGAGGGGAGATCTGTGTGTGTGTGTGTCTATGTGTGTCTGGGAGAGCGTGTACTCACCTAATTGTACTCACCTAATTGTGGTTGAAGGGGTCGATACTTAGCTCCTGGCCCCGCCTCCTCACTTATTTGTTGTGTGTTTGGGTCTGTGTGTGTGTAAGAATATGTGTATGTGAGTCGATCTTTATGAGTGTGGGTTTATTGTGTGAAAAGTACTACTTTTCATACAATATGTATCGGATATCCGCATCCGCGGAACATCCGCACAATTTCTTACATCCGCGTCCACATTTTACTGTAAACAGATATCCGCATACGGATCCGCATCCGAAATCCGGTAAACATCCGCACAATTTCTTACATCCGCATCTGCAAAATAAATAAGACATCCTCATACACATCCGCATCCGTGGATATCTAAATTTTCAAATCCGATACATCTCTAAAAAGTGTGCGGGTCTGTGTGTGTACGTGTGCGGGTCTGTATGTGTACGTGTGCGTGTCTGTGTGTGTAAGTGTATGGGGCTGTGTGCATGTGGGTCTATGTGTGTGAGGGTTTGTGTGTGACGGTCTATGTGTGTGTATGTGGGTCAATGAGATTGTGCAACGAGTAGAGTGTGGAAGTGTGTGTGTGTCTACTTAATGTTTCCAGCTGTTGAATCACAGCTCCTGGCCCCACCTTTAATCTCGTACTAATTGGTTTCACTCATTTTTGGCCGCCAAAGTTCCAATCATATTTATTCTTAAGAACATAAGAAAGAAGGAACACTGTAGCAGGCCTACTGGCCCATGCGAAGCAGGTCCAATTCTCCCACCAGATTAAGCCAATGCCTTCTGTGGTACATTTCATTTCTCAGCCCAACACATGCAGTACATTCCACTTACTAGTTTATTTCAGAGAGTACATTCCATTTACCAGCGTCACAGTGAAAAAGTACTTTTTAACAATCTTATAGCTAATGATCGTCTATGTCCTCCGTCCGGTTTCCTCCCATCGCATTTCAAATACTATGTCCCCAGTCCATCTGTATGTAGTAATTATGACTTCACTCTTGGTCTAGCCAGTCGTGCCACCGCAACGACAACAATCCGATTTATATACACTTCTGTTGATATCCTTAGAGGAATGATTACTGTCCTTGTGTACTTTGTTTGTAGCGTCTCTTCTCCCAGGTAATAATTTATGTTAGGTCCTCTCACTTCCTTCCTATAGTCATTACTTTTCCTATTAGTCTTCTTTATGTCCTTTCCGGTCATCCTCTTCATTAATTTCCTGTGGCAAATCGTTTGCAAATATCAATAACAGCAAAAGCCTAGTCATTAATCCTTTAGGGACCCCACTCATCACCCTTGCTCAATCCAATATACTTCCTTCCTTACAATTTCCCTCTGCTGTACTTTTCTTTGAGTAGTTCTGCATCCTCTTAATAAGCATCTTCCTGCTACCGCTACTCGCTTCAACAGTTTGTTTTTGAGTGGTACTGTGTGAAATGTTTTTTTTTTTTTCATACAGTCAAGGAAGATACAGTCTGTCCCACCCTTCCTCTCTTGCTTTATTTACATTAGTCTGTCGTAAAACTCTACGTGATTCATGAGACAAGACTTGTCATCACTAAACATAAACTGGTTCTCTCTTAAGTTTCCCGTTTATTTCAAGGTATTCAACTATTCGCTTTCTTAATACTTTTTCCAAGTAATTTAGCCAGTGTGCTAGTCAACGGGTCTGTTGTTCATTGCTTCCTCTATTTCTCCTTTCTTCTATACTTGGATAAATTCTGCCAATTTTTTCCAGCTTTCTGGCTCAGTTTCCGACGAGCTGTTTTACACACTTGCTAATGGGCGACGTAGCTCTTCTGCCCATTCTCTAAATATCCAGACAGGCTTTCTGCTCCTACTGCTTTTGTCACATGTAGAGTCTTCAGAAACCCTCTCACTTATTTGTTGACTTTTTCCCAATCTTTGTTGCTCGTATCTTTCTTCCCTCCTGTTATATATCGTATTATTCGTAAAAGCCTCTTGGGGCTTCTAATCAATTCTTGGCAAAGCTTCCAAGTCATCCTTTGTTAATTCACCTTCCATCTTCTTGATTTTTTTTCTGTCATTCTCCTGCGTTCGTGTGTGTATGTGTGTGTGTGTGTAAGAGAGAGAAAGAGCGAGAGAGAGGGGGAGGGAGAGGGAAGAGAGAGAGAGAGAGAGAGAGAGAGAGAGAGAGAGAGAGAGAGAGAGAGAGAGAGAGAGAGAGAGAGAGAGAGAGAGGAGAGAGAGAGAGAGAGAGAGAGAGGAGGAGGAGAGAGAGAGAGAGAGAGAGAGAGAGAGAGAGAGAGAGAGAGAGAGAGAGAGAGAGAGAAATAGAGCAGGAATAAACAACACTGAACAAGATTTGAATCTTTCTTCAGATCCTTCAGTCACAGACTGATTCATAAGCAAAGAGAAAAAATTCTTAAAAATAATGCTCGAACCGAGAGATGATAAACCAACTGTTAAAAAACTAATATGATTTCTCTTATTTATCAGTAATGGTTCAAAGGCAAACTGCCGACTAATGTGGGTAATTTAAAAGCAATTACAGACAAGAAAGGCTCTAATTAATATAATGTTAATTATACGAGAAAATGATCTTGGATAATTATTAACATAATTATCAACATACTACCACGTTAGTGCCAGTAAGCCTACATGCCTAGTTCCCGTAGTTTTCCCCGAGGGCAAGCCGGTGGGCATGCCAGTCTGCCCCACCATGTTTCCCTTTCACTCTCTCAGCGGCCTTCCTAGAGTCAACAAGGTCTACTCCTCTCTCCCTCGCTGGGCATGGCCCTCCCAGGCTATGCACAGAAAAGCGTCATTTGCTAGTAAGCCATGTTGTACCACATGTGCAGTAGGTGTGTGCACTTTTCCGTGTCCTGTGTAGTCTTGAGCACAGCTGTGTGTGGACCACAGTATGTTCTGTGCCCAGACCAGTGTAGCACCTCATGTGTGTTACTTTGTCACCCGTGTGACCCACCCGCGCGCTTGACAACTGACATTAGTCAGTTCAGGCATCAGTTACAAGCGTCTAAGCCCCGTGTACAGAAAGCTCTTTATGTTCGTCGCTCGTGATGCCCTGATGAATCGTACCCACGACGATTCTCCCATCAAGACTCGTTTCCACTTCACCTCCTAGACCGTCAGAGTGCAGTTATATGTAGAGACCAGTCTGAGGACGCTTAGACCATCCTCTGCTGTAACTTCAACTGTCGAGAGAATGACACTTGTCAAGCCGCAGTAGCCCTGTCCTGTCGGCAGGCGACTGTCACTTTGACTGCTAGCTCACTCACTGCAGTAAGGTGTATGCTGTTACGACCTCCAGATGATTCGACTAGTCGTCTTTGCCACGACTCACTCCACACTCGCCAGCAGTGACAGCCCCAGCGACAGTACCAGTCGAGAAATGTCCTCCTGAGTCACTTGCCAGAAGAAGTCCTGCCCAGTTGCGACTAACGACGCCTCACTCGAGGGCACCAGCAGGTTGTGCCCATGGTTGAGTGAACCCTGCAGCGACTACTAGATGACTGCTTCACTGCTCCAGAGGAGACTGTACCCTGTTACGTCACAGCTCAGCCGCAGCGATGTCTCCTGTGTTGCAGTATCTGTCCAGACGCAGGAAGGCGTGCAGTGATGCCCATCGACGCTCACTGAATTAGACCATGAAGCACACCTTTTTTTTTTCTCTCTCTGTAGGAAGTTTTTTTTCCATGTCCACATGTGTATATTTATGTGTTTTTATTTTGTGTTCTGTGCCCTGTTCCTACGAGAGAGAGACCGAGTTTTTTTTTATAGCCAGTCATGGTCAGGGTCGACCATGGGTAGGTGGCCGAGCAAAATGTAGCGCCAGTAAGCCTACGTGCCTAGTTCCCATAGTTTCCCCCAGAGGGCAAGCCGGTGGGCATGCCAGTCTGACCCACCATGTTCCCCTCTCACTCTCTCAGCGGCCTTCACTCAGTCAACAATGCCTACTCCTCTCTCCCTCACTGGGCATAGTCCTCCTGGGCCATGGGCAAAAACACACTGCCTGTGTACCCTCATGTTATCGCAAATAAAGTAAGAAGCCTCCGAAGCCTTATCATTGCTACCCCTCCTGCAAGAACGATGCAAATAATCGTTTAGAAAACACATGGATGTGGTTATCATGCGCATTTAACATATAATCTTAATTATTATACCACACATATTTACTTTTATCATTCACATATAACATCAATTAACTATAATATACAAATTTTGTTATCATTCACATGTAACATTATCTAACAATATGACAGTCTTTACTCTGCAATGGGATGGAGGGAAGGGGCGGGGGAAGGGAAGGGAAGGGAATGGTGGTGATGAAGGTATTTTTGGTTCTTAAGAACTAGAGCTATCTTTCCCCTTCCACGGATCAAATTGCATATTAACTTCCCTTTAACAGGCGCTACATAACCTTTAGTGGTTTATTCGATGACAACAACAACAACAACAACTAATAATAATAATAATAATAATAATAATAATAATAATAATAATAATAATAATAATAATAATAATAATAATAATAATAATAGCAATACGAATAAAAATAATGATTAAAATAATAATAATAATAATAGCAATACGAATAAAAAAATAATAAAGAAAATTATAATAATTAAAATCATCATAATAATAATAATAGTTAACAAAAGGAAATGAAGAAAATTAAGAATAATCATAAGAAGAATTAGAAGATATAGAAAACAATTGTATTACTATTATTGTCATTATTATTTGAAACGTTCGAGAAATGTTTACCTCATACGACGACGTTCGAGAGTGGAATCCAAGTGTAGGTACACATGCAGGGGCGGATCTACTAGTGAAGCTCAAGCTTCAGGGCCCTTAATCCCGGAAGGGCCCCAGAAGCAACTTTAGTCCATATTGCTTAAAAATTTTGGATTTACTGTATGAGTTTTTTTTTTAATAATAATATTAATAATGTAGTGTAATTCAGTACAAAATAATAGATATCAGTGGTTACCCAGACCTCGCTGCTGGTTACGAAGGGGCCCCCCATAACAGTTCAAGCGTCAGGGCCCCAAAAATGTATGTTTATCACTGTGCACATGTGCCATTTTTATGGATTAAAGAGCGTAAATGGCTTCAATTATTTAATAATTCAATTATTTAATAATAATTGAATAATACGGAGAGGATGGTACCCATTAAGTTTAGTTTGTGTGAAGGAAAATTGTTCTATTAACTAAATAAACTTATTAAATTTGAAATCGTTGGAGTCTGTGTGTGACAATTGAGAATGATAACTGAGAATGATAACTGAGAATGATAACTGAGAATGATAACTAAGAATGATAACTGAGAATGTCTTTTCTCATCGGGTTCAAATTTTTCAGAAAGCAAATTTTGCGTATATATTGGGCTGTATATGGCCCAATTTACTAATATTATTAAATTGTGATATTGATTTCTGTTCAATACCTAAAGAATGCCTCGTCTTATCTGCTGCAAACTATTAACGCTGATGCCAATGAAATTGCTAAAATACGTGGAATCCTGTGATTCAGAGTATTTCCAGTAGAACGTTTTTTCTGATTGGCTTCAAACTTTCAGTATTGATGAGCTTTATTTGAAAAAAGAATGACTTTCAGAGTGAGCTGTCTAAATTTAAATTTGCAAATTTCATTCATTATATTATTTTCCTCGTAATGACTAGAAAATGCCTCTTCTGGTCGGCTTCAAACGCTTTGGTACAACTTAATTGGAAGTATTTTTGTAATAAATTTGGGCTTTGAAGGGGCCAATTTTCCAATTTTAAACAAATATGTTAAGTGATCTTTCTTACCACCACCTTGGTAGGTAAATGCCCTTTGTTTTTCACGAAAAATTGAGTTTAAATTATATTTATGAGGAAGGGGGGGGGCAGCGCTAAACCCGTAGGCCATAAGGCGCCTAAGAGTTAAGGGAGGCATTCAGATTCGATCCAGAGAAGGAGATAACGTTATTTGGTGCGGGTGAGAAAGTTTATCTGATTAACTATAAATTTTCTACCCAACTGAGTTATTATTTGGTGAAGTTTCTGGAGCACATGACAAGGGGTTTGTGTGCAGTAAATGGAGAATGTTTCCCTAGAACAGAATTAAGTCACAGTGTTTGGGGTTATTTATCCTGCGTTAAACTTATATAATGTACTTCTATGTGCCCCTAATATCTGTTTCCTCTCAAAACCATTGTAAGAAATTTATATTATGTACCAAAGTATAAATAAAACTTACTTAATTTCATACTTTTTAATTATGTAATTAATTACGAGCTGGTCAGTTTTATTTACAGTAAAGTTTGGAATCACTGATCTCAATTTGCAACTTTTTTTTTAAGAAGAATTTTGTAAACAGAATTACATTTTGTATTTCATGCGATAATTTATGAGTGCCGCATCAAGTTGACTTCAGTCCATCATTACTGCTAACTTGATAATGCAACGTCTGAGAGGCTTCAAACTTAATTTGCTGGTGTATTTTAGGATGTTGATCTGAGATAATGAGAGAATATTTCTTCAGTTTAGCTTTAATGTTGGCGTTTCATAGTGGATATTTTGAATTAGCTTTGGGCTGTGTTTGTCCTAATTTGGCATATTTATTGAAGACATTGGGATATTAATTTCCATGTGATAACTTGTGGATGCCTTTTCTCATTACCTTCAGATTTTCAATGTTATTATTTAACTGCACAATAAATTTATGCCGCACTCTGGACTGTTCCTTTCACGTGCAGTGAGGCCCCAGGGACTGAGGTTATGCAATACGGGGATAGTTAATATTATTAATATTATAATTATTATTATTATTAGAATCATATTTTAACACACCAACCATCTCTGAAAAAGGTAGGATAACGCAAAATAGAGAAACACATTCACCATCATTCATTCAACAGACGTCATTCCAGAAGTGCGCAGACATTACTGTTCAAAGTACAAGATTCCCGCTCGTCCCTCCTTCAGGATGCTGGGACTCTACTTCTCACCTTCAGTACTCAATCAAGTCTTGCTAATCGCTTCCCCGGAATCTCTCTATGCACGTTACCTTTATCATACTAATAGAAAGTCACATCCTAAAAGAAAAAAATCCTTGTCAACAACAACAGCAACAGTAGCAGCAACAACGACAGAAGCAGCAGCATCAACAACAGTAGCAGCAGCAACGACAACAGTAGCAGCAATAACATTAGCAGCAGCAGCAGCAGCAACAACAACAACAGTAGCAACAACAGTGGTAACAACAATAGTAGCAACAACAACAATTGCAACAAGAACAATAGCAACAACACGAACAGTAACAACAGCCAGAACAGTAGTAACAAGAAAAGTATCAACAACAATTGCAACAACAGTAACAACAACAGCAGCAGCAGCAATATGAAAGCTATCGTATGATACCACTCATTAAAAAATAATTACAAACATAAAAAAATTCTCAGACTTGTAAAAAAAATCAAGAATCAAAAAGAGTTTTATCACTGACTTGACGAGACTCAACACGCAGTTAATGGCTATCATAATTAAAGTTAGATCGTCAGCTATATTTTACTTTCATTATTATCGGTAGTAAGCCTAGAGAAATCATTAACTTACACAAAGAAGTTAAGAAAAATCACACATTGCAGAATAAGCTTTCATTAGAAGAGCGTTTCACTCTGTGTGGAGCTTCATCAAGTCGTACTTAACAAATCTCTACATGAGAGAGAAATATTGCCTTAGTAATAGCTGGTTCTACAACGTGTGAGGTTGAGGAGAAGGTTGTGAGGTTGAGGAGAAGGTTGTGAGGTTGAGAAGGTTGTGAGGTTGAGAAGGTTGTGAGGTTGAGAAGGTTGTGAGGTTGAGGAGAAGGTTGTGATGTTGAGGAGAAGGTTGTGAGGTTGAGAAGGTTGTGAGGTTGAGAAGGTTGTGAGGTTGGAGGAGAAGGTTGTGAGGTTGAGAAGAAGGTTGTGAGGTTGAGAGAAGGTTGTGAGGTTGAGGAGAAGATTGTGAGGTTGAGGAGAAGGTTGTGAGTTGAGAGAAGTTGTGAGTTGAGAGAGGTTGTGAGGTTGAGGAGAAGGTTGTGAGGTTGAGGAGAAGGTTGTGAGGTTGAGGAGAAGGTTGTGAGGTTGAGAAGGTTGTGAGGTTGAGGAGAAGGTTGTGAGGTTGAGGAAGAAGGTTGTGAGGTTGAGGAAGGTAGGAAAAGGTTGAGGGGGGGTTGAGAAGGTGCAATTACGGAAAAAATAGTTATGATATTAATAAAAAACAAGACAGAACTCCTCGAACTTATCTGTATTCCTGCAACCACACTTAGGTGCTTACATAAAGGTGATTACTCTCTCTCTCTCTCTCTCTCTCTCTCACACACACACACACACACACACGAGCGGGGTCCCACAGGGGTCAGTCCTAGGACCAGTGCTATTTTTGGTATATGTGAATGACATGAAGGAAGAGATAGACTCAGAAGTGTCTCTGTTCGCAGATGATGTGAAGTTAATGAGAAGAATTAAAACAGATGAGGATCAGGCAGGACTACAAAGAGACCTGGAAGGGCTGGACACGTGGTCCAGCAACTGGCTACTCGAATTTAACCCCACAAAATGCAAAGTCATGAAGATCGGGGAAGGGCAAAGAAGACCGCAGACAGAGTATCGGCTAGGTGGCCAAATACTGCAAACCTCACTCAAGGAGAAAGATCTTGGGGTGAGTATAATACCGAGCACGTATCCGGAAGCACACATCAACCAGATAACTGCTGCAGCATATGGGCGCCTGGCAAACCTGAGAATAGCGTTCCGATACCTCAGTAAGGAATCGTTCAAGACACTGTACGCCGTGTACATCAGGCCCATACTGGAGTATGCAACACCAGTTTGGAACCCACATGTCAAGAAATTAGAGAAAGTGCAAAGGTTTGCAACAAGGCTAGTTCAAGAGCTAAGAAGGAAAGGTAAGGGAAATCGGTCTGACGACACTGGAGGACAGGAGGGTTAGGGAAGACATAATAACGACATACCAAATACTGCGTGGAATAGATAAGGTGCAATTGGAAGTTGAAGACTCAGATGAGTCAAAGGGATGTTAGGAAGTATTTCTTCAGTCATAGAGTTGTCAGGAAGTGGAATAGTCTGGCAAGTGAGGTAGTGAAGGCAGGAACCATACATAGTTTTAAGACGAGGTATGATAAAGTTCATGGAGCAGGGAGAGAGAGGACTTAGTAGCGATCAGTGAAGAGGCGGGGGCCAGGAGCTAAGTCTCGACACCTGCAACCACAAATAGGTGAGTACAAATAGGTGAGTACACATAATCACACACACACACACATAAACACACACACACACACGCACACGCCCCGATGGCATGGTGGCTAGCGCTCTTGCTTCACGCACGGAGGGCCCGGGTTCATTTCCCGGCGGGGCCGAAACATTTCGAAGTGTTTCCTTACACACACACACACACACACACACACACACACTACACATATATACAACAGGCCTAGTGTCTAATCAACATGTGCCTAAGACAAAATGGTAACTAACACTTCAGTCACAGAGTGGTCAGGAATTGGAATAGCTTGGGAAGTGATGTAGTGGAGGCAGGATCCATTCATAGTTTCAAGAAGAGGTATGATAAGGCTCATGGCGAAGGGAGAGTGACCCAGTAGGGGCCAGTGAAGAGGCGGGGCCAGGAGCTATGAATCGACCCCTGCAACCACAACTAGGTGAGTACAACTAGGTGAGTACATGCAGTCCTCATTTTTAAGAAAGGAGACAGAAAAGAGGCACTAAACTATAGACCAGTGTCACTGACGTGTATAGTATGCAAAGTCATGGAGATTATCAAGAGGAGAGGGGTGGAGCGCCTAGAAAGGAACCAGCTTATAAACGACAACCAGCACGGCTTCATGAAAGGCAAATCATGTGTCACAAACCTACTGGACTTATATGACAAGGTAACGGAGGTAAGACACGAGAGAGAGGGGTGAGTAGATTGCATTTTCTTGGACTGCAAGAAAACCTTCGACACACTTCCTCTCAAGACATTATTGCAAAAGCAAGAGGCTCATGCACGTATAACATGAAGGGCACTGCAATGGATCAGAGAATACCTGACAGGGAGGCAACGAGTCATGGTACGTAATGAGGTATCATAGTGGGCGCCTGCGACGAGCGGGGTTCCAAAGGGGTCAGTCCTAGTACCAGTGCTATTTTTGGTATAGGTGAATGACATGATGGAAAGGTTAGACTCAGAAGTGACCTTGTTCGCAGATGATTCGAAGTTAATGAGGAGAATTAAATCGGATGAGGATCAGGCAGGACTACAAAGAGACCTGAACAGCCTGGACGAGTGGTCCAGCAACTGGCTCCTTGAATTTAACCCCACCAAATACAAAGATCGGGGAAGGGCAAAGAAGACCACAGACAGAGACTAGGTGGCCAAAGACTGCAAACCTCACTCAAGGAAAAATATCTTGAGGTGAGAATAATACCGAGCACATCTCCTGAAGTGCACATCAACCAGAAAACTGGTGCAGCATATGGGCGCCTGGCAAACCTGAGAATAACGTTCCGATAACTCTGTAAAGAATCGTTCAAGACTCTGTACACCGTGTACATCAGGCTCATACTAGAGTATGCAGCACCAGTTTGGAACCCACACATGGTCAAGCACGTCAAGAAATTAGAGAAAGGGCAAAGGTTTGCAACAAAGCTTGTTCCCGAACTAAGGGGAATGTCCGACGAAGAATGGTTAAGGGAAATCAGACTGAGGACACTGGAGGACAGGAGGGTTAGGGGAGACATGATAACGAAATACAAAATACTGAGAGGAATTGTGGAGAAAATTCTCCAAAAGAGGGGGAGGTATCAGCCCTTTCAGCCAATTCAGCCCTTTCAACTAGCCCTTAGAAAGGGTCAGACAGCGTCTGGCTTCCTGGTCAACAGTTTAATTAGTAACAAATGTTTGTACCCTGAACGACACTGAGGCACGTATACCAAGCCTCTTAAGGTTATTGGTAGTGTATATGAGTGATAGACTATAGAGAGAAATTGACTCTCTTTGCCGTAGCAGGAAAGTTAAAGAAAACTACTGTTTCACTTTCTACACTAGAAAAAACAATCATGTGCTCTCAGTGATCTAAATATTTAAAGAACGCAAGCATTTGAATTGCAAACTGTTGCAGTGTTGAGCAGGACCTATTAGCGATCAGTGAAGAGGCAGGGCCAGGAGCTGAGTCTCGACCCCTGCAACCACAAATAGATGAGTACAAATAGGTGAGTACACACATACAAACACACCCACACACACACACACACACACACACCCACACACACACACACACACACACACCACAACACACACTCACTCATACAAAATACTGACAAACCTGGCAAACCTAAGATTAGCGTTCCGTTACCTTAACAAGGAATCGTTCAAGACACTGTACACCGTGTACGTCAGGCCCATACTAGAGTATGCAGCACCAGTCTGGAACCCACACCTGGTCAAACACGTCAAGAAATTAGAGAAAGTGCAAAGGTTTGCGACAAGGCTAGTTCCACAACTCAGGGGACTGCCCTATGAAGAAAGGTTGAGGGAAATAGGACTAACAACACTGGAGGACAGAAGGGTTAGAGGAGACATGATAACGACATACAAAATACTGCGGGGAATCGACAAGGTGGATAGTGACATGATGTTCCAGAGAGGAAACACAGAAACAAGGGGACACAACTGGAAGCTGAAGACTCAGATGAGTCTGAGGGATGTTAGGAAGCAATTCTTCAGCCATAGAGTAGTTAGGAAGTGGAATAGTTTAGCGAACGATATAGTGGAGGCGGGAACCATACATAGTTTTAAGACAAGGTATGATAAAGCTCATGGAGCAGGGAGAGCAGAGACCCAGTAGCGGCCAGTGAAGAGGCGGGGCCAGGAGCTATGAATCGACCCCTGCAACCACAACAAGGTGAGTACAACTAGGTGAGGTGAGTACACACACACACAAACACTCACACACACCCACACACACACACACACACACACACACACACACACACACACACACACTGGAAAACCTGATGCACCAACATGTCAGGGACACGACCAGAGTGAGAGGAGAAGATGAACCAGCAAGACTGGACCTTGTATTCACCCTGAACAGCTCAGATATTGAAGACATAACACATGAGAGCCCCCTGGGAGCCAGTGACCATATGGTGCTGAGCTTTGAGTACATTGTAGAGCTACAGGTGGAGAGGGAAAACGGTACCGAAAGAGACAAACCAGATTTTAAAAGAGGAAACTACACAGGCATGAGGAATTTCCTGCAGGAGGTTCAGTGGGAAAGGGAAATGGATGGACAGACAATAAATGAAATGATGGAATATGTAGGGTCAAAGTGCAAGGAGGCAGAGGAACGGTTTATACCCAGAGGAAAAAGATTAAACGGGAAGGCCAGAAAGAGCCCCTGGTTTACCCAAAGGTGCAGGGAGGCAAAGACTCAGAGTGTCAGAGAATGGAAAAGGTACAGAAGGCAAAGAACCCAAATAAACAAAGAGAGTAGTAGAAGAGCTAGAAACGAGTATGCACAGGTACGGAGGGAGGCCCAGAAACAGTACGAAAACGACATAGCATCGAAAGTTAAGTCCGACCCGAAGCTCATGTACAGTCACATCAGAAGGAAGACAACAGTTAAAGACCAGGTGATAAGGCTGAGGAGAGAAGATGGGGAACTCACAAGCAATGATCAAGAGGTATGTGAGGACCTCAACTTGAGGTTTAAGGAAGTATTCACAGTGGAAGAAGGAAGGCAGCTGGGTAGACAGGATAAGGTGCGTCACCAACAAGGGATGTATCAAGTGCTAGAGGGCATACACACAACTGAGGAGGAGGTGAAGCAGTTACTCAGTGACCTTGATACCTCAAAGGCGATGGGTCCGGACAATATCTCCCCGTGGATTCTTCGGGAAGGAGCTGAGGTACTGAGTGTGCCACTTACCATAATATTCAACACATCCCTTGAAAATGGGCAGATACCTGAGGTATGGAAGAAGGCCAATGTAGTCCCCATCTTTAAAAAAGGAGACAGAAAAAAGGCACTAAACTATAGACCGGTGTCACTTACATGTATAGTGTGCAAAGTCCTGGAGAAAATCCTCAGGAAAAGAATGGTGGAGCACCTCGAGCTGAACAGGATAATAAACACCAGACAGCACGGATTCCGGGAAGGCAAATCCTGTGTAACAAATCTCCTAGAGTTCTATGATAAAGTAACAGAGGTAAGGCAAGAGAGAGAAGGGTGGGTTGATTGCATTTTCCTGGACTGCAGGAAGGCCTTCGACACAGTTCCTCACATGAGATTAGTAAAGAATTTGGAAGAACAAGCATGTATAACAGGAAGGGCACTGGAATGGATCAGGGAATACCTCACAGGGAGGCAGCAACGGGTCATGGTGCGTGATGAGGTATCACAGTGGGCGCCTGTGACGAGCGGCGTACCGCAGGGGTCAGTCCTAGGACCAGTGTTATTCTTGGTATATGTAAACGACATGACGGATGGGATAGACTCAGAAGTGTCTCTGTTCGCAGATGATGTGAAATTAATGAGGAGAATCACATCGGAAGAGGACCAAGCAGGACTTCAAACAGACCTGGACAAGCTTGACATCTGATCTAGCAACTGGTTTCTTGAATTCAATCCCACCAAATGCAAAGTCATGAAGATCGGAGAAGGACAAAGAAGACCGCTGACAGAGTACAGGCTAGGTGGACAAGGACTACAAACCTCGGCAAAGGAGAAAGACCTGGGGTGAGTATAACGCCAAGTACGTCTCCGGAGGCACACATCAACCAGATAACTGCGGCAGCATATGGGCGACTGGCAAACCTAAGATTAGCGTTCCGTTACCTAAACAAGGAATCGTTCAAGACACTGTACACCGTGTACGTCAGGCCCATACTAGAATATGCAGCACCAGTCTGGAACCCACACCTGGTCAAGCCGTAAAGAAACTAGAGAAAGTGCAAAGGTTTGCGACAAGGCTAGTTCCACAACTCAGGGGTCTGTCCTATGAAGAAGGTTGAGGGAAATAGGACTAACAACACTGGAGGAAAGAAGGGTCAGAGGAGACATGATAACGACATACAAAATACTGCGGGAATCGACAAGGTAGACAGGGACAGGATGTTCAGAGGGGAACACAGAAACAAGGGGACAACTGGAAGCTGAAGATCAGATGAGTCAAAGAGATGTTAGAGCATTTCTTCAGCCACAGAGAGCAGGAAGTGGAATAGTCAGAAGATATGGAGGCAGGAACCCTGTTTTAAGACGAGGTATGATAAAGCCATGGGGCAGGGAGAGCAGAGACCCAGTAGCGGACAGCGAAGAGGCGGGGCCAGGAGCTGAGTCTCGACCCCTGCAACCACAATTAGGTGAGTACACAACACACACACACACACACCATTAATGGAAAGTGACCGTGAAGACGAAAAATTATTGTCAATGCAGATTATAACTTTAAAGATATAAATTGGGCAGCCTTTGAGGCTGGAATTATAAATAAATGTGACATAAAATTTCCTTAATGTTGTGAGCCTTTTCATATATCAACACATAAATGAAACCAACTAAATTCTCACATATATTATTTTTCACACATGCACAACATAGTCCAATCTGCATCCGTCAACACAATGATTAAATCTGCCGTAGCAACCTCCCACAGATTCTGAACTTCCCTAATAACTTGCCATCAGCTTATACTGTGTAATTACTGTGCCGTCTGTTATCCATTCCCCACCAGCTGAAGTAACATCTGAGCCCCCCATATTTCCTACCCCAGCCCTCCCTACTGAGGAACCACCTACCAGCATATCCCCAAGTCAAGCCTCCGAACCTACTCGAGAACCACCCATTGAGGAAACTGTCAGCATCGTATGCAAGAAACAGTCAGCGACCCGACCCAACATCCAGCACCAGTCAAGCAGCTGCCTCCAATGCACGAAGAAACCATCATCCACTACACCGTTTGCACCACTACGAAATACACCCAGCGAATGATCATCTACGGAATCCGTAGTAAGAGGATCAACTACACATATAACATCTCCCACGAAAATATCCTCATGATGACAGACAAGCCTACAGGAATCAAGTACGACACTTTTTTCAGTACGTACTGCGACCTTCGAAGTTTCTCCAACGATAAATGTGTCACAATCTCCCCAGGGTACTGTGTAGACGCCAGCAGTTGCGTCTTTTAATGCGATTTTCTGTTAGAGGTATAGTTGCAACCCTGATATTGGCTTTGGTTAAGGATTTGGAGAGGTCATTGCTTGTGTTGTTGACATGTTTCAGCTGGGATTGGAATCTCGCGTGGCTCTGTGTATTTTCTTCTCTGCTCTTTTCCTAAAGTCAGTGATGAAGTGCTGAGGAGAGTAAAGTTAAAGGAAGGTTATATTAATATGCAGTACTTGCATTCTTCTTCTAGTAGTGGGGTGATGAACATATACTGTGTACCCTAAGAAAGAAACTAAACAATCACACGCTTTGTTGTGTTGTCGTGATGAGATTGGAAATGCAGCAAATCACTTTTGTTAGTAGTTCTGCGGTATACCTTAAAATCAAATTTATCTTCATTCTTGCAGATCATGAAGTCCAGAAAAAGCATCTGTCTTTTTCCTTCTCAACAGTAAATGTGATTACATACACACACACATACACACACACACACACACACACACACACACACACACACACACACACACACTCGGCATTGCAACAACAGCTTTACGTTTTTACTTATTTTAGGTAATTAAGGAGAAAGCTCTCTGAAGAGTGAGAAAGTGACGGCTAGAGGTTGAGGTAACAATATAAAAGAGGAAGTGACACTGGGAGTGAAATGGTCTTTGAGCTTCGTCTCTTAAGTGAATTAGGTGACAATGTTCGTTGTAATCAGGTAAAGAATCTTTTTCTGATCTGGAAGAGAAGGATGCCAGGGCGCGCGTGTGTACTCACCTAATTGTACTTCTCTAATTGTGGTTGCAGGGGTCGAGACTCAGCTCCTGGCTCCGCCTTTTCACTGATCGCTACTGGGTCCTCTCTCTCCCTGCTCCATGAGCAATGTATGGTTCCTGCCTCCACTACATCACTTGCTAGACTATTCCACTTCTTCACTACTCTATGACTGAAAAAAAAAACACTTCCTAACATCCCATTGACTCATCTGAGTCTTCAACTTCCAATTGTGACCCCTTGTTCCTGTGTCCCTTCTCTGGAACATCCTGTCTCTGTCCACCTCGTCTATTCCACGCAGTATTTTGTATGTCGTTATCATGTCATCCCTAACCCTCCTGTCCTCCAGTGTCGTCAGGTTGATTTCCCTTAGCCTTTCTTCGTAGGACATTTCCCTTAGCTCTGGAACTAACCTTGTTGCAAACCTTTGCACTTTCTCTAATTTCTTAAGGTGCTTGACCAGGTGTGGGTTCTAAACTGGTGCTGCATACTCCAGTGCGGGCCTGACGTACGCGGTGTAATGAGTCTTGAACAATTCCTTACAGAGGTATCGGAACGCTATTTTCAGGTTTGCCAGGCGCCCATATGCTGCAGGAGTTATCTGGTTGATGTGTGCTTTCGGAGATGTGCTCGGTTTTATACTCAGCCCAAGGTCTTTCTCCTTGAGTGAGGTTTGCAGTCTTTTGGCCACCTAGCCTATACTCTGTCTGTGGTCTTCTTTACCCTTCCCCGATCTTCATGACTTTGCATTTGGCGGTGTTAAATTCGAGAAACTAGTTGCTAGACTACGTGTCCAGCCTGTCCAGGTCTCTTTGTAATCCTGCCTGATCCTTATCTGATTTAATTCTCCTCATTAACTTCACATCATCTGAGTCTATCCCTTCCGTCATGTCATTCACATATACCAAAAAGAGTACTGGTCCTAGGACTGACCCCGGTGGGTCCCCGCTTGTCACCGTGATACCTCATCACGTACCATGACTCGCGCCCTGTCAGGTATTCTCTGATCCATTGCAGTGCCCTTCCTGTTATACGTGCCTGATAATCAAGCTTCTGCACTAATCTCTTGTGAGGAACTGTGTCGAAGGCTTTCTTGCAATCCAAGAAAATGCAATCAACCCACCCCTCTCTCTCTCTCGTGTCTTACTTCTGTTACTATGTCATAAAACTTCAGAAGGTTTGTGACACAGAATTTGCCTTCCATTAATCTGTGCTGGTTGTCGTTTATATTCTTGTTCTGTTCCAGGTGTTCCACCACTCTCCTCCTGATAATCTTTTCCATGACTTTGCATACTATACACGTCAGTGACACTGACGTGTATAGAATGCCTCGTTTCTGTCTCCTTTCTTAAAAATTTGGACTACGTTTGCCTACTTCCATATCTTAGGTAGTTGCCCAGTATCGAGTGATGTGTTGAAAATTGTTGTTAGTGGCACACACAGCGTCTCTGCTCCCTCTCTAAGGACCCACGGGGAGATGTCCGGTCCCATCGCCTTTGACATATCAAGGTCACTTAGCAGCTTCTTCACCTCCTCCTCAGTTGTGTGTATGTCATTCAACACTTGTTGGTATATTCCTTGTTGGTGTCCCCCTCTTTTCTGTCTTCCCAGAGTTCTTCCTGTTTCCACTGTAAATACTTCCTTAAATCTCGTGTTGAGATCCTCACATACCTCTTCATCGTTTCTTGTGAGTTCCCCACCTTCTTTACTCAGCCTGATCACCTGGTCTTTGACTGTTGTCTTCCTCCTAATGTGGCTATACAGCAGTTTCGGCTCAGACTTGACTTTCGATGCTATGTTGTTTTCGTACTGTCGCTGGGCCTCCCTCCTTATCTGTGCATACTCGTTTCTGGCTCTTCGACTAATCTCTTTATTTTCCTGGGTCTTTTGCCTTCTGTACATTTTCCATTCTCTAGTACACTTAGTTTTTGCCTCCCTACACCTTCGGGAAACCAAGGGCTCGTTCTGGTCTTCCCATTATTTCTGTTGCCTTTGGGAACAAACCTTTCCTCTACCTCCTTGCATTTTGTTGTTATGTATTCCATCATTTTGTTTACTGACTTTCCTACCAATTCTCTGTCCCACTGAACCTCCTGCAGGAAGTTCCTCATACCTGTGTAGTCCCCCCTTTTACAGTTTGGCTTTTCCCATTCTACTCCTGTTACCCTCTCCACTTGTAACTCTACTATGTATTCAAAGCTAAGAACCATGTGATCACTAGCTCCAAGAGGCCTTTCATATGTGATGTTCTCAATGTCTGAGCTGCTCAGGGTGAACATGAGGTCCAGGCTTGCTGGTTCATTCTCTCCTCTCTCTCTGGTAGTGTCCCTAACATGTTGATGCATGAGGTTTTCAAGTACCACATCCATCATCTTGGCTCTCCATGTTTCGGGACCACCATGTTGCTCCAGGTTTTTGCAATCAATCTCCCTGTGGTTTAAATCGCCCATAACCAGTAACTTTGCTCTGCTCGAGTGAGCTCTTCTTGCCACCTCAGCTACTGTGTCTACCATTGATCTGTTGCTCTCTTCGTATTCCTCTCATGGTCTCATGCAGTTCTGTGGTGGGTTATACATCACTGCAATGCCTACTTTATATTCCCCAGACTGAATTTTGCCTACTATGTAATCCCTTTCTTTAATCTCGTCCATTCCTTCCATTTCCTCAAATCCTCATCGGTTTTTAATGAGATGTGCAACCCCTCCTCCAGCTCTGCTCCTTCTATCTTTCCTCAGGATCTGGTATCCGGGTGGGAAGAATGCGTCTGTTATTGTTTCAGTGAGTTTCGTTTCTGTGGCTGCTATGTCTGGGGATGTCTCATTGATTTTTTCATGCCACTCCTGACATTTATTCGTTACTCCATCCACGTTCGTAGACCAAACCTTCAACTTCTTTTCTAAAACTGTGGTCTGGTGAGAATGGTTGGGTTGGGGAGCGGGAGCCCTGGCTATGAGGGGTTGCTGTAGGGGTGGGGTTTGTGATGTGGGGGGTGGGGAGAGAAGGAACATTGTGTGAGTTTTGGTGTAGAGTCTTCAGTTGCATTGGGGTTGCCGTGGTTGGATTCCTTCTGTGGGTGTTTCTGGAGGAGGGTGTGTTTTCTCTTCCACCTGGGATTGGGTTCTCCTGCTCATATCTGTCATTACTTCTCGTTCCTCCTTTCGTCTTTGTACCCTCACTTTCAGTAACTTCCTTTCTTCTTGGGTTCTGTCTCGATCGAGGTACGCTCTCTAGTACTCCAGTTTTTCCCTTAAGCATGCTTTCTCCTGCAGGATCCTGTTTCGAGCTGATTCTGCCTTGAAAATCACTTTGACTAGCCGTTTTTTTCCTCTTGCATACCACCAAATTCTCCAAAAAATTTTCAGCTGGATCATATCGTCCTTACCTATTGCTTTCATGATACTTTCAATCGCTTTTTTCTCCTCCTGTTTCCTGCATCATAAGTTTCCCCTTCAACTTCCTGGAGCCTATAGACAAAAACTGACCTCTCCCTTTCGTCCTCCCACTGTATCTTCCTTTGCATCCCCTGAGATGATTTAGTTCCATCCATTGAAGGGTTCCTACCTTCAATCTCTTCCGTAGCTGATACCCCTCTGCTCAGTGGTCTGTCTTTCCTGCTCAGCTGTTCCTGACCACTGCAATTGTCTGCTGTGTGTGTGTGTACTTGTGTACTTGTGTGAGCGTTAGTTTTGGAATAGAGGGATAAAGGAGGTGGGGGTGGGGAGTTGTAAGGGGGAGAGGGAGGGAGCGACATGGAGAGTGATGGTGAGGTGGAGAAAAGAGTGGGAAGGGGGCTAGAGGGAGAGAAAGGGGGGAAGGGAAGCAGGGAGAGAGGAAGGAAAAGAGATGGGAATGGGGGAAGGGAGAGAGAGGAAGAGAAAAGGGGAGAGAGAGAGGAAAGAAAAAGAGAGGTGTAGGGAAGGGAATGGGTAGAGTAGTATCAAGTCACAGTGAGGTGTCAATTGGCCTGTGTACTTGTATCTGTATGTGTGTGTATGTATGTGCTTGTGGGAGCCTTAGTTTTGGGTTTGAGTGCGTGCATGAACATGTGCGTGCGTTTTGCGTGCATATGGGCGCTCAGTGTGTACATGTGGTTCTCTGGCCTGACTTTGACCTGATGCTGACTCAGCCACTTACATGATAGTTCCTTCTATGTTTATCCTTCTTCCTAGAATGCCTACTTCCTAGATTCCTAGCTACCTAGTGTGTTTGTGAGAGAGAGTGAGAATGTGCTAGGAAAATAACCCTCCTCGCTTACTCCTTAGCCAATCTACCTGTCAAGTAAATGCTATCTACCTGCTAGTATACCTGGAGTATACCTGGAGAGGGTTCCGAGGGTCAACGTCCCAGCAATAACAGTTATTTCCCCAGGCAATAACAGTTCATATGGTCATTAGATGAGTTACAATGAGTACAAGAGAACTGAGTATTCTATTAGGTAATGCTATATGGCTGTAATAAGTCTAGTTGAGCAGTTCAGTATAGAATAATTACAGTTTTGATATAGTTTATAAAAGTACAGTATTACAATTTAGAACAAGTTAAAAAATTTACAATATGAAGTATTACAATTTAGTACATTTTAAAACAATGAGCTTGAAATACTTATATGTTTGAAGTAATGAGTAAGTGGTTGAGCAATCATCAGTAATATACAATAATGAAATTGAAATAATTTTAAGTTCGAAGTAAATTATCAAATAATTGGGCAGTCTTAAATTATTTAGAAGTTTTTTGAGTAGCTTTTGAATAACTGGTAGGTATTAAGTAAAGTGTTTGTCCTCCCCTCTCTTTGGTTTCTCCTACCCCCGCTCCTACTCTCTTATTTCACTACTTTTTATTTCATTTCTCTTTTCTCAAATTGCCCCTTTTCCTCTTACTCCATTTCTGTCCTCACCCCTTCTGTTTCTTCTCCTCTTCCTCCCCACGTAACTCCTCCCTTATTCTCATCTCTCCCTCTCACACTTCCCCTCTGTCAACAACTCATCTCTCCCTCTCACACTTCCCCTCTCTCAACAACTCATCTCTCACTCTCACACTTCCCCTCTCTCAACAACTCATCTCTCCCTTTCACACTTCCCCTCTCTCAACAACTCATCTCTCCCTCTCACACTTCCCCTCTCTCAACAACTCATCTCTCCCTCTCACACTTCCCCTCTCTCAACAACTTATATCTCCCTCTCACACTTCCCCTCTCTCAACAACTCATCTCTCCCTCTCACACTTCCCCTCTCTCAACAACTCATCTCTCCTTCTCACACTTCCCCTCTCTCAACAACTCATCTCTCCCTCTCACACTTCCCCTCTCTCAACAACTTATCTCTCCTTCTCACACTTCCCCTCTCTCAACAACTCATCTCTACCTCTCACACTTCCCCTCTCTCAACAACTCATCTCTCCCTCTCACACTTCCCCTCTCTCAACAACTCATCTCTCCCTCTCACACCTCCCCTCTCTCAACAACTCATCTCTCCCTCTCACACTTCCCCTCTCTCAACAACTCATCTTTCCCTCTCACACTTCCCCTCTCTCAACAACTCATCTCTCCCTCTCACACTTCCCCTCTCTCAACAACTCATCTCTCCCTCTCACACTTCCCCTCTCTCAACAACTCATCTCTCCCTCTCACACTTCCCCTCTCTCAACAACTCATCTCTCCCTCTCACACTTCCCCTCTCTCAACAACTCATCTCTCCCTCTCACACTTCCCCTCTCTCAACAACTCATCTCTCCCTCTCACACTTCCCTCTCTCAACAACTCATCTCTCCCTCTCACACTTCCCTCTTCAACAACTCATCTCTCCCTCTCACACTTCCCCTCTCTCAACAACTCATCTCTCCCTCTCACACTTCCCCTCTCTCAACAACTCATCTCTCCCCTCCTTTTCCAGCGTAAAAGTCATCCATCATCAGTAAGCTCACCATGGTCCAGTGTGCTTAGTAGGGCGCCGTTACGGGGGTTCGATCCCTCACAACGACCATCCAGTTGTTGCATGCAGCGGAATAAACTTTATTTTACTTTATTATGCGCCAAACCCATGTGGGTTGTTGAGTGAAAGGCGATGAGAAGGCTCGATCCTCCATCCTCTATCACGTATTTTACTAATCAAACTTTCCCGCCACAATTTAAAGATTTAGAAAACATTTGAATTAGAAACTCAAAGAAAAAGTGAGAAAACACTGTTTTTCCCCCTAAAATATAAAGGAACTTGATTTTCAATGTTACAAACACGAAAAAGGCAGATGTTAAGGATAAAAAATAGTTCGATAAATATTTTTTAATTATCTGTTTATGGTTTCTGGGATCATCGATCCTCATTTTTATATATTATATATATTTATGTGGTGTGTTTATATGATTAAATATATATATATATATATATATATATATATATATATATATATATATATATATATATATGTACGTACATATATATCAAAGCTCCACGCAGAAACAAGCGGGTATATACAGAGAAAGATCGCAATCTTGTACTTTCTACTAGCAGTATTGAGTTCTGCTGACCGCGATCTTTCTCTGTATAATATATATATATATACAGTGGACCCCGAGTTTCGTAAAACTTCACTCCTGAAGTCTGCTCAAGTGCCATTACCGAACGAATTTACTCCCTTAAGGAAAAATTTCACGTAGGTTAGTCTATTTCAGACCCCCAAAAATACACTTCCACAAGAACTTACAAAATTATACTTACATAATTGCACGATTTCCGGGTATTCGTTAACCGAGGGTCCACTGTATATATATATATATATATATATATATATATATATATATATATATATATATATATATATATATATATATATATATATATATTATATATAATATATAATGGGGTCCACCTCTGGTGTAAATTGTGGGACCCATAGCCTCGGAGAAGTGGATAAAAAGGCTTCAAGGAAGAATATTTAGATGTCTTTCTGAAGCCATTTGAATATTCCACTTTCCCTACCACCCCATCTTTTATTAAATATATATAGATTTTATTTCAAGATACAATACATTGTCAAAATACATTAACAAGAATACAATAGTGAGTAAAACAACATATATATATATATATATGTGTGTGTGTGTGTGTGTGTGTGTGTGTGTACTCACCTAATTGTGGTTGCAGGGGTCGAGACTCAGCTCCTGGCCCCGCCTCTTCGCTGTCTGCTACTGGGTCTCTGCTCTCCCTGCTCCATGAGCTTTATCATACCTTGTCTTAAAACTATGTATGGTTCCTGCCTCCACTATATCTTTCTCTAGACTATTCCACTTCCTGACTACTCTGTGGCTGAAGAAATGCTTCCTGACATCCCTTTGACTCATCTGAGTCTTCAGCTTCCAGTTGTGTCCCCTTGTTTCTGTGTTCCCTCTTTGAAACATCCTGTCACTATCTACCTTGTCAATTCCCCGCAGTATTTTGTATGTCGTTATCATGTCTCCTCTGACCCTTCTTTCCTCCAGTGTTGTTAGTCCTATTTCCCTCAATCTTTCTTCATAAGACAGACCCCTGAGTTGTGGAACTAACCTTGTCGCAAACCTTTGCACTTTCTCTAGTTTCTTTACGTGCTTGACCAGGTGTGGGTTCCAGACTGGTGCTGCATATTCTAGTATGGGCCTGACGTACACGGTATACAGTGTCTTGAACGATTCCTTGTTAAGGTAACGGAACGATTATCTTAGGTTTGCCAGTCGCCCATATGCTGCCGCAGTTATCTGGTTGGTGTGTGCCTCCGGAGACGTGCTTGGTGTTATACTCACCCTAAGGTCTTTCTCCTTTGCCGAGGTTTGTAGCCTTTGTCCGCTTAGCTTGTACTCTGTCAGCGGTCTTCTTTGCCCTTCTCCGATCCTCCTGACTTTGCATTTGGAGGGATTGAATTCAAGAAGCCAATTGCTAGACCAGATGTCGAGCTTGTCCAGGTCTGTTTGCAGCCCTGCCTGGTCCTCTTCCGATGTGATTCTCCTCATTATTTTCACATCATCCGCGAATAGAGACACTTCTTAGTCTATCCCGTCCGTCATGTCATTTACATATACCAGGAATAACACTGGTCCTAGGACTGACCC
>WNWK01002045.1:0-82500 GCA_009830355.1 Cherax destructor
GATCCTCCAAGCTGATATCACACAGTGATCCTCCAAGCTGATATCACACAGTGATCCTCCAAGTTAATATCACACAGTGATCCTCCAAGCTGATGTCACACAGTGATCCTTCAAGCTGATATCACACAGTGATCCTCCAAGCTGATATCACACAGTGATCCTCCAAGCTGATATCAACCAACCTACCAGTGGGCTACTCATAAACAATATGATGCTCAGAGAAGACAAATTTGAGTTGCTACGTTACGGAATACTGAGAAAATAAAAACAGGATCGGAACACAAGACAAACTCTAACCACTCAGTAGAGCATAAGTCTAGTGGGATACCTGGGAGTGATAATGTCAAAAGATTTCCGTTCAAGGAGCACAACGATGTTTTTATTACAACAGCAAGAAAAAAATAATACGTTGGATAACTAGAACTTTCAAAACAAGAGATGTCAAGCCAATGATGACACTCTCCAGGTTATTCCTTCTCTCCAGAACCTTGGGAGCTCGTTTAAACTCAGTTAACACGTAAATTCCTCGAACTGTATTGCCTAAAAGGCAGGCAAGAAAGATACATGGCAATCTACACCTGGAAGATTCTGGAAGACTTTGTCCCGAATCTGCTCGTCAAAGTAACTACATATGAGCAAAAGAGGCTTGGCAGGCGATGCAAGATCCTCCGGTCAAAAGCAAGGGAGCGATGAGTACACTGAGAGAGAATTCAGTAAGTGTAAAGGGACTACGACTCTTCAACACCTCCCTTCATAAATAAGAGGGATTACCAACAGACTCCTGGCAGACTTCAAGACGAGACTCGACAAGTTAGTCAAGCTAGCTCATGGTCAGCAGGGTTGTGGTGCAGACGTTGAAGCAGGAACAACTTGATCAGTGAAGCCAGCAACCAGAAGTCCTGGTCTGAACCGAGGTCAGCGCCCCGCTGACCTCCGGAAGAGACTCCAGGTAACTTCTAAGTAACTGATAATAATAATATTATTAATTAAAGAAATTTTAAAAATTAAAGAAAATTTACATTAAAAAATGTGTGCAGAATTATAGTTGAAATCGTATTTTTCAATATAATTATAATCATAATTTCCCTCCATGCTATTAACAAGGTGCCTCGTGTAGGCTACCAGCTAAATTATGAAAATTGGGAAGGTGGGTAATTGGAGCCGGGGCTAAATATTCACGTTATAAACTGAGCTTCGCTAAAATATATTGCCCTTGAAATTAGGGTTACTTGGGGCAACCCAAGAATGTGGAAAAATAAATAAATAAATAAATAAATATATATATATATATATATATATATATATATATATATATATATATATATATATATATATATATATATATATATATATATATATATATATATATATTGAGGTAGTAGGTTGGTAGACAGCAACCACCCAGGGAGGTACTACCGTCCTGCCAGGTGACTGTGAAACAGAAACCTGAAACTGTTTTACATGATGGTAGGATTGCTGGTGTCTTTTTTCTGTCTCATAAACATGCAAGATTTCAGGTACGTCTTGCTACTTCTACTTACACTTAGGTCACACTACACATACATGTACACATTTATGTATACACACTCATCTGAGTTTTCTTTGATTTTATCTTAATAGTTCTTGTTCTTATTGCTTTCCCTTTCATATCCATGGGGAAGTGGAATAAGAATCTTTCCTCCGTAAGCCATGCGTGTTGTAAAAGTCAACTAAAATGCCGGGAACAATGGGCTAGTAACCCCTTTTCCTGTATAGCTTACTAAAAAGAAGAAGAAGAAAACCGTCAAAGTGGGATGTTTGAATGTGCGTGGATGTTGTGCGAATGATAAGAAAGAGATGATTGTAGATGTTATGAATGAAAAGAAGCTGGATGTCCTGGCTTTAAGTGAGACAAAGCTGAAGGGGTAGGAGAGTTTCAGTGGGAGAAATAAATGGGATTAGATCAGGGGTTTCAAATAGAGTTAGAGCTAAAGAAGGAGTGGCAATAATGTTGAATAATCAGTTATGGCAGGTAAAGAATGAATATAAATGTATAAATTCAAGGATTATGTGGAGTAAAATAAAGGTTGGATGTGAAAAGTGGGTTATAGTAAGTGTTTATGCACCTGGAGAAGAGAGAAGTGTAGAGGAGAGAGAGAGATTTTGGGAAATGTTGAGTGAGTGTGTGAGGAGTTTTGAACCAAGTGAGAGAGTAATTGTGGTTGGGGATCTTAATGCTAAAGTGGGTAAAAATGTTGTGGATGGAGTAGTAGGTAAATTTGGGGTGCCAGGGGTAAATGTAAATGGGGAACCATTAATTGAGCTATGTGTAGAAAGAGGTTTGGTAATAAGTAATACATATTTTATGAAAAAGAGGATAAATAAATATACAAGGTATGATATAGCACGTAAGGAAATTAGTTTGTTGGATTATGTATTGGTGGATAAAAGGTTGATGAGTAGGCTTCAGGATGTACATGTTTATAGAGGGGCAACGGATATATCAGATCATTATTTGGTTGTAGCTACAGTTAGAGTAAAAGGTAGATGGGACAAAAAGAAAATGGCAACAGCAAGTAAGAGAGAGGTAAAAGTGTATAAACTAAGGAGGAGGAAGTTAGGGTGAGATATAAGCAACTATTGGCAGAAAGGTGGAAGCTAGTGCAAGTAGGAGTAGTGGGGGTTGAAGAGAGTTAGGATAGTTTTAAAAATGCAGTATTAGAATGTGGGGCAGAAGTTTGTGGCTATAGGAGGGTGGGTGCAGGAGGAAAGAGGAGGGGAGTGGTGGAATGAAGAAGTAAAGGGTGTGATAAAAGGAAAAGGTAGCTTATGAGAGGTTTTTACAAAACAGAAGTGTTAATAGAAGAGCAGAGATATGGAGAGTAAAAGAAAGGTGAAGAGAGTGGTGAGAGAGTGCAAAAGAAGAGCGGATGAAAGAATGGGAGAGGCTCTGTCAAGAAATTTTGCTGAAAACAAGAAAAAAATTTGGAGTGAGATAAACAAGGTAAGAAAGCCTAGGGAACGAATGGATTTGTCAGTTAAAAACAGAGTAGGGGAGTTAGTAGATGGGGAGCTGGAGGTATTGGGTAGATGGTGGGAATATTTTGAGGAACTTTTAAATGTCGATGAAAAGAGGGAGGCGGTAATTTCATGTACTGGACAGGGAGATACAACATCGTTTAGGAGTGAAGAAGAGCAGGATGTGAGTGTGGGGGAGGTGCATGAGGCATTACGTAGAATGAAAGGGGGTAAAGCAGCTGGAATTGACGGAATCATGACAGAAATGTTAAAAGCAGGGGGGGATATAGTGCTGGAGTGGTTGGTATTTTTGTTTAATAAATGTATGAAAGAGGGGAAGGTACCTAGGGATTGGCAGCGAGCATGTATAGTTCCTTTATATAAAGGGAAGGGGGATAAAAGAGAGTGTAAAAATTATAGGGGAATAAGTTTACTGAGTATACCAGGTAAAGTGTATGGCAGGGTTATTATTGAAAGAATTAGAGGTAAGACAGAGAGTAGGATTGCAGATGAGCAAGGAGGCTTTAGAGTGGGTGGGATGTGTAGATCAAGTGTTTACAGTGAAGCATATATGTGAACAGTATTTAGATAAAGGTAGAGAAGATTTTATTGCATTTATGGATTTAGAAAAGGCATATGATAGAGTGGATAGGGAGCAATGTGGCAAATGTTGCAAGTGTATGGAATAGGTAGTAAGTTACTGAAGGCTGTAAAGAGTTTTTATGAGGATAGTGAGGCTCAGGTTAGGGTGTGTAGGAGAGAGGGAGATTACTTCCGGTAAAAGTAGGTCTTAGACAGGGATGTGTAATGTCACCATGGTTGTTTAATATATATATAGATGGGGTTGTAAAAGAAGTAAATGCTAGGGTGTTGGGGAGAGGGGTGGGATTAAATTTTGGAGAATTAAATGCAAATGGGAGTTGACACAGTTACTTTTTGCTGATGATACTGTGCTTATGGGAGATTCTAAAGAAAAGTTGCAAAGGTTAGTGGACGAGTTTGGGAGAGTGTGTAAAGGTAGAAAGTTAAAAGTGAACATAGATAAGAGTAAGGTGATGAGGGTATCAAACGATTTAAATAAAGAAAAATTGGATATCACATTGAGAGAGGGATATGGAAGAAGTAAATGTTTTCAGATATTTGGGAGTTGACGTGTCAGCGGATGGGTTTATGAAGGATGAGGTTAACCATAGAATTGATGAAGGAAAAAAGGTGAGTGGTGCATTGAGGTATCTGTGGAGAAAAAAAACGTTATCCATGGAGGCAAAGAAGGGAATGTACGAAAGTATAGTGGTACCAACACTCTTATATGGGTGTGAAGCATGGGTTGCAAATGCTGCAGCGAGGAGGAGGCTGGAGGCAGTGGAGATGTCCTGTCTAAGGGCAATGTGTGGTGTAAATATTATGCAGAAAATTCGGAATGTGGAAATTAGGAGAAGGTGTGGAGTTACTAAAAGTATTTGTCAGAGGGCTGAAGAGGGGTTGTTGAGGTGGTTTGGTCATTTAGAGAGAATGGATCAAAGTAGAATGACTTGGAGAGCGTATAAATCTGTAGGGGAAGGAAGGCGGGGTAGGGGTCGTCCTAGAAAAGGTTGGAGGGAAGGGGTAAAGGAGGTTTTGTGGGCGAGGGGCTTGGACTTCCAGCAAGCATGTGTGAGCGTGTTAAATAGGAGTGAATGGAGACGAATGGTTTTTGGGACATGACGATCTGTTGGAGTGTGAGCAGGGTAACATTTTGTGAAGGGATTCAGGGAAACCAGTTAATTGATTTAGTTGGACTTGAGTCCTGGAAATGGGAAGTAAAATGCCTGCACTTTAAAGGAGGGGTCTGAGATAGTGAGAGCTGGGAGGGACTTTTCTCAGCTGTCGTATCTGAGCTCCTCTGCAAAGACAGTGATTATGTATGAGTGTGGTGAAAGTGTTGAATGATGATGAAAGTTTTTCTTTTTGGGGATTTTCTTTTTTTTTTGGGGCACCCTGCCTCGGTGGGAGACGGCCGACTTGTTGAAAAATATATATATATATATATATATATATATATATATATATATATATATATATATATATATATATATATATATATATATATATATATATATATAAATATATATATATATGAGTGTTGTGACTTCTCACATTATCAAGGAACTATGATAATGTGAGAAGTCACGAAAGTACTGAAATTCCATTTTTTCATAGTGGTTGTTTTGCATATATATATATATATATATATATATATATATATATATATATATATATATATATATATATATATATATATATATATATATATATAGTGTGTGTGTCTGCCGATTAGGTAAAACTTGCTATTTTGGCTTAAATAGAACGCTCACCTTGCCATATAAGACAAGTGAAAATTTGTGTATGCAATAATTTCGCCAAAATCGTTCTGAACATAACGAAAAAATATATTTCATTGTGTTTGTTTATTATTAAATTAATGTTAACGTATCTAAAATATATTTAGTTGGGTTAGGCTAAATTAAATTGCGCTTGTTGTAATAAGGTTAGGTAGGTTATCAAAATTTCTCTTGGTACAAAATTATAAATTCTTACACTAACATAAATGGAAAAAATATATCTTTGAACGTATAAGAGAAAATTTTAGAAAGGGCTTAATTTTAGATGAGTTCTTGCTAATTGACCAGTTTTACCTAATCGGCACGACAAATATATATATATATATATATATATATATATATATATATATATATATATATATATATATATATATATATATATATATATATATATATATATATATATATATATATATATATATATATATATATATATATATATATATATATATATATATATCCTAGGTAGTAGGTTGGTAGACAGCAGCCACCCAGGGAGGTACTACGTCTTGCCAAATGAGTGTAAAACGGAAGCCTGTAATTGTTTTACATGATGGTAGGATTGCTGGTGTATTTTTTGTCTCATAAACATGCAAGATTTCAGGTACGTCTTGCTACTTGTACTTACACTTAGGTCACACTGCACATTCATGTACAAGCATATATATACACACCCTCTGGGTTTTCTTCTATTTTCTTACTAGTTCTTGTTCTTATTTCCTCTTATCTCCATGGGGAAGTGGAACAGAATTTTTCCTCCGTAAGCCATGCGTGTCGTAAGAGGCGACTAAAATGCCGGGAGCAAGGGGCTAGTAACCCCTTCTCCTGTATATATTACTAAATGTAAAAGGAGAAACTTCCGTTTTTCCTTTTGAGCCACCCTGCCTCGGTGGGAGGTGGCCGGCGTGTTGAAAGAAAGAAATATATATATATATATATATATATATATATATATATATATATATATATATATATATATATATATATATATATATATATGTCTGCCGATTAGGTAATTAAGTCCTTTCTAAAAATTTCTCTTATACGTTTAAAGATATATTTTTTTCATTTATGTTTAATGTAAAAATTTATAATTTTGTACCAAGAAAAACTTTGAAAACTTACCTAACCTTATTATAACAAGCGCAATTTAATTAAGCCTAACCCAACTAAATATATTTTAGATACGTTTACAATAATTTAATAATAAACAAACACAATGAAATATATTTTTTTTGTTAGGTTCAGAATGATTTTTGCGAAATTATTGCATGCACAAATTTTCGCTTGTCTTATATGGCAAGGTGAGCGTTGCAATTTAAGCCAAAATCGCAAGTTTTACCTAATCGGCACGACATATATAAAAGGGAAGTGGAATATTCAAATGGCTTCAGGAATAAATCCAAATATTCTTCCTTGAAGCCTTTTTATCCACTTATATACATGTATATATATGTGTGTGTGTGTGTGTCGTGCCGAATAGATAAAACTTGCAACGCTCTTCTTGCCGAATAAGGCAAGCGAAAATTTGTGTATGCAATAATTTTGCAAAAATCATTCTGAACGTAACGAAAAATATATATTTCATTGTATTTGTTTATTATTAAGTTACTGTAAACTTATCTAAGATATATTTAGTTGGATTAGGTTAAATTAAATTGCGCTTGTTACAATAAGGTTAGGTAAGTTTTCTAAGGTTCTTTTGGTAAAAAATTATTAATTTTACATTAACATAAATGAAAAATATATATATTTAAATGTACAAGAGAATATTTTAGAAAGGACTTAATTTTAAATGAGTTCTTGCTAATTGAAAAGTTTTGCCTATTTGGCAGGAATATATATATATATATATATATATATATATATATATATATATATATATATATATATATATATATATATATATATATATATATATATATATATATATATATATATATATATATATATATATATATATATATATATATATATATATATATATATATATATATATATATATATATATATATATATATGTGTGTGTACTCACCTAGTTGTGGTTGCAGGGGCCGATTCATAGCTCCTGGCCCCGCCTCTTCACTGGCCGCTACTGGGTCACTCTCCCTGCGCCATGAGCTTTATCATACCTCTTCTTAAAGCTATGTATGGAACCTGCCTCCACTACATCGCTTCCCAAACTATTCCACTTCCCGACCACTCTGTGACTGTGTGTGTGTGTATTCACAATAGGAATAGCAGAGCGGACATCAGCAACTACAGACCTGTTACACATCTGTCAATCAATGGCAAGATTCTTATGACAATAATCTCTCGGAAGATGACAGCATCTCTCGACTACCACTCCTACCACTCGCTTCTTTGTAACTGTCAATATGGCTTCAGAAAAGGTCACTCTGCTGCTGATATGCTGTTAAACCTCTCCAATAAGTGACACCAATCACAGGATGAATCCAAGATGAGCTGTTTAGTAGCATTGAACATAGCTTGTGTTTTCGACCGAGTATGGCACCAGGGACTCTTTGGCAAAACTGCAAGCACTACGAGTCGCCGTTTCTGCACTATGACTCCTTAGTTATTACATTCAAGGTAGATCTCTAAGCGTAGTTCTCAACGGGACAAAGTCAACGAGACACTATTGATGCAAGAGTTCCACAGGGAAGTGTGCTTGGGCCATTGTTATGAAATGTCTTCTTCAACGACCTTCAGCGCATCCCAGAGTCCCATGCATGTGCAGACGACTATACTCTGACATTTACTTATCCAAGAGAGGAAATACCAGCTACTCTAAGTTACATCAATCAGCAGCTGACAGCTGCTGATTGATGTAAACGATGGCAGGTTACATTTGCTCCTGAGAAAACATAAATGATGCTGGTCTCTAGGCACCACAATAGTAATGCTGGAATAGTGGCAAGAATGAATGGGAGAGTGTTGGTACCCGGGGATGAAGTTGATATCCTTGGGATGAAATTTGACTCCAAACTGAATACGAAGAACCACGCTGTAAATCGTGCAAACAAAGCGGCCAGGAAGCTTACATCAGGTAGACGTATCTCGCATTTGCTCGACATTAAAGGTACCAAGATTCTGTAAGAGGAACAATTACGTTTAGACTCTGAGAATACTACACTTTCTTGGATTACCTGTCCTCCGTCTCATCTACGACTTCTTGACAGAACAGAGAACAGAGCAAGACGACTCATCTCTCGCCTGGACCCAGCATGGGCAGATCTGTCATTTCAATAGAGTCTTCAGCACCGGAGGGATGTGGGTGGCCTTACTGTAATGTACAAGGCTAATATTGTCATTCGGCTCCACTCCACGGATAGTAAGAAGTGAGCTTCTTCACAAGACGGGCAGCAAACAGCATCTACATTGGCTGTGCCCTTACCTGGAGTATACCTATACCTGGAGAGGGTTTCGGGGGTCAACGCCCCCGCGGCCCGGTCTGATACCAAGCCTCATGGAGGATCAGGGTCTGATCAACCAGGCTGTTAGGGCTGGCCGCACGTAAACCGACGTATGAACCACTGACTTCAGGTGCCCGTCCAGCACCTTCTTGAAGACAGCCAGGGGTCTTTTGGTAATCCCCCTTATATATGCTGGGAGGCAGTTGAATAGCCTTGGGCCCCTGACACTTATTGTGTTGTCTTTTAGTGTACTCGTGACGTCCCTTCTTTTCATTGGGGCAATGTTGCATCTCCTGCCGAGTCTTTTGCTTTCGTAGGGAGTGATTTTCGTGTGCAAGTTTGGTACTAATCCCTCTAGGATTTTCGAAGTGTATATTATCATGTATCTCTCTCGCCTGCGTTCCAGGGAATACAAATCAAGGGCCTTCAACCGTTCCCAGTAATTTAGTGCGCTTTATCGTACTCATGTGAGCCGTGAAAGTTCTCTGTACATTCTCCAGGTCAGCAGTTTCGCCTGCCTTGAAGAATATTACTTCATCATTTATTCCGAGAATGACACAAGTCTGGAACATGTTTACACAGCATAATGACGTCAGTGAAGTAAAGTCAGTTTACCAAATGAAATCGCTGGCCCACAGATGGCTCAAACCTCATCCTATTCCCTATTTATATCTCATAACAATAGAAAGGCTTTCAAATGAGCTATTTTGTAAATGAAAAAGAGAGTGTGAGAGAGGAGGGAGAAGGAAGAGAGAAAGAGAGAGGGGGATAGGGAAAGAGGGACAGAGAAAGGGAGAGAAATAGGGAAGAAGAGAAAGATTGAAAGAGAGAGAGAGAGAGAGGTGGTAGAGTGGGTGGGAGTAAGAGATAAGAGTTGGTGTGAAGAACAAAAGAAGTGTTGGAAGTTGACTTGTTATCAGAGTAGGTCAGGAAGCATGGCTGGCTCCCTCATCACGTCGACACAACCATTTCACAGCTATTGCCTCTATTTCCCTTGTTTGTCGTCTTCAAACAGCTTTCCTAAATCTCTTCGTCCCTTCTTGTTTAAGTCTTTCCCCTTTTTCTCTCTCTCTCTCTCTCTCTCTCTCTCCCTCTCTCCCTCTTCCATTCTTTCACTGCGTCTTATCACATCATCCCCCCTGTTCCCTCATCATCAACATATTACTCTCCCCTCTACCTTTCGTCTACATCCTCTATCCACAATTCCTCTTTTTTTGGCACCGTCCATCTCACTCTCTTGCTTCACTTCCTCCTTTCTCCACTTTCCATGCTCGCCTATCCTGTCCCCACTCTCTCTCTCTCTCCCTATCCCAAACAACCTCTCTGTCTCCCACTCTCTTTCTTACTCTGTTTATCATATTGTGTACACATTCATATATGCATCATTCCCTGACCACTCCATCTACTAACTTACATCAGACTATATTTTATAGACATGACTTTCTCCACACTATGTGATGGTGTAGCATAATATGTCACATAAATCTGTGACGTTTTAAATGTTATTCTATACTGACTATTTACCTTTATTTCTGGAAAATAAACGCGATTCCTGGCATAAGTTCTAACATGTTTCTTGCATGTTGTTGCGAGCATGTGACCTTCCTCCGGCTTCTTTCCTTGTGCGATTTATGTGGATTGCAAACCTGTGCTGTGTGCACTGGAAGGACCTTACATACGGCATATATAAAGTCTGGAATATTTGTGATTTCATTCACGTTCCTGCTTTTCTTCGTATATCCTTTAGAATCTTTGGGTTTTTTTAATGGGTGCGCAGTTACACTCAGTTTTCCAAACATTTTGGTCCACAATTCGGTTATGAGGAGGTTTATTAATTACCACAACCTCCTCTATTCTTTTCCCTTTGTCATTTTCCTTTTGCTGTTTCCTCCCTTAATCTCTTTCTCTCTCTCTCTCTCTCCCTCTCTCTTTGTTTCTTCGAGATAATCGCACCTGTGTCTCGGACACTGCGCGTCACGAACACTGACAAAACACCCACGCATCACTCTGCCTAACTTTTTACCCAGACACGAGCCAACGTTAATCGTGACCGATAGCGAACCTGTCGACACAAAACTAAAATCTTTTACCCGATACGAGAAAAATCACAGTTCTATTGAAGACCCGTTAAGCAGAAAACTGGTGCCTGGTCCTGCGAGTGTTGACCGCGTCAGGTGAATGGAGGAATTTATTTTTGACGGCGGCGATTGGTAATTTTCTGGTGGAACAAGTGTGTATAGGACGCCCACCAACAGGGTCATCTTGCTACAGACGGAGTCCTTGCTTCGTTGGTTCTCAAACCCCCGTGCTGGCGACTTGTGGCAGGAAAGTTGTGCGAGAGAGGAGCTTCTATAATCTCTCTCTCTCTCTCTCTCTCTCTCTCTCTCTCTCTCTCTCTCTCTCTCTCTCTCTCTGCGGGAAGACCCACATATCTGGTGACGAACTGAAATCTATTCCTTTACGAAACATATTTGAACCGCAACTAAAGATTTTCCAGAGCTTAGTACTAGAGACTGTGTGCAAGGTGATGACGTGGGAATGGAATGTGCGGAAAAAAAAGTGATCACTCTTTAGTGAAGCTCTTCCTCAAGCTGTTGTTGATTACACAATAGTGAAGCTCTTCCTCAAGCTGTTGTTGATTACACAATAGTGAAGCTCTTCCTCAAGCTGTTGTTGATTACATAATAGTGAAGCTCTTCCTTAAACAGTTGTTGATCAGACTGTAGTGAAGCTTAACACATGAGTGATTATGAAAACACTGTAGAATAATGTTCCCACAGAGGTTTCTCTGCCCTGCGTAATGTACTAATGTATTCAACTCTTTCGTGGTGCAAGTACTATAGAATCTTGAGACTATCCATTAAAATTTCTCCTGCATCTCAGACGAGCTTCTGATTTAATTAAATTAAAAAAAAATGGATCTCGCTGAAACACGTATCTTTAAAAATGATCGTCAATATAAATTGGCGTCCGAACGACACCACCGCACACTGGTCACGGACGTGTAGTGACGCTCACCACACACTGGTCACGGACGTGTAGTGACGCTCACCACACACTGGTCACGGACATGTAGTGACACTCACCACACACACCCACACAAGCAAAAGAACTGCAGGGAACAGTTATCAACATAAACATCTGAGAGACGCAGAAGAGTTCCTGAAGCTGACTAGCCTGGAATAAACAAATACATTTTGCTTAATATCTTGCAAAGAGAAGGTCATCTTAAAGGTAAGAGTCTAGGACGCAGTCACAAGATTTCTGTAAGACGCCACAAGAATCTTGGAAGCAGCCACAAGATTCTTGGAAGCAGCCACAAGGACCCAGGAAATAACAGTGCTCCTGGAAGCTTCGTCAAGAGTCCTGGAAGCACTCACAGAAGCCCTGGGAAGCACCCAAAAGATGCCTTGATTCAAAAGCTCTGCTGGAAAAGATTTCGTCTTTGAAAGAAGTCTGGCTTTTACGGACAAGAGCCGAGCCGCCGTCTCAAATGCACCTTCGTTCACAGTATGATTCCGTCCCCACATCCCCATCCCTCTCGCCGTCCTCCTCAAGTGTTACCACAAGTTCACCCTCGATAATATCATAACACCGTGACTTTAACAAATTTTCTCAGAGGTTACCCACATCTGGCATCAGTGCATTTCAAAACCCAACACTATTTAAGGAATAATATCACCACACAGGATGCTACCCACAACAGATACCAATTTACTGATAGGTGAACAGGGTTAACAAGTGTAAGGAGACTTTCCCCTTGTCTCCACTTGCCCAAGACTGAACCCGGGTCCTACAATTGTGAGCTGATGGTCTCTCACTTGTCGATTAGCCTCTATTTGTAAGTCATTTAAGTTTGCACGACAAGTAGGGAGGTACATATACTTGTGAGCCAGATTCCCACTCCGGCTCAGGTTAAAACTGCACTTGACATAAATACTGCTTATAATTATTGGGTTGCTGAACTAACATCCTCTACACAAACTACACTAAACTAATCCATACAACCGTTTGCTGAATATCTTCTGAGTTATTAAACTAACACCATCACAAAACATTTATCCATCACTGTACCACACTAGACACTGTATCACACTAGACACTATATCACACTAGACACTGTATCACATTAGACACTGTACCACAGAAGACACTGTATCACACTAGACACTATATCACACTAGACACTGTATCACACTAGATACTGTATCACACTAGACTCTGTATCACACAAGACACTGTATTACACTAGACTCTGTATCACACAAGACACTGTATTACACTAGACTCTGTATCACACTAGACACTGTACCACAGAAGACACTGCATCACACTAGACTCTATATCACAGAAGACACTATATCACACAAGACACTGTACCACAGAAGACACTATATCACACTAGACACTGTATTACACTAGACACTTTATCACACTAGACACTGTACCACAGAAGACACTATATCACACTAGACACTGTATTACACTAGACACTGTATCACACTAGACACTGTATCACACTAGACACTGTATCACACTAGACACTGTATCACACTAGACACTGTATCACACTAGACTCTGTATCACACTAGACACTGTATCACACTAGACACTGTATCACACTAGACACTGTATCACACTAGACACTGTATCACACTAGACACTGCATCACACTAGACACTGTACCACAGAAGACACTATATCACACTAGACACTGTACCACAGAAGACACTATATCACACTAGACACTGTACCAAAGAAGACACTATATCACACTAGACACTATATCACACTAGACACTATATCACACTAGACACTGTATTACACTAGACACTGTATCACACTAGACACTGTATCACACTAGACACTGTATCACACTAGACACTGTATCACACTAGACACTGTATCACACTAGACTCTGTATCACAGAAGACACTATATCACACTAGACACTGTACCACAGAAGACACTATATCACACTAGACACTGTACCACAGAAGACACTATATCACACTAGACACTATATCACACTAGACACTGTATCACACTAGACACTGTATCACACTAGACACTGTATTACACTAGACACTGTATCACACTAGACACTGTATCACACTAGACACTGTATCACACTAGACACTATATCACACTAGACTCTGTATCACACTAGACACTGTATCACACTAGACACTGTATCACACTAGACACTGTACCACAGAAGACACTATATCACACTAGACACTGTATTACACTAGACACTGTATCACACTAGACACTGTATCACACTAGACACTATATCACACTAGACACTGTATCACACTAGACACTGTATCACACTAGACACTGTACCACAGAAGACACTGTATCACACTAGACACTGTATCACACTAGACACTGTATCACACTAGACACTGTATCACACTAGACACTGTATCACACTAGACACTATATCACACTAGACACTGTATCACACTAGACGCTGTACCACAGAAGACACTGTATCACACTAGACACTGTATCACACTAGACACTGTATCACAGTAGACACTGTACCACAGAAGACATTGTATCACACTAGACACTGTACCACAGAAGACAGTGTATCACACTAGACACTGTATCACACTAGACACTGTACCATAGAAGACACTGTATTACACTAGACACTGTATCACACTAGACACTGTACCATAGAAGACACTGTATTACACTAGACACTGTACCATAGAAGACACTGTATCACACTAGACACTGTATCACACTAGACACTGTATCACACTAGACACTGTATCACACTAGACACTATATCACACTAGACACTGTATCACACTAGACGCTGTACCACAGAAGACACTGTATCACACTAGACACTGTATCACACTAGACACTGTATCACAGTAGACACTGTACCACAGAAGACATTGTATCACACTAGACACTGTACCACAGAAGACAGTGTATCACACTAGACACTGTATCACACTAGACACTGTACCATAGAAGACACTGTATTACACTAGACACTGTATCACACTAGACACTGTACCATAGAAGACACTGTATTACACTAGACACTGTACCATAGAAGACACTGTATCACACTAGACACTGTATCACACTAGACACTGTACCATAGAAGACACTGTATCACAATAGACACTGTACCACACTAAACATTGCACCACATTAGACACTGTACCACATTAGACACTACACCACATTAGACACTACACCACATTAGACACTACACCACATTATACACTACACCATATTAGACACTACACCATATTAGACACTACACTACATTAGACACAACACCACATTAGACACTACACCACATTAGACACTACACCACATTAGACACTACACCATATGAGACACTACACCATATTAGACACTACACCACATTAGACACTACACCATATTAGACACTACGCCACATTAGACACTATACCATATTAGACACTACACCATATTAGACACTACACCACATTAGACACTACACCACATTAGACACTACACCACATTAGACACTACACCACATTAGACACTACACCACATTAGACACTACACCACATTAGACATAGCCACATGCTTGATCTCTCGAATCACTCCACGAACCATGCATTAAACCTCTCGTAAAGAGGATTCACTATAATAATATTAATAATAATAATGACTTCCAGCAAGCATGCGTGAACGTGTTAAACAGGAACGAATGCAGACAAATGGTTTTTAGGACTTGACATGCTGTTGGAGTGTGAGCAAGGTAATGTTTATGAAGGGATTCAGGGAAACCGGCTGACCGGACTTGAGTCCTGGAGATGGGAAGTACAGTGTCTGCACTCTGAAGGAGGGGTGTTAATGTTGCAGTTTTATAACTGTAGTGTAAAGCACCCCTCTGGGAAGACAGTGATGGAGTGAATGATGATGAAAGTTTTTTTTTTCGGGCCACCCTGCCATGGTGGGAAACTGCATATGTGTTAATAAAAAAAAATTATTATTACTAATAATAATAATAATAATAATCATAATAATAATAATAATAATAAAAATCTTTATTTCTACAAGTACATGTACAAGGTATACAGACCATAGCTGACATCAATGACATACTACTATATATAAAACCCCTTGTTATGCTGAGCATTTCGAGCAAATTAGGTCAATTTTGTCCCAGGATGCGACCCATACCAGTCGACTAACACCCAGGTACCTATTTTACTGATGGGTGAACAGGGTCAGCAGGTGTCTTATGGAAACACGTCCTAATGTTTGCACCAGCATATTTACTACAGTGCCACACTAGATATTTGGCACTTAAGCCGGTTGGAGACTTGGACCTGCCTCGCATGGGCCAGCAGGCCTGCTGCAGTGTTCCTTCTTTCTTATGTTCTTATGTTCTTATGTTCTTATGTTCTTACCACAATATATGGCCAGCCAGAGCAACACCAAAAATTCGCCCTCACAAATTAACCTCAACAAGCTTTCAAATATCCTTGTGATCTCTACTTCGTGTTATTGTGATCCTTACGAAGAAACAGAAGATCTAATTGGCTTAGCAAATCGCTTACGTGGTTACTTATGAACTTCCTGTATCAGTAAAGAATAAACAAATGTCGCGGTACTGTGGCTGCTACAATTCATGAAAAAAAAACCACGCTTAGGAGAGGAAACTTATGAGGACGTTTCGGTTCGTCTTGGACCATTGTCGACTTGACATGTGTCCAGAAAAGACCGAAACGTCGTCATAAAGTTCCTCTCCTAAGTGCGAGTTTTTGATGAATGTCTGTGCCAGTACTATTTTACTAGTCGAGGAGATGCACTAAAGCCTTCTCCTCTCTCTCTCTCTCTCTCTCTCTCTCTCTCTCTCTCTCTCTCTCTCTCTCTCTCTCTCTCTCTCTCTCTCTTTATTATATTTACACAAAGGTTTTACAAGGTTAAGTTAAGAATTAATAATTTTATTTACAAGGTAACAGCTGTCACCTACCTCAGTTCATTTGAAAGCTTTGTTTTTTATTTATGTAAGTCAAACAAATAGGAAATAGGATAGTTTGTCCAAGATAGGTCCTTGTTCTGTTCTCTATTCTGTCAAGAACTTGTCGATGATACGGGGAGTGGGCATTCCAAGGAAGTGGAGCATATCCAAGGTATGAGTGCACTTGTGACTCAGGGTTTTGCATCCTTTACTGTGCAAGATTTACTACATGATTCTTCATAAATAGTTTTACATCAAATTTCACCCCTAGGATATCCACCTCATACCAGGGTATGAGGTGGATATCCTAGGTGGCCTCTAAGCACCATCATGGTGCTTAGAGGCCATCATCATTTGTTTTCTCAGAAGCAAATATAACCTGCCATCGTTTTTCCCAGCCTGACATAGGTCTAAGATAGTGACTGATATACCTGAGAGCAAACGGCATTTCTTCTATTTTATATTTAAATGTCAGAGTACAGTTATCTGCATAGACATAGGATTCTGGGATGAAGTGAAGGACATTGAAGTAGACATTGCATAACAAAGTTCCAATTTCACTTCCCTTTGGAATACTGACACCGATTGTATTCTTGACTCTGTCCCATTGAGAACTGTTCGTAGAGATCTACCTTGAACATAATCACTAAGGAGACATAGTGCAGTGCCAGAGACTTTTAGTGCCTACAGTTTTATCAAGAATCCCTGGTGCTGTACTCGGTCGAACGTCCAGCAATGTCCAGTGCTATTACACAGCTGATCTTGCATTCCTCCAGCGACTGGTGCCACATAGAGAGGTTTAACAGCAGATCAGTAGCAGACTGACCTTTTCAGAAGCCATATTGACAGTCACAAAAAAGCGAATAGTAGTTGAAAAACGCTGTCAGTTTCCCTGAGATTATCGTCTCAAGAGTCTTGCCAGTGATTGACAAGGGTGATACTGGTGTGTAGTTGCCGATTTCCGTTCTGATTCCTTCTCTCTCTCTCTCTCTCTCTCTCTCTCTCTCTCTCTCTCTCTCTCTCTCTCTCTCTCTCTCTCTCTTTCTCTCCCATCTCTCCCCGCTCTCTCCTTTCTCTCTTCCTCTCTCCCCTTCTCCCCTCTCTCCACTCTCTCTCTCTTTCTCCCCATCTCTATATTTTCCTTCTCTCTCTCCCTCTCTACGTCTCTTTCTACCCCTCTCTTTACCCTTTTCTTTGCCCTCTCCCCCTCTCTACCCCTCTTTTCTCTATCTCCTCCTCTCCACCTTCTCTTTCCTCTCTCTCTCCCTCTGCCTGTCTAACTGTCTCTGTCTGTCTGTTTGTCTGTCTGTCTATCTGTCTGTCTCTGTCTGTCTGTCTGTCTATCTGTCTGTCTCTGTCTGTCTATCTGTCTGTCTATCTGTCTGTCTGTCTCTGTCTCTCTGTCTCTCTCTCTCTCTGAGCATGGCGCCTATGTCCATCTCTTTGTTATGGCTCTGTGACTGGCCTGTTAGATTAATTACCCGGCCACCCATTACTCACCAGAGACCCATTTTGGGCTGTGTTGTGTGTGAGCGGGTACTCATTGAAACTCCCCCATTTGTGGTTGCAGGGGTCGAGTCTCGGTTCCTGGCCCTGCCTCGTACCTTGCCGCTTGCCGGAGTTGCTCCCTAGTCTCGTGGGCACTGTCTCTCTTATTCTTAAAATTATGTATGGAGCTTTCCTTCACTTCTGCTTCATCTGGGTTATTCCGCTTCCTGATCACCCTGAGGCTGAAGTAATGTTTCTTGACATGTCTTTAACTTTCAACAGTTCCCTCGTGTACCTGTTTCTCGCCTCTTGAACAGTCTATACATGTTCACTTTGTCTAAGGCAGGTTCATTTCCTTTAACATCTCCCCATTGCGCTTTTCCCTTAGCTCTGAGACCAATCTCTTTGCATACCTCTGTTCTTTTGTCCTTTTTTCCATGCTTTATCAGGTGCTTGTTTGTGCCGCAGGTACTCCTGGATTTTTCATCATATTTTTAATTTCCACCAGTTGCAACACTTAATACTTTTTTCTTTTAATTCCTTCCATTGGTCTCTTATTCGCGTTGTGAAGAAATTTTTTGTTGTATCCCTTCCTGTCGGGTTTTTTCTTCAGTTTTCAGCTGTGGACTCTTGCTCCTGTAGTCGGTACTAAGAAATCTGTTTTAATCTATTCTTTCATGCTCTTTTATAACGCTACATGGGCTTACCGGGTCCTCTCTCTCTTGCCCCTATCAAACAGCGGGTCCATATTCATCATTATTCCTATTTTCAGCCTTGGTAGATATTTGGAAGCTTTCTAACTTGTCTATATATTATTTTTTGTGTGGGCACCACACAACTGCTACACATTCGAATCTTGCACAAACGTTAGTTGTGCAAGATCCATATATTTGAAAGCTATTTTATAGTTTTGGCAATGTAACAAAGGGATTTCTCACAATTTCATTGACATTATCTTTCAAATGAAATTTTTTTTTTATTATTTACTCATAGATCCTTCTCTCTGATACTTTCAGCTTTTTATTACTATATCAGGCATCTTTACGAGGCCTATATCTGCCTATATAAGCTATATAAGGCCTCTTCACAAGGCCTATATCAGCCTATATAAGCTATATCAGGCCTCTTCACAAGGCCTATATCAGATTATATAAGCTATATCAGGCCTCTTCACGAGACCTATATCAGCCTATATAAGCTATATCAGGCCTCTTCACGAGGCCTATATCAGCCTATATAAACTATATCAGGCCTCTTCACAAGGCCTATATCAGCCTATATAAGCTATATCAGGCCTCTTCACAAGGCCTATATCAGATTATATAAGCTATATCAGGCCTCTTCAAGAGACCTATATCAGCCTATGTAAGCTATATCAGGCCTCTTCACGAGACCTATATCAGCCTATATAAGCTATATCAGGCCTCTTCACAAGGCCTATATAAGCTATATCAAGCCTCTTCACGAGGCCTATATCAGCCTATAAAAGCTATATCATGCCTCTTCACGAGACCTATATCAGCCTATATAAGATATATCAGGCCTCTTAACGAGGCTATATCAGCTTATATAAGCTATATCAAGCCTCTTCACGAGGCCTGATATAGCTTTCTTCCTGTATAATTACATGACTTTTAACTATATCAAGTTCCATCATCCATCTATCACTCTAATTGCACAATTTATTAAAATCATCCTGCAATGATTTAAAGTATTTTTTTTTTATTGTTCAGTTTACCTAATATTTTTTGCATCATCCACAAACATATTCAGGAAGCTGTTTATTCCTTCTGGAAAGTCCTCTATATACATTAAAACTTTACCGAAGCAAGTACAGATCCTTGTGGCACACCACAAGAGGACATTTTTTCCCCCTCTCTCTTGTACAGCAGGTGTTGCCATTTTCCTCTCAAATGGAAAGTCTGTCGTCCATATAATTTGACTTTTATTTCTCCTGCATTTTTGCAGTTTCCAAATTACTCCTTCATGGGGAACTCTGAGGGAAAAACTTTCTTAAAGACTTGATAAATATTTTCGATCCTCCAGTGTTTTATCCATTTTTGTCTAATAGGTTTTGTTCAATATTCCACTTGTTACTGTTATCCCTGTTGGAACTTTTTTAATTTGTCTGATGCGTCTGTTGTCACTGTTGTAATTTATCTGGTTCTACTGTTACCACTGCTGGAATGTCTGGTGCTACTGTGGCTTGACTGCCAATGGCTGCTCCAGTCTTGAGTCAGCACGAGCCAAGAGCTCGTAAAGTGATGTATATTGCCAAATATTGCAACTGTCTCCTGAGTCTGCAGTAGTATATGAATATGACCCTTATCTCTCTCTCTCTCTCTCTCTCTCTCTCTCTCTCTCTCTCTCTCCATCTATCTTACTATCTCCCTCCCCCGCTGTGTCACAAAGCAGCCTCCGCCCTGCTGACTCAGTAACTCTGGACTCGCCTCTTCACTTCAGATCAGTTTGTATTTTATGTTGAGTACCTGAGTTCAGTCACGTGACCAACTGGTTCACGAATGTCAGACCGACTGACTGATACATCACACTACTACACTGTGTGTAGTAGTGACTACTACACTGTGTGTAGTAGTTACTCCAGGCACAATAATAACTTTTTCACTAGTTAAAAATAAAATCCAAGTTCTAGTAATCTTTTTTTTTTCTCACTACTTAGCAGTACTTTCCCCTCCCTGGCAGAAATTTCACCCCTCTCCCTGGCAGAACTTTCACCCCTCTCCCTGGCAGAACGTTGGCCCTTCTCCCTGGCAGAACTTTTGCCCCCCTTTACAGGCACAACTTTGCCCCCCCTCCCTGGCCCAACTTTTTCCCACCCTGGTAGAACTTTTCCTCTCCCTGTCACAACTTTTCCCCTCCCTGACACAACTTATCCTCTTCCTTGGCACAACTTTTCCTCTTCCTGGCACAACTTATCCCTACCTTGGCACAACTTTTCCCCTCCGTGGCACAACTTTTTCCCACCCTGGCACAAGTTTTCCATTCCCTGCCACAACTTTTCCCCAGCCCTTACAGCACTTTCATTCGATAGGAAAATTTTAATCACACACTTGAATGAGAGGACTCCCCTCCTCCCAGAACTGAATGTTCCACCACTTTCGAAGACGTTTCTCTTCAGTCGGAGAACGTTTCTGATCTTTGTGATGCTCTGGCGAAACTTTCACAGCAGTATGTAAGAAGCTTTCTCTCGCCTCTACATAACTTTACCTTCGGCAGAAGAGAACTCTCTCATCACCTGCCATTACTTTTTATTCTCTCCTGAACGTAGTGTTATCTTGTCCTATCTAAACTTCCCTTCATCCCGAGAGAAGTTTCCTAGCATGGAGAGAAGTTTCCTAGCATGGAGAGAAGTTTCCTAGCATGGAGAGAAGTTTCCTAGCATGGAGAAGTTTCCTAGCATGGAGAGAAGTTTCCTAGCATGGAGAGAAGTTTCCTAGCATGGAGAGAAGTTTCCTAGCATGGAGAGAAGTTTTCTATCAATGGCAGAATATTCTCCTTCCTTGACAGAATTTTAGTACTAAAGACATACGCCGACAAACATGAATAAAGGCACTGGTAGTAGAGGGTCCTTAAAATGCAACGATTCGCCCAAGGCTGTGATTTACATGATTAAGCCCAGTGTTGTACCAAATGGATTCTCTGTTACCAGCGACTTTATTCCCTCCAGTTGTAAACGCTGAAACATTCCTCACCTTTGTCCTCTCTGGCGGAAATGTCCCAGCCATTGAAGAATTTTTTTCCTCACTGAACTTTGCCTAGGCTGCACCGCCCCCTCTCACCCCCAGTCCCCGGAGTACCAACAACCGGTCTCTCCTGACACAGGAAATTCCCCAAGTACACCTCTTATCAGGGGAATTTTCCCATTATAAGGGAAGGTTGTGGTTTTGAAACCATGCTATGTGTGAATAATTTGTTGAAAGGCTTTCAAAAAATTGGGAGAGTATATGTAAATTTAAGTCCTTTACAAAAATTTTCCTTATGCGTTTAAAGATATATTTTTTTCATTTTCAATTAATAATTTTGTACCAAAAGAACCTTACAAATACCTAACCTTGTTATAACAAGCGCAATTTAATTAAGCCTAATCCAACTAAATATATTTTACATAAGTTTTCAATAATTTAATAATAAACAAACATAATTAAATATATTTTTTTCGTGAAGCCAAAATCGAAAGTTTTACCCATTCGGCACGATATATATATATATATATGCAAGACACCCTCTTTTCCTTGATAATGTGAGTAGTCACGAATGCGCTTTGAATTCCTCTATTTTTTCAAAGTGATTGTCTTGCATATTTTGATATCACCTGTTTACTGTGATCTTTCTGCGCATATATATATATATATATATATATATATATATATATATATATATATATATATATATATATATATATATATATATATATAAGATCTGGATCTTGACTTCTGCTTTTTTGACTTGCATTTCCCATTTTCTACTTTCCTCAGCTATCCTCTTCTCCATTCCCTCGCTGATCACCAATATCTTCCTCTCCCATTCCTTTTCCCTTTTGATGATTTCCTCCTCCCACTGTGGCCTTCCCGGATTGGCCATCATCCTCCTTGTTGACACCCCTCTCCCTGAGCTGCCCATATTCCCACGGTGCGCCCTTGTGGATGTATTGAGAGTATCAGAAGAAGGGAGAAAGAAGAGGGATAGGGAAGGGGGTGAGGGAGAAAGGAGAAAGGATAGGGAAGGGGGAGAGAGATAGCTTAGAGGAAGTGTGGAAGAGGGTGGATAGAGAGATAGAGAGGGAGAGGGAGGTAGAGAGATAGGGAGAGAGATAGGTAGAGAGAGAGAGAGGGAGGTAGAGGGAGGGAGAGAGAGAGATAGAGGGAGAGGGGGAGTGAGAGAGAGGTAGGGAGAGGGATAGGGAGGGGGAGATAGAGGGGGAGAGGGAGGTATAGAGAGGGAAGATAGAGGGGGAGAGGGAGGTATAGAGAGGGAGAGGGAGGGTCAGAGAGGGAGGGTGTGTGTGTGTGAGGGAGAAAGGGAGGAAATAGGGGGAGAGGGAGGGTGTGTGTGAGGGAGAAAGGGAGGGAGAGAGCGAGGGGGAGATAGATTTTCAGAAAGTTTGGACACTATCCTAATATTATGCTAGAATTTTGCTGGTACTAATTCTATAAAGGAATAATAATACTAAGCTAGGCTAAGACAAGCCCAATTTCTTGTTTGCAAGAGGGAGAGGGAGAAATAGAGAGAGAGGGGGAGAGAGAGAGAGAGATGGAGGAAGAGGGAGAGAGGGTATAGAGGGAGGGAGGTATAGAGGGTATAGAGGGAGGGAGGTATAGAGGGTATAGAGGGAGAGAGGGTATAGAGGGGGAGAGAGAGAGAGGGGGAGATAGAGATAGAGGGGGAGAGAGAGATAGAGGGAGAGAGGGTATAGAAGGAGAGAGAGAGAGAGGGAGGGAGGGTGTGTGTGTGAGGGAGAAAGGGAGGGAGAGGGTGGAGTGTTAGTATGGGAGGGTATGGTAGGGTCGGAGGGGGGGTGTACGTCGTGTCAGGTTTCAGCTATGTTCCATCTACTTTTTGTGAGAACTTCCAGCAATTTTGGAACACTTCAGAAAGTTGGGAATACTATCCTAATATTGTGCTAGAAATTTGCTAGTTATAATTCCAAAAAAGAAAAATGATTAACACTATTAAGCTAAGACAAACCCAACTGATGGTTTATGTGTGTGTGTGTGCGTGTGTTTCTTTACCGCTGACTCACCGCGCCTGCGCTCCACCACGTCTTTGAATTTGCTTCCTACCTTTCTTAGCTATTAATTCTAAAAGGAATACTACTACCTATATAACTGATAATAATATTATTGCTAATACAAGAACAGCTGTATGGTCTACTACACCTCGACTACTTCAAGTGTGTGTGTGCGTCTTGGCACCTCGTCCACAGTTTCTACCTATTCTAATTCTAATTCTAGAATACTACTAAGCACTGCTACTAAAAGTTACTACTTATATACTGGTAATAATATTATTGCTAATACACGAACAACTGTATGGTATACTACATCTATATCCCGACTAATTCAAGTGTATGTGTGTGTGTGTGCATGCAAACACATGTGTACATTTGGTTGGTAGCCCTGCGCCCACTACTACCCTGACTTGTCTTCCTACCTATGAAATACGTATGAAATCAGCTCCTCCGAGCAGGGATTTTCCCCACAGCGTCATGAACTCCGGGCCAGAAACCTGCAAACATGCAAACCACAATTATGATTTTGTACATTACATCCGAAGTCTGCTGGGTCTGGTCGCTGTTTGTCGATATTCTCCTTCGGTGGCACCCTTCTGGGTACTGTACCTCTTCGTTTCTTTTCTGTTGGGCTCACTGTATGCAATCACCGTATTGCTCACTGCTTGCCTTGCACTGGTCTCCCTTACTTGGGTACCTCCAGTAGATATGCTCCCCACTGCGTTATAGTTCACTACGATATATTCTCCACTTCCTGCTGTGTGGCAACCGCTGTTAGGCCTATCACCGTCTCCCCTCATCGCACTTTCACTATTTACTGTGTTTTTTCCTCTGTGATCACTCGTATTTCCCTGCTTTTTGGTTTTAAATGAGTATGACACTTTGACCTATGCCCACGCCTATTTGTTGCACTCGGATTCTTTCTAGGACCACACTATAAGACCCAATTTAGCGGAGCTCAAAACGCGCATGACTGTTAACACGACAGTGTGTGTGTATGTGTGTGTGTGTGTTTTTGTGTGTGTATTAACCTGCTCTTACGAGGTCTGTGTTGTAAGTACTCTTGACGCCTATAAGTCTCCAGTTTATATAAAATACATAACGACCCAGTTTCCTCCCCGAAAAAAAGGTCACGAGCAAAAAATAATGTAAATTTATGGCGGAAGATTGGCTCTTTTACCCATAAAAATGTGATAACATCGAAAACTTCGGAACTTTGACGGTAAACTTAAAAGAAAATGTTACAGATGTGAGTTTTTGGCTCTGAGAAGATGCCTAAATTGCCTTACGTCAAGAGTGGCATTACTTTCCTTGTGTCAAAAGTGACCTAACCCAGAATCAAGAGTGAGCTTCCTTGCTTAACAAGAGTGACCTCCCTCCCTCAACAACAAGAGTGACCTTCCTTCTCAACAACAAGAGTGACCTTCCTTGCTCAACAACAAGAGTGACCTCCCTTGCTCAACAACAAGAGTGACCTCCCTTGCTCAACAACAAGAGTGACCTCCCTTGCTCAACAACAAGAGTGACCTCAATTGCTCAACAACAAGAGTGACCTCCCTTGCTCGACAACAAGAGTGACCTTCCTTGCTCAACAACAACAGTGACCTTCCTTGATCAACATCAAGAGTGATGTCCCTTGCTCAGCATCGAGAGTGACCTCTCTAGCTCAGCATCAAGCGTGACCTCTCTTGCTCTGCATCAAGTGTGACCTCTCTTGATCAGCATCAAGTGTGACCTCTCTTGCTTACCATCAAGAGTGACCTCCCTCAGAATCAAAAGCAACCTTCTTTGCTCAGCATCAAGAGTGACCTATCTAGCTCAGCATCAAGAGCAACCTTCTTTGCTCAGCATCAAGAGTCACCTGTCTAGCTCAGTATCAAAAGTGACCTTCCTAGCTCAGCATCGAGAGTGACCCCTCTAGCGCAGCATCAAGAGTGACCTCCCTTGCTCAGCATCAAGAGTGACCTCCCTAGTTCACCATCAAGAGTGACCTCCCTAGTTCAGCATCAAAAGTGACCTCCCTAGCTCAGCATCAAGCGTGACTTTCCTTATGTCAAAAGTGACCTAACTAGCTCAGCATGAAGAGTGGCATAACTTTCCTTGCGTCAAAAGTGACCTCCCTAGCTCAGCATCAAGCGTGGCTTAACTTTCCTTGCGTCAAAAGTGACCTCCCTTTACCAAAGACGTCAGAGTCAAATATTTCACACAAGTCAAGGAGAGAGAAAGATCAGTGACAAGAGAATTCATTTTTTTTAAGTAACTCGAGACAGATTCTTCCTACAACTCCGTCTTATACTGGCTTTGCGACGCCCAGAGGACACTGTCTCTGTCCTGTGTTAGACGAGGACCCGTTAATCACAGTTATATTAGCTAAGTGCACGCAGGCGCTCAGAGACACGTAAAGAAACTAGAGAAAGTGCAAAGGTTTGGAACAAGACTAGTCCCGGAGCTAAGGGGTATGTCCTACGAGGAGAGGTTAAGGGAAATCGACCTGACGACACTGGAGGACAGGAGAGATAGGGGAGACATGATAACGACATATAAGATACTGAGAGGAATTGTCAAGGTGGACAGAGACAGAATGTTCCAGAGATGGGACACAGCAACAAGGGGACACAGTTGGAAGTTGAAGACTCAGATGAATCACAGGGATGTTAGGAAGTATTTCTTCAGTCACAGAGTGGTCGGGAAGTGGAATAGTTTAGGAAGTGATGTAGTGGAGGCAGGTTCCATTCATAGCTTTAAGAAGAGGTATGATAAAGCTCATGGCGAAGGGAGAGAGACCCAGTTGCGGCCAGTGAAGAGGCGGGGCCAGGAGCTATGAATCGACCCCTGCAACCACAACTAGGTGAGTACACACACACACACACACGCACACACACACACACACATACACACACACACTCACTCACACACACACACACATACACACATACACACACACATACACACACGCACACGAAAACTAACCTGACAAATATTGAAATTCCAGTCTAATAAATGAAGCTGTAGAAGTCTGGGGGGAAAACGCAACCAAAATTTAACTATTTACAGAGAAAAACGCAGTTTGATGTGATGACACAACTCACAGCTGTGAGCTGTGTTTGAAGTGTGTTATGTATTGTATACACTAATTAAAATGTGTATGTGCACATCTAGTTGTAATCGCCTACTTGTTGCTACGGGGGTCGACTTTCGGCTCCTTGCCCCGCCTTTGTGTCAAAAGGTTAAACGGTTCTGGGCTTCTTTGGCCCATCTTGCCTAGTCTTAAAACTGTTTTAATCTCGTCCTCATCTAGATAACTTCACTGGCTCCCTTTCTAAGATACTTTGCGTCTTAAAGTTCTCATCTAGACGGACTTATCCAGTTTCCTTTCTTACTCTTTCTTTCTATCATAGTATCTTATTAGTGTATTGTACTTTACAATCACGTCTCTCTTAGTTCTCTTTTCTTATGTTGTTGTGTTTAGTTTTTTGTTTTCTTCGTAGGTCCTTCTAGGTGCAATGCTGTTCTTGAAGTGAATCTCTAGAGAGGGCTCCATGCTGGTGCTGCATACTCAATGAAAGGTCTAACACATATAATATGCAAGGTGCTGGATGATTCTTTATGCTACCTGGAAGGTGTTCTTAAATATTCCAACCAGGCATATTCCGCTGCGGTAACACTTTTGTGTAAGCTGCTGTGACATGCTTGGTATTAAGCTGCTGTGACATGCTTGGTGTAAGCTGCTGTGACATGCTTGGTATTAAGCTGCTGTGACATGCTTGGTGTTAAACGTACTCTTACCAGCTTGGACCAGTAGGCCTGCAGCAGTGCTCCTTCCTTCTTATGTTCTTAGAACTTTTTTCTTCCCTGAGGTTAGTAGGTTCTGCCTTTCCCGGGTCTTCTAATTCCCCATTTTTCAAGACCTTGTACGTGGTGTAATGCAGTCTGTCAAGGTCTTCGTGTAAATATACTCAAATTTGATATTACAAGATACATTACTAGGTGTATTTCGGTGGCTGTGCGATCTGAGGAAGGTATTGCAGTTGTTCATCACTCGACAAGGTTAGTGCAGAACGCAGCATAAAAGAGATAAGAAAAATTAAACGAGACTGTGAAATTAAAGTTGCACAGGACTCAAAGACAAATCCGAAAGTTTTTTTTTTTTTCAAATTACGTTAAAACAAAGACTAGACAAAGATTAGGTCCACTTAAGACAGCTTACTGACAATGAGAAAGTAATGTGCTCGATTTTGGCATTTTATTACAAGTACGTTTCATCCACAAGGGCCTTTATCAATTCACCCAGAGAACAAGACATTTATATGAAGAGGAGTACTGAGGTAAAAGAATGAAATTATGAAGTCATATACGAGTATCCAGCCGAGTAAGTAAGGTTAAGTGATAGCAGTATCAGGTACTGGGAGAATAAGCCTATAAGAAAAGGCATTCTCTAGAAATTGACTGGGACTTATGCAGCCTAGTAACAACGTGAACATTGCTGATCTTTTTGGAAAATACACCTGGGCTTAAAATTTGTAGACGATCATAAGAGGAATTCTCCCTTCATCACATGGATTCCAAGTTTGTTTAACTAATTTAGTAGTATATTAAAAGACTGACATACACAAAACCTAAGTGGGTAATGTCATGTCCATAGGATGCATAAGCCATTAAATAGTGAAGCCAATCAGTAGAGGCAGACTAGTATACTCTATTTAAAGTGATTTAACGGGAAAAGAAACTTCACACATTATTTTTTTTGAACGTTTGACGCCAAACAGCAGAAGGTTTCATAAGTTATTAGAGTTGTACCTGGAATCTTGGAATGCGTTTCACAGCTTTGGAAATAAGGCACCTGTACATGCCAAGAATCTTACCCTGGTTACCGTACACCAGCGAGGAAAATTTGAAGCTAAATCGGATGACTCCTTCTCGTGTTTGGAGGAAGAAAAAAAATCAATGAACAACTTCAAAGGTACAGCTTCAGGAGTACCTAATAACAAATGAGAGTACACTGTAACACTCACACATGGTACAACAAATGAGTGTACACTGTAACACTCACACATGGTACAACACATGAGAGTACACTTTAACACTCACACATGGTACAAAATATGAGAGTACACTGTAACACTCACACATGGTACAAAATATGAGAATACACTGTAACACTCACACATGGTACAAAATATGAGAATACACTGTAACACTCACACATGGTACAACGTAGACAGAAATTATTTCAATTTACATGTAACTAGTTTAAAACTTAAGGTACGAACCCAGTGTGAACCATGACTGGGCAACTACGAGTGAGGGGGAAGATTATTGCATGAACTCCTACGAGTGAGGAGGCACTATCATGTGACCAGCTACGAGGGAAAACTATCATAGGAACTACTACGGATGAGGGGAAGCTACCAGGAGGGCAGCTACAAGCGAGGGTAACTTCTCTCTCTCTCTCTCTCTCTCTCTTAAAGTTTAAACTTTAAAATCATATAAAGTACGAAACATCTGTTGGTGGCCACGAAACATTCGCTCAACTTCTATAAAGATGTAATTAAAACTTCGAGCAATGAAAGCCAGACAATATTCACAAAGCCGTAAAACTGGCAAGAGAGGCAGAGGACGTTCCTTAGCATTATGTATATATGTATGTATGTATGTTTGTATGAATGTATGTACGTACGCATTTATGTATGTAAGTATATGACATTCGTAAGACGTATCTGGCGTGCGCTGAGTATGTTATAATTTATTCGTTGTACATCACAATCCCATTGGCATGCGATCTCGTCCAGCCAACTGGCAATTCAAAATGGAGTAGTTCTGGGGCCCCTGCTGCTCTATTAACTGTCCAGTTCAGTTAGCCAAAAGCATGGGAGATGCGCCCCCCTTCCCACCAGCCGAGTTGAGGTTGTTTTACCATCTGGTCAGACGCTAACACACGCTGCTTGTATACATCAATAGTATACAACAATGGTATACAGTAATGTGCATGTTAATTGGGATAGTGATGAAACAAGACATTTATTTGAAATATTAATGTTTATTTGAAAAATACCAGGCAATAATATGCCAGATAATTGATTTAATAAGAGATATAACTACCCTTTGTTTTATAAGCATTGCTACATGCTTTGGCATAGAATCTACCAATGTTGAACACATTTTGGTAAGTTCTAAAAACAGCAGCAATTAGCTTCTCCACAATTGAAGAGTCCTGTTTCCCGATCCTGCGTTTGGTTATTACCAATAGATTCTCACTTGGGTTGAGGTCAGGAGAGTTTCCAGGCCAATTTAGAACGCTTAGCTCACTCTCTTCGAAGAATGTCAGCATTTTTCCTGGAAGTTTGACATGAAGCAAGATCCTGCTGGAAAATGCCTTCTCTATCAGGAAAGTCTCTATCCACAATGGGAAGCAAATGAGTTGCCAGGATTGTCTTGTGTTTGTCATTGTTCATCATTCCCTCAACAATAGCAAGCTGTTCATGGCCTTTAGCACTAAAACTACTCCAAACATCTTAAGTGGATGTTTTGGCTCTTGCTGAATGTTTTCCATTCAGAAGATGTTCGCCTTTGCTCCATCTCACTGCCACTGATCTATTAACATGTACTTCAAAATGCACCTCATCTGAAAATATATCTTTTCTCCATTCATGTGTCGTCCATCCCTTAAGATCGAGTGCCCACCGCAGCTTTTTTATCTTCTTAGCAGCAGTCAATAATTGTTTCTTTACCGGCTTTTTGGCAGTTGTGCCAACTTCAAGAAGCCTTTATCGAACAGTTGAAGAATCAACATTTACGCCAACTGAAGCCAAATCCCTCTCTAGATATTTGGTGGTTTTCTTGGAATCCTTAACACTATTTCTTATAATAACCTTATCATTGCGAGGTGTTGTCTTGCGTTTTCTTGCACATCAATCACCAGTGTCGTCAGCTCTTTTCAGAATCTGACCAACAGTTGACTTTGCCAGGAACAAATCTACGGTGATCTGTCTGATACTCACATCAGCATGTTTTGTAAGAACTACAATACTTGTACGCTTCCTGGGTGTAACGTCCATCATGAATTTCAGCAGTAATCATGAACTGAAGGGGAGAATTTGGTGAAACCACATTCACTCATGGAGCATGCTTGCAGGAATAGTCTAACAGAACAACAAATGTTGTAGCACTGACGAGAGTCGCAGGGTAACACCACAGCTGCTCAGTTCCAGAAGCCGGTAGCAAACTCTTCTGAAGGGAAAAGAAACCAAACTACATTAATTAAGTACTACAACCTGATACTCATTTTCCTCAATGCGCTTTCCATCGAAATGTAAAGACCATTCTTCCACTTGTAACTTTTCACTCATTTCCTCCTTCAATTTAACAGCCTCTTTGTATGTTGACTTGTAAATTGCTTCTTGAATTGTTGTAGGAATATCAATGTCATCAAATGACAACTGTTTGTATATTTTGGTGGCTTTACTTGTTGATACTTTTGTGGACGTCACCAAATTGGTTGCAACTTTACTTTTGTTGTGTTTTCTGGTTGGTGGATTAGAACTTTCATCTTCATCTTCATACTCGCTCCTTCACCTTCACTACCACTCTCACTCGATGACAATTAGTAATTTTCTGAGTTGCTGTTCATGATTAGTAAGATAAATATATGGTGATTCATATTTTTCATGAATTTGAGTTGCCAATTAGTACTTTCCTCAGTTGGGACTTATGAGTAAGACTCTGTACACCATATACGTCAGGCCCATACTCGAGTATGCAGCACCAGTTTGGAACCCACACCTGGTCAAGCACGTCAAGAAATTAGAGAAAGTGCAAAGGTTTGCAACAAGATTAGTCCCAGAGCTAAGGGGATTGTCCTACGAAGAAAGGTTAAGGGAAATCGGCCTGACGACACTAGAGTAAAGGAGGGTTAGGGGAGACATGATAACGACATATAAAATACCGCGAGGAATAGATAAGGTGGACAGAGACAAGATGTTCCAGAGAGGGGACACAGAAACAAGGGGTCACAATTGGAAGTTGAAGACTCCTATGAGTCAAAGGGATGTTAGGAAGTATTTCTTCAGTCATAGAGTTGTCAGGAAGTGGAATAGCCTAGAAAGTGACGTAGTGGAGGCAGGAACTATACATAGTTTTAAGACGAGGTTTGATAAAGCTCATGGAGCAGGGAGAGAGAGAGGACCTAGTAGCAATCAGTGAAGAGGCGGGGCCAGGAGCTATGAATCAACCCCTGCAACCACAAGTAGGTGAGTACACACACACACATACTCACACTCTCTCACTCAATCACACTCTCCCACTCTCTCGTACTGTCTCCCTCTCCCACTCTCTCACTCAATCACACTCTCCCACTCTCTCGTACTGTCTCCCTCTCCCACTCTCTCACTCTCACACTCTTGCTGTCACACTCTCTCACTCTCTTACTGTCTCATTCTCCCACTCTCACTGTCTCACTCTCCCACTCTCTCACTCCCACTTTCTCTTACTGTCTCTCACCCACTCTCTCACTCCTACTGTCTCACTCTACCACTTTCTCGCTCTCGCTCTCTCGCTCTCCTCCTCTTCCTCTTCCTCCTTCTCCTCCTCCTCCTCCCCCTTCTCTCCCTCCCCTTCCTCCCCCCTACTTCTCCCTCTCTCCCCCTTTGCCTTTCCTTCTCTTCCTTTCCCCTCTCTTTCCCTCCCCCCATTCCCCTCTCTCGTTTCCCTCCTCCCTCCCTCCCTTGCCCCTTTCTCGCTCTATCTCCCTCTACCCCCTTCCCACTCACTTCCCCATCACTCTTCCTGACCCCCTCCCTCCCTCTCCCCATCTCTCTCCCCCTTACAAATCCACCACCCCCACACACATGCACACACACACAAACAGCACACACATACACTTCAACACCTAACCCACTTAAAAAAATAATGGGGGCTCAGAGGGGAAGTCAAATGCTTAGAGGATCAGAGGAAGATGGTCATGGTAAGGAAGAATGGATGGAAGAGAAATGTAAAAGGATGGAACAAGAGTGGGAGAGCAAACTAGGTGAGCTTTCTGTGGAAATGCAGAAGAGCATGGAGGCAGAGAAGGAGAAATGGGAGTAGCAAGCCAAAGCTGCAGAAGCCAGGATACAGGCCCTAGAATATGAGGTAAATATGCTGAAGCGAGTTACAGGGCTATTGCCCAGAGGAGATATGGCATCTGAAGCAAGTACACCCCTACTGTACGAGGAGCAGAACGGAAAGGAAGGAGACAAGACTTATGCCGGTCAAACAGATTTTCAAGACAAAAACAGTGCGAAACAGGATCCTGCAAGAGAAACCACGGCTCAAGGAATCATCAACATACAAGAGGGTGTCCCTAGACTGCGACAGAACAAAAACAGAATGAAAGCAGCTGAGGGAGAGGACACAGAAAAGAAAGGGGCTAGGAAGAGAGACAAGGACAAAGTCAGCAGAGGACAACCAGAGCATGGCAGAGCAACAAGCACACACAGAACCACCCTCAGAACCCCACAGCCAAACACACTATCCCAACACAACCCACAATCCTCACTTACAGCCCCCACCCCACACTATGCTGTAGAATCCCACCCCCACAGACCCCCCAGAACACAGTAGTGTTGGAGAGGAAACTGAAGGCATGGTACACCAACGCTGATGGAATAACAAATAAGTGGGAGGAGTGGCATGAAAGAATCAAAGAGGCATTACCGAACATCATAGCTCTCACAGAAACCAAGCTCACAGGAATAATAACGGATGCCATCTTTCCAATGGAATATCAGATCCTGAGGAAAGACAGAGGGAACACAAGGGGTGGAGGAGTGGCACTACTCATCAAAAACTAGTGGGATTTTGATGAGCTGGAGAGAGGAGACAGAGGAGAAGCAAGAGATGACATAATAGGAACCCTTCAGTCTGGAGGTCCCAAGGTGGTAATTGCAGTAATGTATAACCCACCACAGAACAGCAGGAGGCCAAGGCAAGAGTATGATGAGTAACAGAGCAATGGTTGACACACTGGCTGAAGTGGTCAAAAGGGCTCATGCGAGCTGCTAATTGTGGGTGACTTCAATCACAAGGAAATTGACTGGGATAATCTGGAGCCACATGGGGCCCAGAAATGAGGAGGGCTAAGGTGATGGAGGTGCTACTGGAAAACCTCATGTACCAACATGTAAGGGACACTACCAGAGAGAGAGAGGAGAGGATGAACCAGCAAGACTGGACCTAGTATTCACCTTGAGTAGTGCAGATATTGAGGACATCACATATGAAAGACCCCTTGGGGCCGGTGACCACGTGGTTCTGAGCTTCGAGTACATAGTAGAGTTTCAAGTGGAGAGGGAAGCAGGAAGGGCAGGACAAATGAAGACAAACTATAAGAGAGGGGACTACACAGGCATGAAGAATTTCCTGCACAGGGTTCAGTGGGACAGAGAACTGGCAGGGGAGTCAGCAAATAAGATGATGGAATATGTGACAACAGTATGCAAGGAAGCTGAGGAGAGGTTTGTACCGAAGGGTAATAGAAATAACAAGAAATCCAGAATGAGCCCTTGGTTCACCCAAAGGTGTAGAGAGGCCAAAACCAAGTGTGCTAGAAAATTGAAGAAGAATAGAAGGCAAAGTACCCAGGAAAATAAGGAGAGCAGTCGTAGAGCCAGAAATGAATATGCACAGGAAAGAAAGGAGGCTCAACGACAATACGAAAATGACAAAAAGCCAAATCTGACCCAAAGCTGTTGTATAGCCACATCAGGAGGAAAACAACAGTCAAGGACCAGGTAATCAGGCTAAGGAAGGAAGGAGGAGAGATCACAAGAAACAACCACGTAGTATGTGAGGAGCTCAACATAAGATTCAAAGAAGTGTTCACAGAGGAGACAGAAGGGACTCCAGTAAGACGGAAAGGTGGGTTACACCATCAAGCGTTAGACACAATACATACAACCGAGGAATAAGTGAAGAGGCTGCTAAGCAAGCCAGATACCTCAAAGGCGATGGGGCCGGATAACATCTCTCCATGGGTTCTGAGAGAGGGAGCAGAGGCGCTATGTGTACAACTAACAACAATATTCAACACATCTTTAAAAACAGGGCGATTACCTTAGGTATCGAAGACAGCAAATATAGTCCCAATTTTTAAAAAAAGGAGACAGATACGAAGCATTAACAGACCAGTGTCACTGACATGTATAGTATGCAAAGTTATGGAGAAGATTATCAGGAGAAGAGTGGTGGAACACCTAGAAAAAAATGAGCTTATCAACGACAACCAGCACGGTTTCAGGGACTGGAAATCCTGTGTCATAAACCTACTGGAATTCTATAACAGGGTGACAGCAGAGAGAAGGGTTGATAGACTGCGTTTTCTTGGACTGTAAGAAAGCGTTTGACACAGTTCCACACAAGAGATTAGTGCTTAAAAGCTGGAGAACCAGGCAGGGATAAAAGGGAAGGAACTGCAATGGATCAGGGAATACCTGTCGGGAAGACTACAGCGAGTCATGGTACGTGACGAGGTGTCAGAGTGGGCGCCTATGACGAGCGGGGTTCCACATAGGTCAGTCCTAGGACTGGTGCTGTTTCTGGTATATGTGAACGACATGACGGAAGGAATAGACTCAGAAGTGTCCCTGTTTGCAGATGATGTGAAGTTGATGAGAAGAATTCAATCGGACGAGGACCAGGGAAAACTACAAAGGGATCTGGACAGGTTGCAGGCCTGGTCCAGAAACTGTCTCTTGGAGTCCAACCCCACCAAGTACAAAGTCATGAAGATTGGGGAAGGTCAAAGAAGACCGCAGACGGAGTACAGTCTAGGGGGCCAGAGACTACAAACCTCACTCAAAGAAATGGATCTTGGGGTGAGTATAACACCAGGCATATCTCCTGAGGCGTATATCAAGCAAATAACTACTGCAGCATACGGGCGCCTAGCAAACATAAGAATAGCATTCCGACATCTTAATAAGGAATCGTTCAGGACCCTGTACACCGTGTACGTTAGGCATATATTGGAGTTTACAGCATCAGTTTGGAACTCACGCCTTGCCAAGCACGTAAGGAAATTAGAGAAAGTGCAAATGTTTACAAGACTAGTCCCGGAGCTAAGGGGCATGTCCTACGAGGAGAGGTTAAGATAAATCGATCTGAATACACATGAAGACAGGAGAGATAGGGAGGATATGATAACGACATAAAAAATGCTGACAGGAATCGACAAGGTTGACAGAGACAGGATGTTCCAGAGATGGGACACAGCAACAAGGGGTCACAATTGGAAGATGAAGACTCAGATGAATGGCAGGGATGTTAGGAAGTATTTCTTCAGTCACAGATTTATCAGGAAGTGGAATAGTCTGGGAATTAATGTAGTGGAAACAGGATCCATACATAGCTTTAATAAAAGGTATGATAAAGCTCATGGAGCAGGAAGAGTGACCTAGTAGCTGCCAGTGAAGAGACGGGGCCAGGAGCTGTGACTCGACCTCTGCAACCACAACTAGGTGAGCACACGTGACTCGGATGGACTCCTGACTGGGCCTCACTGTGATAAATAGAACCTGTCTAGCTAACTGGAGGCCAGGATATACAGTCAGGTATAACACCTTCCCAAACATTCCTATATCTGCTGCAATATTTTACACACACGATGAGGATAACTCAGTTGAGTGCAATGTTTGCACGGTTCGTGAGTGTATGTGTGTGTGTGTGTGTGTGTGTATGTGTGTGTGTGTATGTGTGTGTGTGTATGTGTGTGTGTACGTGCGTGGGTGTGAGTGTATATGTGTGTGTGTGTGTGTGTGTGTGTGTGCGTGTGTGTATGTGTGTAAGTGCGTGGGTGTGTGTGTACGTGCTCTCCAAGTTATATTTGCAGGGTTGATACTCAGCTCCTGGCCTGCAAGACTAATCAACATTACAGGTTTCTGGGCTCTTATGGAATAGTCATATGTACAATAATACTGAAGCTGTGGGCTGAAGGGATGGGGATGATGGGACAGAGGATCGTGGAGGTGGGATAGAGCTGAGGAGGTAGGCTGGACCAGAGGGAGAGGCAGCGGTGGTAAGGCTTTGTTTATATTTTTATTTAGCAAATTGGGAAACACTGCAGAGTACGGCTTCCCAATTCTGGATGATAGTTACACAGTGAAGAAAAAGATACTTGTTTCCCTGAAATATTCCGTCTCACAAAATATGTTACATAGTGTTGAAGTCTGTTACATAGTGTTTAAGTCTGTTACATAGTGTTTAAGACTGTTACATAGTGTTTAAGTCTGTTACATAGTGTTTAAGACTTCATTAGAGGAATAATTATATCGACAAGAATTCCATTGAAGGTTCAGCAGCTACGGCACTTTTTCAGATGTTTAGTTTCAGCAGAACTGGAGTTACTGTTGCCTAGAAATTATCATCTCTCTGGATGATTTGCTCCATACACACGAGAAATGGAAATTTTATGAAGATATCTGCATAATTACAAAGCAAAGCAACGAAAATGATATATAAAAAAACATCATTTTAAACGCTAATCTCGAAAGGATCGAGCAGATATAAAAATGTCAGAGGAAAAAGAATGTGAGAAAGGGAGAGAGAAATTTGAATAACATATTATACTTTCCCTGAATCTACGTGTTGTTGCTCTTGCAACACTGCATAGCTCCTGATGACGCACGAAGACGTGTGAAAGATCTTGAGCTGAATATTTCCATCACTATCGATCGAGCTATCATTCAACTCTCATTAAATAAGTGATATCACAATATACACAACAACCACTGTGAAAAAATAGTGAAATTCCGAGGCTGAGAAAGTTATATCAAGCAGGTCCATGGTCGAGCCAAATATAATAGAATCAAGTTTCATGAAAAAAAAATTGAAATTAATATGAATATTGCTTTAATATTATACAGATTGGATTCATTTATAATTAATAAAATTTGGGAAGAATTTGATATACATTAGACAAGTTAAAATCTTGAAGATCGAGTGGAAAATAAGTTGTGTTTAACAAGTCCTTGTCTACCTACATCATCATAAAAAGGTCAGGTGTTGTCAGTTGACCGCTAGGTGTAGTCTCCTCCTTATATGCCTTTCTGTTGATCTTTTATTTTTACATTTTTTTTCATAATGTGAAAAATCAGGAAAGGGCTCGGAATTTCATTATTATTTCGCAGTGGTTGTTCTGCATATTGTGATATCACCTGTGATCTATCTATCTATCTGTAATAGCAACGCTCTTCTTGCCGAATAAGGCAAGCGAAAATTTGTGTATGCAATAATTTGGCAAAAATCATTCTGAACCTAACAAAAAAAATGTATTTCATTGTTTGTTTATTATTAAATTATTGTAAACTTATCTAAAATATATTTAGTTGGATTAGACTAAATTAAATTGCGCTTGTTATAATAAGGTTAGGTAAGTTTTTCAAGGTTCTTTTGGTACAAAATTATTAATTTTACATTAACATAAATGAAAAAATATATCTTTAAACGTATAAGAGAAACTTTTAGAAAGGACTTAATTTTAAACGAGGTCTTTCTAATTGACCAGTTTTATCTATTCGGCACGATATATATATATATATATATATATATATATATATATATATATATATATATATATATCATAACAATATAATAATACATACTTATATACTATCACAATTTTTTTTCCAAGAGTACAAGGAGAAATTTTGAGGAAGAGGAATAGAGGAAGGGGTGTGGGAAGAGATGAGGTAGAGAGGGGAAAGGGAAGGGTTATGGGAAGAGTTGAGGAGGGAAATCGGCAAAGGAAATGGCAGGGGTAGGGATGGGGAGGTGTGGGTTGAAGGAAGAAGTTAGGGAGGGGAAAGGGAAGATGAGAGGGAGGGGGTTGGAAGTGGGAAAGGAAGGGTGTCGGCAGAGGCTGTGTAAAGAGAAAGTTTGCAGAAAACATTTTAGACAACCTGTGAGTCTGGCATCGTTCCGCACACCCTCGACCTTCACCACAGTTTCTGGTCTCACCTTCTGGTCTCACCTTCTGGTCACACCTTCTGGTCTCACCTTCTGGTCTCACCTTCTGGTCCCACCTTCTGGTCTCACCTTCTGGTCACACCTTCTGGTCTCACCTTCTGGTCTCACCTTCTAGTCTCATCTTCTGGTCTCACCTTCTGGTCCTACCTTCTATTCTCACCTTCTGGTCTCACCTTCTGGTCTCACCTTCTGGTCTCACCTTCTGGTCACACCTTCTGGTCTCACCTTCTGGTCTCACCTTCTAGTCTCACCTTCTGGTCTCACCTTCTGGTCCTACCTTCTGGTCTCACCTTTTGATCCTACCTTCTGGTCTCACCTTCTAGTCTCACCTTCTGGTCTCACCTTCTGGTCTCACCTTCTGGTCTCACCTTCTGATCCTACCTTCTGGTCTCACCTTCTGGTCTCACATTCTGATCCTACCTTCTGGTCTCACCTTCTGATCCTACCTTCTGGTCTCACCTTCTGGTCTCACATTCTGATCCTACCTTCTGGTCTCACCTTCTGATCCTACCTTCTGGTCTCACCTTTTGATCCTACCTTCTGGTCTCACCTTCTAGTCTCACCTTCTGGTCTCACCTTCTGATCCTACCTTCTGGTCTCACCTTCTGGTCTCACCTTCTGATCCGACCTTCTTGGTGCACCTTCTGGTTTCACCTTCACCTATTCGCTTTTTGTATGTCTCAGAACAAAGAGAGAGAGATGTGGATCTCTATAAGATGCATCTTAGTTCTCTCCACTAGTATACGTTGAAATAGATTTAAAACATAGAACTGCTAAGTCAGTGGTGGCTAAGCTACACAACTGTGATTAACGAAGAACATTCCACCACCACCAACACCACTACCATCACCACCACTACCATCACCACCACCATCATCACCATCACCACCATCACCACCACCACCACCGTCACCACCACCACCATCACCACCACCATCACCATCACCACCATCACCACCACCACCATCACCACCACCACCATCACCACCACCACCATCAACCCTGACCAGGCTGCAGTTCACTCTGGCTCTCTGTTCTTCTCGCTTTCTCTACTGTCCCTCACTCTCTCACACTTCTAACTCTCGAAGAACAAAAAGGCACAATACCGTGACTGCAACAATATACAAATAACCCATACATAGGAGAGAGAAACTTACAACGACGTTTCGGTCCGACTTGAACGTCTCTCTCTCTCTCTCAAGACAGAGAGAAAGAGAGAGAGAGACTCTCTCAAGTTAGACATCACAGTCCTCCTACTGACTGGTCCTCTGGTAAAACTGTCTACCCTACTTCTAGCTTTCACAGTCACCGTCTTGTTGAATCCTCCCTTATACACAACTTTCCTTGTATGAGTCTTAGTCGTGGCTTTGTCTGTGTAGATGCCTTCCATTCTTATTACACTGTCAAATGCTCCAAACTTCAGAACACTCGTGACTTAACCTGATCCTGTCTTCCTCTTCGAGCAAAAAACAACAGAGTAAATACTTCCTTCACCAGACAGCATAAAAGTATATGTACAATATTTATAGAGAATATGTACAGAAAGGCAATTTGCAGGCAAGAGACGCAGTGAGAATCATCGTCGATCAGACTCGGAGGTAAACCTGCCAATGTTGCTTCATGAGTGTCCAACATCGCTTCACAACTATGGCGGACTTACCATACCACGGGTGGGGTTCGAACCCGCGGTCAGAGAGTCTCAGAACTCAGAACTGAGACTCTCTGACCGCGGGTTCGAACCACCGTGGTATGGATTGTTTGCAATCGTGTCATTACGATTTCGTGAGTCATGGCGGACTTCCTTGTCATTATCTGGTTGAACCAAGGTACTAGCATAACTAGGGGGGCCCCCGCTCATAATACCATTAGTATCCGGTTCGCTGGTCGGGAGGCAGGCCTATGTGGGTATGTACTCTCAGCATGACACAATAGTATTCACCACTTGCATGACTCAAATCATCGTGTGTTTAGGCTCAAAATATATTGGTTATGTAAGTTAATACAGCTCTCGCGATAGACTGGAGTTGGAGACAGAGACGAGTAGCTCCTGGTCCCTCCTACAAGGGCAGCACCTGCTTCATGTGGAATTCTGAAGCAAAAAACAACTTACGTACGTTACTAACCATTAAGAAATACTGACATGTTATCAAAATAAATTAAAGCCAGCCTACGACACCATTCAATAGTGATATATGGATATCTATGAATTAGGTCTGTAAGTCTAAAGGAATTTGTACACACAAATTTCTTTTGAGATTTGGCACATTCTACGGCCTGGGGGTAATGTAGGAATAGGAGGAACCATTGTTGAGATGGAAATGGCTCTGAGATGACAGACTCCCGAAAACTATATCTTCAGCTGATACAATGCATCTTCAAGTTATAAGATACTTGTTGGGTACAGAAGAGAGAGCAGCTGTAATACGAAGGTTTGTTAAGATGAGAGGGATATCGCCAAGGACAGAGCTGAAGAACTACAGTTATTGCCATAACAAATCCATTTAAATCTGTTTGTCTCAGTGGATGTGTGAGACAGTAACATTGGGAATGACTCTGCTCCAGTTGCCTTGTTAGCTTGTCTCTTGTTGGTGCTCCTTCCCTTGTTGGAGAAGGGAAATGCTGCCTGTTTACCGAGCTTGTTGCTATTGCTGTTCCAAAAGTGTCTCGTCAATAGATTATTTTTTGCTCCTTACTGTCATCAGTCCAAACAGTATCAGTCTACTCATGTTTGTTACTTATTAGTGCACTTAGTCAAACTAAGGTAAACTCAACTTTGTACGTGGCCTCAGTACAAGCAGTATAACGGAATTTCTTTAAGTATTGTTACGATTAATTTTTCTTTCAATCATCAATCTCAAAGGTTGACCGTTGTTTTATAGCTAATTTGTTTTTTTATTTCTTTACACTAATATACAAACTAACAACAGACAGATAGAAACAGATAATCCCGACGTTAAAGAAGCATTCACAGCTCTAAGAAAACCATGAAAATAAAATAACAATGACGCTTTCTTAAAGAAAAGGCAAGAAAAGAAGAATTCATCACTTTAGGCAACACAGAGACGTACACTTTCTACTCTTTGTAACTTATGTGTATATTCTGTTGTGATGTATTTCTCGTCCAAGCGACTTAACTGTGTTACAAGCCAGCCAACCTTCAACCTAGCCAGCCAGCCAGCCAGCCAGCCAGCCAGCCAGCCAGCCAGCCAGCCAGCCAGCCGGCCAGCCAGCCAACCTTCAACCTAGCCAGCCAGCCAGCCGGCTATGTTAGGTAAAAGGAAGCATGTCGGTAATTCTTTCATTATTACACACAGCCAGCGATATAGCCAACAAGATATGTATATAACCAGCCAGCTATATAGCCAGTGGATTAGCCATATACTAGCTAGCTGTAAAACCAATTGTCCAGCCATATATCCAGTCATCAATGAAGATATTCAGATATATAACTTACACTCCAGTCATATAATTAACTAAACTGTTCGATAATCATTTAACCAGAATGACAGCTGTAACTGATGAGACTTGTACAACACTTGTACAAGTCTCATTCAGTCAGATGACCAAAAGCTCCAGCTCCGGGTCATCCTATGACTTGATAGCCGCTTCAGGAAACACATGTCCTGTTATCTTATTATGTTAATCGCCACCTGCCTTATCGCTATCAACTTGCCGTTTATCGCCTCTTAGATACGCTACTAACATCGTCATCCTTAATTCTGGTAAAAGCAATTAGGTGCTTACCTTAATCGTTAAGATTATCTTCGAAAACCCGAATCCTGTGTCTCTGTCTCTGTCTCGTGTTGTGTCTCTCTCTCGTGTACTGTCCCTGTCTGGTGTACTGTTTCTGTCTCTCTGTCTCGTGTTCTGTCTGTCTCGTGTTCTGTCTCTGTCTCGTGTTTTGTCTCTGTCTCGTGTTTTGTCTCTGTCTCGTGTTCTATCTCTGTTTCGTGTTGTGTCTCTGTCTCGTGTTCTGTCTCTGTCTCGTGTTGTCTCTGTCTCGTGTTTTGTCTCTGTCTCGTGTTGTGTCTCTGTCTCGTGTTGTGTCTCTGACTCTGTCTCGTGTTGTGTCTCTGTCTCGTGTTGTGTCTCTGTCTCGTGTTGTGTCTGTGTCTCGTGTTGTGTCTCTGTTTCGTGTTGTGTCTGTCTCGTGTTGTGTCTCTGTCTCTTGTTGTGTCTCTGTCTCGTGTTGTGTCTCTGTCTCGTGTTGTGTCTCTGTCTCGTGTTGTGTCTCTGTCTCGTGTTGTGTCTCTGTCTCTTGTTGTGTCTCTGTCTCTTGTTGTGTCTCTGTCTCGTGTTGTGTCTCTGTCTCGTGTTGTGTCTCTGTCTCGTGTTGTGTCTCTGTCTCGTGTTGTGTCTCTGTTTCGTGTTGTATCTCTGTCTCGTGTTGTGTCTCTGTCTCGTGTTGTGTCTCTGTCTCGTGTTGTGTCTCTGTCTCGTGTTGTGTCTCTGTCTCTTGTTGTGTCTCTGTCTCTTGTTGTGTCTCTGTCTCTTGTTGTGTCTCTGTCTCGTGTTGTGTCTCTGTCTCGTGTTGTGTCTCTGTCTCGTGTTGTGTCTCTGTCTCGTGTTGTGTCTCTGTCTCGTGTTGTGTCTGTCTCTTGTCTCTGTCTGTGTTGTTCTCTGTCTCGTGTTGTGTCTCTGTCTCGTGTTGTGTCTCTGTCTCTGTGTTGTGTCTCTGTCTCGTGTTGTGTCTCTGTCTCGTGTTGTGTCTCTGTCTCGTGTTGTGTCTCTGTCTCTGTTGTGTCTCTGTCTCGTGTTGTTCTCTGTCTCGTGTTGTGTCTCTGTCTCGTGTTGTGTCTCTGTCTCGTGTGTGTCTCTGTCTCGTGTTGTCTCTGTCTCTTTGTGTCTCTGTCTCTTTGTGTCTCTGTCTCGTGTTGTGTCTCTGTCTCTGTGTTGTGTCTCTGTCTCGTGTTGTGTCTCTGTCTCGTGTTGTGTCTCTGTCTCGTGTTGTGTCTCTGTCTCGTGTTGTGTTTCTGTCTCTGTTGTGTCTCTGTCTCGTGTTGTGTCTCTGTCTCGTGTTGTGTCTCTGTCTCGTGTTGTGTCTCTGTCTCTTGTTGTGTCTCTGTCTCGTGTTGTGTCTCTGTCTCGTGTTGTGTCTCTGTCTCGTGTTGTGTCTCTGTCTCGTGTTGTGTCTCTGTCTCTTGTTGTGTCTCTGTCTCTGTTGTGTCTCTGTCTCTGTGTTGTGTCTCTGTCTCGTGTTGTGTCTCTGTCTCGTGTTGTGTCTCTGTCTCGTGTTGTGTCTCTGTCTGTGTTGTGTCTCTGTCTCTGTGTTGTGTCTCTGTCTCGTGTTGTGTCTCTGTCTCTGTGTTGTGTCTCTGTCTCTTGTTGTGTCTCTGTCTCGTGTTGTGTCTCTGTCTCGTGTTGTGTCTCTGTCTCGTGTTGTGTCTCTGTCTCTGTTGTGTCTCTGTCTCGTGTTGTGTCTCTGTCTCTTGTTGTGTCTCTGTCTCGTGTTGTGTCTCTGTCTCGTGTTGTGTCTCTGTCTCGTGTTGTGTCTCTGTCTCTGTGTTGTGTCTCTGTCTCGTGTTGTGTCTCTGTCTCGTGTTGTGTCTCTGTCTCTTGTTGTGTCTCTGTCTCGTGTTGTGTCTCTGTCTCGTGTTGTGTCTCTGTCTCGTGTTGTGTCTCTGTCTCGTGTTGTGTCTCTGTCTCGTGTTGTGTCTCTGTCTCTTGTTGTGTCTCTGTCTCTTGTTGTGTCTCTGTCTCGTGTTGTGTCTCTGTCTCGTGTTGTGTCTCTGTCTCGTGTTGTGTCTCTGTCTCGTGTTGTGTCTCTGTCTCTTGTTGTGTCTCTGTCTCTTGTTGTGTCTCTGTCTCGTGTTGTGTCTCTGTCTCGTGTTGTGTCTCTGTCTCGTGTTGTGTCTCTGTCTCTGTGTTGTGTCTCTGTCTCTTGTTGTGTCTCTGTCTCTGTTGTGTCTCTGTCTCTGTGTTGTGTCTCTGTCTCGTGTTGTGTCTCTGTCTCGTGTTGTGTCTCTGTCTCTTGTTGTGTCTCTGTCTCTTGTTGTGTCTCTGTCTCGTGTTGTGTCTCTGTCTCGTGTTGTGTCTCTGTCTCGTGTTGTGTCTCTGTCTCGTGTTGTGTCTCTGTCTCGTGTTGTGTCTCTGTCTCGTGTTGTGTCTCTGTCTCTTGTTGTGTCTCTGTCTCGTGTTGTATCTCTGTCTCGTGTTGTGTCTCTGTCTCGTGTTGTGTCTCTGTCTCGTGTTGTGTCTCTGTCTCGTGTTGTGTCTCTGACTCGTCTTGTATCTCTGTCTCGTGTTGTGTCTCTGTTTCGTGTTGTGTCTCTGTCTCTTGTTGTGTCTCTGTCTCTTGTTGTGTCTCTGTCTCTTGTTGTGTCTCTGTCTCGTGTTGTGTCTCTGTCTCGTGTTGTGTCTCTGTCTCTTGTTGTGTCTCTGTCTCTTGTTGTGTCTCTGTCTCGTGTTGTATCTCTGTCTCGTGTTGTGTCTCTGTCTCGTGTTGTATCTCTGTCTCGTGTTGTGTCTCTGACTCGTGTTGTGTCTCTGTCTCGTGTTGTGTCTCTGTCTCGTGTTGTGTCTCTGTCTCGTGTTGTATCTCTGTCTCGTGTTGTGTCTCTGACTCGTGTTGTGTCTCTGTCTCGTGTTGTGTCTCTGACTCGTGTTGTGTCTCTGTCTCGTGTTGTGTCTCTGTCTCGTGTTGTATCTCTGTCTCGTGTTGTGTCTCTGACTCGTGTTGTGTCTCTGTCTCGTGTTGTGTCTCTGACTCGTATTGTGTCTCTGTCTCAAATCAAATCAAATCAAAATATTTTTCTTTGCAAGTTTACAATGTGGTTGACATATTGTAGGAAGTATATTAACATTTGTAGGGTTTACAATGATTTGTAGTACTATGAGTGCCCTTATCATGCCTTGGCATTATGGGCAGTCTAAACTTAATGCATTACTGATTACTTAACACTAAACGTACAAAACAGTTTTATTAGGTTGCATTAATTATGCAATATGTTATTCATCTATTAAATATATGCTATTCAACATTTGCATAGGTTAAAATAAGGTTAAAATATGAGAATTTATTGTATTTTGAGCATTTACTTTTGGGGTTCTGAGGCTAGGGGAGTAACACAGTGAGCAATTATAATTTGAGGCTGTGGAGAGTGATTTGGTAGCTCTGTAGGTATTTAGTTTTGGGTGAGTATGTGGTTTTTAAGAAGTGTCTTGAATTGATGTACAGACAGGGTTCCTTTGGTATTCACTGGTAATGAATTCCAAATTTTTGGGCCCTTTATGTGCATAGAGTTTTTACATAGTGTGAGATGGACACGGGGAACATCAAAGAGTGATCTGTGTCTTGTGTTATGGTCGTGCGTCCTGTTAAGGTTGGTTAGGAGAAGTTTGAGTGGAGGGTTTATATTTGCGTGTAAAGTTCTATGTATGTAGTAGGCACAATAATAAGTATGCATGTTCTTTATGGTGAGTAAGTTTAGACTTTTGAATATTGGTGGAGTATGCTGTCTGGAGTGGGAATTTGTTATCATTCTGAATGCAGCCTTTTGCTGGGTTATTAGTGGTCTGAGATGATTTAATGTTGTTGAGCCCCATGCACAAATTCCATAGATGAGATAGGGGTAAATGAGTGAGGGATACAGGGCAAGGAGAGCTGGCTGTGGAACATTGTACAGTAACTTTGATAGTATGCCTACGGTCTTAGAGATTTTCTTGGAAATTTGAGGCTATTGTCAAGGTGGATTCCTAAGAATTTTCCCTGTGAGTCTTGTGACAGGTAATCCGTTTATCATTATGTTAAGTGGAACATTTGTAGCTCTGTTTCCAAACTGAATGAAATAGGTTTTGTCAATATTGAGAGTAAGCTTGTTAGTCATCATCCAAGTAGATATTTTCTGTAATTCAGCATTTACAGCATTGGCTAATGTGACTGGGCGTGGGTAGTGTCATCTGCAAATAATATGGGTTTGAGTAGTTGAGATGCATTTGGTAGGTCATTGATGTAAATGAGAAAGAGAAGTTGGCCAAGGACACTTCCCTGTGGGACCCCGACTGTAATTGGTTGTGTGGAAGAGTTATCTCCATTTGTGTACGCATATTGGCTTCTATTGCTAAGGTATGACTTTAGGTAGTTGAGGGAGTGCCCTATTATACCATAGTGTGTTAATTTTATGTGCAACAAATCATGGTCAACTGTATCAAAAGCTTAACGTAAATCAATGAAGATTCCCAGTGTTTTTATTAGGCCTGAATCCAAACTGACAGGTGTTGAGTATGTTGTTGGAGAAGAGGCAGGAATGGATCTGCCTATGAATTAATTTTTCAAAAGATTTTAGAGAGAAGGGGTAAGTTAGATATTGGCTTATGGTTATTCAGGTCTGCTTGATCTCCTCCTTTGTGGATCGGGATAACCCTCGCTATTTTGAGAATTGCTGGTAAGGTGGAGGATTCGATGGATTTGTTAAAGAGTGTTGCAATAATTGGTGACAGTACTTTAGAAGCTTTTTTGTACATAAAAGGTGGTAAGTTATTTAAATCTCCTGCCTTGTTTTTAAGTGTGTTGATGATGAGCGAGACCTCTGTTGGTTTGGTCGGAGCTAGGAATAGTGTATTCGGGTAGGTGCCAGTGAGGTAGTCTTTTGGTTGGGTGTTGGAGCTTGGGATTCTGCTCTTTAGGTTTTTTCCTATGATGGAGAAAAAAACATTGAGTCTGTTTGCTGTTTCAGTCGGTGGGAGTAGGGGTTCATCTGGTTTTGTTATTTTGATTGTTCTGTTTTTGTATATTTTTTTAGTTCTTAGAATTTCAGATAAGGTTTTTCAGGTCTTTTTCATATCACCTTTTAAGTTATGTAATCTGTTCTCATAATACAATTTTTTTGACCTTCTTATCAGGCTGGTTATGATTGACGAGTAACTTTTTGTTTGGTCTCTGGTTATTTGTCCCATTCTGTACTGTTTTTTTATATAGCTGTTTTATATTAATGGATTTGAGGATGCTGGGTGTTAGCCAGGGATTGTTCAGTCTCTTAGCTGTGATCTGTTTAGTTTTTTTAGGGCAATGCTTGTTATAGAGGTATTGGGTATTAATACATTCATCAGTATCTGTATAGATTTATAACTCGTTGTGCCAGTCGATGTTTGACATTGCTGTTATAAAGTTATTAATAGCTGTCTCATTATGTAGTCTGAAGGTAACTTTAGTAGTGTCTTGGGGCAATTTACCTAGGTGGGTATTGCGCCCCTTGAACTGGGCCTCAATGTATATAATGTATATTTCCATTTTCTATAATTTTATATTGCTGATATTCTCGATAATAGCTAAATCGTTAATATCTTGCTTTATATTATTATTAGACTCTTATTTAACTTAGCTCTATTTATTAGGTAGGATGTAATATTGTTGTGCTCGAGAGAGTGTAGTAACTGCCTTGGTGTTGGCAAACTACTGTTATGCTGCCGGCGTCTAGTTGCTGGGAGGAGTCAGTCTCTGAACACACCTGAGCTGGGTGGTTGTTCCTCTTTCCTCGCTCTCTCTGGCCTGCTGACCCTCGTCGAGTCAACACCTCACTCTATTTCTACTTATTTTCTCGACATTAGACTCTGTTGGGTAGAGTATGCATTCGTGGGTGAGGCGAATCATACTTCTCAGAACTCTGTGTAACTCTGTTCACAGAGAATAGACTAGACAGTGATTTTTCGACGTTGTTCTGGGTTGTGTCACCTTGACACTCTGATAAAACTCAGGTCTCAAGCTATAGCTCTGGACCTACTTCGATAAGGCATCTGTGCACCGCCACAGTTTGGGATTGTTTATGCTGAACCTAGCTTCAGTAGAAAGGGAGTTTTGTGACTGTTTTGGAGGATCTACTGATGGTCCCCAGTTAGGGTCGATTTTCTATCTCCTTGTTCCTGACGCTGTGTTGCTGTTGCTTGTTATATTGCTGTTCTGCGAATTGGTCATTTTACTGGACAATCAAGCTGTTCTGGTTGTCTGTTTGTTAGAGCAGCTAGCTTTAGAGTTGTTCTGTCGTACACTGGTTGAGTCGAGTCTTAGAGTTACCGGGAGCACACTCATACGCACATTTATTCTTATTTATATATATTATTGTAATTACTGACATTGTACCGGATGGTACTTCTGAGTCAGTTATATATATGTGCCCTCAGCACAGACTTATTGTATATGAGAGCAGTGTAGGAGCTACCCTCCTAATTAACCTAATTGATATCTTAATTAATATCTTTATATTTGATTTACTTTGCTACCCTAGATTTTCTCACTTTGATAATAAACCTTTTAAATATATCTGGTTAGTACCCTATCAGTTGCAATCCTCTTCAGCTATATAATATGTCGGATAACTGAACCAGGATACTGACTTTGTTGCAAAAGCCCAGTAACAGGCTGGATGCTAGAAGGGCTTTCCTTTCTAGTGTTCACTGGAGATATCTATTACTAATAGATATCGTGTTATTTTGTAACAGTGGGTTATGAGAAAGGTAGGGTAGTGGTCTGTGGTATTATCTGTGATTATGCCTGATTTTAAAGGGGATATGGTGTTAGTCCAGATTTGGTCTAATAAGGAGATACTAGTCTCCGAGATTCTTGTAGATTTTGTTACTGTTGGTAGCAGCAAGCAGTTGATCATAGTGTTTGTGAATTCCGTTACTGTTCATGCAGGAGATTTATATTGAAGTCGTCTGTGAGCAGTAAGTGGTCTTTGTTCATGTGTGCATCAGTTATCATGTTTCCTAATTTTTCACTGAATTGGTAAATGTTTGACTGTGGTAATCTGTAGATGTTTATCACTGTGAGAGGTTTTTGCAGGTCTTTGGATTTAAATTTAGCTATAATATATTCTCCATGTTCATCCCTTGTGTAAGTGTTATTGATACATTCAAGTTGATCTGAGTAGTATATAGCTGTTCCACCTCCTTGCTGGTCTGGCCTGCAGTTGTGTATGGCTGTGTAACCTGGGATGGCATAGACATCTGTAGTACCAGGCTTTTGCCAGGTCTCAGTGAGTGTGATGTTTGACATACTGGGATGTAGGGAATTGAGCAATGCTGTGAGGTCATCGTAATGTTTGCTCAAAGATCTGACATTGTAATTAAAGACAGTTATGTTATTGCTGGCTCTGAGTAGTGTCTTTGCTTGTTCACCTGTGTAATAATTACAGTTGCTGTGAGATTCGTGTAAGTCATTTAATAAGAGGTTGATATCAGGATCAATGCTTGTAATCATAAGATTGAGTGTGATTCTATAACTAAACTAAAGAATAAAACAATGTAAATAAAGTTCTTAGCACGTGAATTAGTACTTTAGTTATTTTAACAATTATGAACTAAGGTAGTTATTTTAAATCTAAAAATAAAGTAGCTAGTGATTTAGCACCTTAATTATTTTTAAAGTTAAAAGTAAAGAAGTTATTGAATAAAAGGCAGTACAAAGTAGTAGTATGTAGAGAACTATTCTGTGAGAATATACAGGGACTAAATTAAGTAGTGGTAAACAATTTAAAATGTACAGACAGTAAATATGATGTAAAATAGATTTAGAAGTAAGATTTGACTTATAGCACAAAATTTAAGCAAGTAATAGCACTAAATAAAACGTACATAGTATATGAGGTAGTTGGTACTAGCTAGTAAACGTTAGTACAAGGAATTGCACAATAATGTAATAGCAACATACACTAAATACACTACACGTAGATCATATGTTAAGGTCACTTAATTAATCTCTCACGGAAATGTCGGCTTTTCTGAGGAAGTTGGAGAGATCGTGTTTATTTAAGAGAGTATATTGGTGACCTGGCGCTGTTTTTCTAGCTAGTATTTTCTCATCACGAGTGAAGCACTGATGAATTTTGTTCTCCTGCTTAAGTTTTCTCATCCTGAACACAAGGTTTTGACGTTTTCTCGTCAGGTTCTCGTTGATGTACACTCCATTTTTCACTTTAATTACTGTTTGAATTAGGTCCTTTTTTGTTTCAAATGAATGAAGTCTGATCATTATACTATGTTTACTATCTTGTTTTCCTTGCAATCGCGTTTCTTTATCTACACTGCTTTGCACAATAACTTTTAAGTGGTTATTTATTATCCTGATTGGCAATATCTTTGCAATGGGCTTGGGTTATTTCGTGTTGTCTCGTGTTGTGTCTCTGTCTCGTGTTGTGTCTCTGTCTCGTGTTGTGTCTCTGTCTCGTGTTGTCTCTGTCTCGTCTTGTGCCTCAGTCTCGTCTTGTGTCTGTCTCGTGTTGTGTCTCTGTCTCGTCTTGTCTCTGTCTCGTCTTGTGTCTCTGTCTCGTCTTGTGTCTCTGTCTCGTCTTGTGTCTATATCTCGTCTTGTGTCTCTGTCTCGTCTTGTGTCTCTGTCTAGTGTTGAGTCCATCAGTCAAGACTGATGGACTCAACACATCAACTCCAGGTTGAGGGACTGATTACCTCACGTTCCTATACATCTTGCATCGTTTCTCTACACTGGACTGAAGAAGCCACTGGCTGGCAAAACGTTTCCAGAATCAAGATACCCAATTTTTGCCCAAGTGTCTTATTTATCAACTTGTCGGATTTTTAAGTCATTTATTCAAAGACATGGCGCAGGAGAGAAGGAGGGAAAATGCAAAGGAAGATGAATTGAAAAAAAAAGGAAATGAAGTATTGAAGTAAGAATGGAAAGAAGGATAAAAAGAACTGACTAAGCAATGTAGGATGGAATAATAGATTGAAGGAATGATGGAGCTATGGAAGAAAAATATGAAAAGAAAGATGGAATGAATGAAAATGAATGAAAGAGAGGAATGATGACTGAACGGGAAGTTAAATGAAGGAAGAGATGACTAATTGAAGAGAGACATGACAAGAGAAGTGAGAAACTGAAACAAAAATGCAGGGAAAGCAACACTCGACTGATTAATGAGAAACAAAAGAAAATTGAAAAGGAAAAAAGGAGACGACTGGAAATTACCACATTTGTAACTGAGGATGAGACGAGCCTGGTGTCAGCTGGTGTCAGCTGGTGTCAGCTGGTGTCAGCTGGTGTCAGGTGGTGTCAGCTGGTGTCAGCTGGTGTCAGGTGGTGTCAGGTGGTGTCAGCTGGTGTCATCTGGTGTCAGGTGGTGTCAGGTGGTGTCAGGTGGTGTCAGGTGGTGTCAGGTGGTGTCAGGTGGTGTCAGCTGGTGTCAGCTGGTGTCAGCTGTGTCAGTGGCATGGTGTCAGCTGGTGTCAGCTGGTGCGTGGTGTCAGTGGTCAGTGGTGTCAGCTGGTGTCAGTGGTGTCAGGCTGGTGTCAGGTGGTGTCAGCTGGTGTCAGCTGGTGTCAGGTGGTGTCAGCTGGTGTCATGTGGTGTCAGGTGGTGTCAGGTGGTGTCAGGTGGTGTCAGGTGGTGTCAGGTGGTGTCAGGTGGTGTCAGCTGGTGTCAGCTGGTGTCAGCTGGTGTCAGGTGGTGTCAGGTGGTGTCAGCTGGTGTCAGCTGGTGTCAGCTGGTGTCAGCTGGTGTCAGGTGGTGTCAGCTGGTGTCAGCTGGTGTCAGTGGTGTCAGGTGGTGTCAGGTGGTGTCAGGTGGTGTCAGGTGGTGTCAGCTGGTGGTGGTGTCAGCTGGTGGTGGTGTCAGGTGGTGTCAGGTGGTGTCAGCTGGTGTCAGGTGGTGTTGTCAGGTGGTGTCAGCTGGTGTTGGTGTCAGGTGGTGTCAGCTGGTGGTGGTGTCAGGTGGTGGTGTCAGGTGGTGGTGGTGTCAGCTGGTGGTGGTGTCAGGTGGTGGTGGTGTCAGCTGGTGGTGGTGTCAGGTGGTGGTTGTGTCAGGTGGTGGTGGTGTCAGGTGGTGGTGTAGGTGGTGGTGGTGGTGTCAGGTGGGGGGGTAGGTGGTGGTGGTGGTGTAGATGGTGGTGGGGTGGTGGTGTAGGTGGTGTAGGTGGTGGTGGTGTAGGTGGTGGTGGTGTAGGTGGTGGTGGTGAGGTGGTTGTGTAGGTGGTGGTGGTGGTGGTGTAGGTGGTTGTGTAGGTGGTGGTGGTGGTGTAGGTGGTTGTGTAGGTGGTGGTGGTGGTGTAGGTGGTTGTGTAAATGGTGTAGGTGGTGGTGGTGTAGGTGGTTGTGTAGGTGGTGGTGTAGGTGGTGGTGGTGGTGGTGGTGGGGTGCCGGGAAATTCCCCCGGCGCCCCTCTCTCCTTCAAGTTATCATCCAACTTTACTTAAACTCTATTCGAAATTTTATTTTTCGAAGTGGGATCAACCCAACGTAACGAGTTGGTCTGTCATTAGTATAGTCAGAGGTAATTAGTGAATGAACCTGAGGATATTATCATAACTTAATTCTTATGGAATCATTGATTCTCAAGGTATTATCATTGTAAGCAATGGTTTAGTCTTGGTCATTATATTACATCATATTAAAAACTCTAAAATGAGATAATTACAGAACTTTTATTGAGAAGTAGAAGTAAAATGTCCTTATGAGGTATGTTACTAGCAGGGTACCGTAGGGTGCAGCAGGGTACCGTAGGGTGCAGCAGGGTACCGTAGGGTGCAGCAGGGTACCGTTGGGTGTAGCAGGGTACCGTAGGGTGTAGCAGGGTACCGTTGGGTGTAGCAGGGTACCGTAGGGTGTAGCAGGGTACCGTAGGGTGTAGCAGGGTACCGTAGGGTGCAGCAGGGTACCGTTGGGTGTAGCAGGGTACCGTAGGGTGTAGCAGGGTACCGTAGGGTGTAGCAGGGTACCGTAGGGTGCAGCAGGGTACCGTTGGGTGTAGCAGGGTACCGTAGGGTGTAGCAGGGTACCGTAGGGTGTAGCAGGGTACCGTAGGGTGTAGCAGGGTACCGTAGGGTGCAGCAGGGTACCGTAGGGTGCAGCAGGGTACCGTTGGGTGTAGCAGGGTACCGTAGGGTGTAGCAGGGTACCGTTGGGTGTAGCAGGGTACCGTAGGGTGTAGCAGGGTACCGTAGGGTGTAGCAGGGTACCGTTGGGTGTAGCAGAGTACCGTAGGGTGTAGCAGGGTACCGTTGGGTGTAGCAGGGTACCGTAGGGTGCAGCAGGGTACCGTAGGGTGCAGCAGGGTACCGTAGGGTGCAGCAGGGTACCGTAGGGTGCAGCAGGGTACCATAGGGAGCAGCAGGGTACCATAGGGAGCAATATGGTACAGTAGAGAGCAACAAGGTACGGTAGAGAGCAGCAGGCTACCGTAGGGAGCAGCAGGGTGCAATATGACCCAGCATGATGCCACTAGGATAGGCACTTGCTTTAGTAATTTGTGTAATTAAAATCGTAACATAAAGACATATTATAATGACAGTCAGGGAGAGAGGGATCTAGGAGTCATCATTGTCAGTATAAAATATAGTAAAAAAAGAAGTTATAACCACACACATCCTCATAAAAATCACATGAAAAATTAAAAACATAAGAACATAAAAATGGAGGAACACTGCAGAAGGCCTACTGGCCCAAACAAGGCAGGTCCTTACCAAAACCACCCACTCTCACCCACGTATTTGTTTACCCTATTCTCAAAGCTAACCAAGAATTTTCTTCAGTACTTCAGGTACTAATTAAACCCAACCCTTTTCACTCATATATTTGTCCAATCTTTTTTTAAAGCTGCCCAAGGTAAGAAATATTTCACAATCAATAGGGAGAACAAGAGGACCACATTTGTAAAATTAGTGGTAGAACAATATAACTAAGAATAAGTCGAAGTAGCAATGATATACGTAATTACCGTAAATGGGGGAAAAATAACTTGTATACTGAACACGAGACAACGGGAGGAAAACTCTCTGTTGCTGATGAACATGACGATAATAGCTCCAGAATAAACTTTTATTAAGCAAACTTTTACTGCACAAACTTTTATTGAACAGGTTTTTATTCAGCAACTTTGTCTCTATAATTCTGGACCATAAGTAATTTCTCCATACAAAATATGACTTAATTTTATGCTATCTTGCTGCCTTTGTTATTTAGCATGTTTTTTTTTATTTCTTCTTCATCTTCGTTTTTCTTAGTTTTCGTCTTCCTTTTTTTTTCTTTTTTGGTTTTCTTAAGAAAACTTCTGGCTTATAATTCCCATTAATCACAATTCTCCTACGTAAGAGCAAAAGGAAAACGATATCAGAACTTTCATATATTTTTACGACTCTCATATTGACAGCCCAGATGGAACCAGACCCGTAGAGGATCTACAAGTCAGCAAAGGTCAGGGAAGGTCACAAGAGGTTACTTGCTGTGCGAAGACACAATCAGAGGTCAGCACTGGTTAGACAGGTCATTAGTTTTCACAAGAAGGTGTTACCTGTCAACAATGAAAGCAGAAGTAGATGTCAGTAGAAGCAGTGGGTAAGGTTTACGACCGTCACCTAAGGAAAGCCGCTTATTACTTACCATAAATGTAGGGAAACTTTGAATTAAAATCCATAGGAGAGTAATGGTGTATTTCAGGCTGGGAAATGTTGACGTTATGCATCCATCATTCTGGATAGCAGGGGCGATAAGGAGAGGAGGGAAAGGCTAAAGATGCTAGGAAGTGAGTACTAGAAAGGATGAATACTAGAAGGTCAACTTACTGATCCTCCTCTAGCATCTAGCCTGTTTCTGGTTTTGTAATAGTTTGTCAGAGAGTATTCTAGTTCAGTTATCCTGTAAATTACGTGGCTTCTCAGCAGCATTTTGACTGCAGATGAATACAAACCAACCAAGAGCAGTAAATAAATGAAGTGCTTGCCCGCCCCGCGGCTCTGGAGTCACTAACACCGTCTTCTCGCCTCAGTACATCAACTTTGAAGAATTAGTATTTATACTGACACAGCTTTATATTGAGGAGAAATTAAGGAGAGGCAGAGCCAGGTATTCTGAGGTGAGTCTAGCCATCCTCGTCCATCCCAACCATCCTCGTCCATCCCAACCATCCTCTTCCATCCCAACCATCCTCTTCCATCCCAACCATCCTCTTCCATCCCAACCATCCTCGTCCATCCCAATCATCCTCGTCCATCCCAACCATCCTCGTCCATCCCAACCATCCTCTTCCTTCCCAACCATCCTCGTCTATCCCAACCATCCTCGTCCATCCCAACCATCCTCGTCCATCCCAACCATCCTCGTCCATCCCAACCATCCTCTTCCATCCCAACCATTTTCGTCTATCTTAACCATTCTCGTCCATCCCAACCATCCTCGTCTATCCCAACCATCCTCGTCCATTCCAACCATCCTCTTCCATCCCAACCATCCACGTCTATCCCAACCATCCTCGTCTATCCCAACCATCCTCGTCTATCCCAACCATCCTCGTCCATCCCAACCATCCTCTTCCATCCCAACCATCCTCTTATCCCAACCATCCTCGTTCCATCCCAACCATCCTCGTCCATCCCAACCATCCTCGTCCATCCCAACCATCCTCGTCTATCCCAACCATCCTCGTCCATCCCAACCATCCTCGTCTATCCCAACCATCCTCGTCCATCCCAACCATCCTCGTCCATCCCAACCATCCTCGTCCATCCCAACCATCCTCGTCTATCCCAACCATTTCGTCATCCCAACCATTCGTCCATCCCAACCATCCTCGTCCATCCCAACCATTCCATTCCAACCATCCTCTTCATCCCAACCATCCTCGTCCATCCCAACCATCCTCGTCATCCCAACCATCCTCGTCATCCAACCATCCTCATCCATCCCACCATCCTCTCATCCCAACCATCCTCGTCTATCCCAACCATCCTCGTCCATCCCAACCATCCCCGTCCATCCCAACCATCCTCGTCCATCCCAACCATCCTCATCCATCCCATCCATCCTCTCCATCCCAACCATCCTCGTCCATCCCAACCATCCTCGTCCATCCCAACCATCCTCGTCATCACCATCCTCATCCATCCCAACCATCCGTCCATCCCAACCATCCTCGTCCATCCCAACCATCCTCATCCATCCCAACCATCCTCATCCATCCCAACATCCCCGTCCATCCTCATCCATCCCAATCCTCCCAACCATCCTCATCCATCCCAACCATCCTCGTCCATCCCAACCATCCTCATCCATCCCAACCATCCTCATCCATCCAACCATCCTCATCCATCCCAACCATCCTCATCCATCCCAACCATCCTCATCCATCCCAACCATCCTCGTCCATCCCAACCATCCTCATCCATCCCAACCATCCTCATCCATCCCAACCATCCTCATCCATCCCAACCATCCTCATCCATCCCAACCATCCTCACATCACATCCTCTCCATCCACCATCCTCATCCATCCCAACCATCCTCATCCATCCCAACCATCCTCGTCCATAACCATCTCATCCATCCAACCATCTCATCCCTCAACCATCCATGCCCTCAACATCTCGTCCATCCCCTCATACTCATCCATCCCCTCTCATCTCCAATTCCATTCCTCGTCCATCCCTCACAAATCCTCATCTACATCCTCATCAACCAACCATCCTCGATCCATCCCCTCCGTACATCAACCATGCCGCATGTCAACATTAGGTTAATTCCGATACTCTGTTAAACTTATATATGACCGAAGAACTGGGGAATTATAGGTAATGTAGAGAGTAGATGAGAAAGAAGGGAGAGATGTGGAAGTAAGAGAGATGTGAGAAGAGAAGGGAGAGATGTGAGAAGATAAGGGAGAGATGTGAGAAGATAAGGGAGAGATGTGAGAAGAGAAAGATGCGAGAACAGAAGGGAGAGATGCTAGAGAGAAGAAATAGCTGACGAGAAGGAGAGATCAGAAGAAGAAAAGATGGAGTAGAAAGAGATACAGATCATGACAGATGATGAATAAAATCATGTCGTACCATAATGACATCTACAATAAATCAAAATACATTACAAAAACATCCTATTCCCTATTTACATGTCTCTTAACAATAAATAAATAAACAAAAAATCTTTCTTACTTATACAAGAGAGATGAATCAGGTAACATCCCTTAGTTTGTAAATATATTAAACGAGTAAATACATTAAACGAGTAAATACATTAAACATGTAAAACCACCGTGTAATTAATAAAATAAAGCATCACGGGGAAAAAGAGACAGGTGAAAGAGGCATGCAAGAATTGTGAGGGGACGGAAAGAGGTGAGAGGAGGTGAGAGGGAGAAGAGAAGAAACAGCGAAAGTGAGTAAAGAAATGAGAGAATCACAGTAAGTAAATGTAACAGAGGAATGGAAATATGAGTGGAAAACTTTAAAGCACTTGATAACTATCAACACTGATAACTATCTGTACTGATAACTATCAGCACTGATAAAAGTCAATAAAGATAACTGTTAAAAATCAATAAAGATAACTGTTAACAAAGATAACTATCAACCAAGATAACTATCAAGAATGGTATACAATACCGACAGTATGAAATAAAGACACATGTGAAACATCTGGGTATCTTTATTGTAAACGTTTCGCCCTCCAGTGGCTTTATCAATACAAATTCTAGGACACTATGTGAAGACAGTAGAACTATATAGTTCTACTGTCTTCACATAGTGTCCTAGAATTTGTATTGATAAAGCCACTGGATGGCGAAACGTTTACAATAAAGATACCCAGATGTTGCACATGTGTCTTTATTTCATCAAGATAACTATCAACAAACAGTGACCAACACCCCTGGCACAGTGACCAATACCCCGGGCACAGTGACCAACACCCCTGACACAGTGACCAATACCCCGGGCACAGTGACCAACACCCCTGACACAGTGACCAATACCCCGGGCACAGTGACCAACACCCCGAGCACAGCAACAAACACCCCGGGCACAGCAACAAACACCCTGGGCACAGCAACAAACACCCCGGGCACGGCAACAAACACCCCGGGCACAGCACACACGGCCTGGAAGGCGAGTGGCTTTATGTCCTCAAGTTAATTAAGTCCAGCTCAGAAGGACAGGCTGCTGCTTTGCTCAGATCAATTCCAGATAAACCCAACACTAGAGCGGCAGCCTCTTGGTTGTCTTGGCCGCCGCTGCCCAGCACAGAGAAGAGGAGCAGGGCCAGATGAAAGCAGCAGATGGAGCAGAGCGTAGTATCAGCAGCAGCAATGCGGTGCTAGATAAGCTTCGTGAGCTTGTGGATTAAGCATTGAAAGCTGCATAATGTGAGAGCTTCGCCCTGATAGCCTGAAATGGCTATATTAGAAAACGCAAAACTTATAGACTTCCTTACCCAGAAATGAAGAGAAACTAAGAAAATATGTTTTCAATAAAAGAAAGGAAGGTTAAATATAGAAAACCCACGGTTCAATGAAAGCCTCATTACTAAGAGGGTCGAAGAAAAATAACATTGTTATTAAGATTAAGGTCCATCCAAAACTATTGAAAATAATATAATGCAAATAATATCGATGAATGAACATGGATACGTACACTAAAGACATGTTTTTAGCTGCATTTTAGTACTGGGACTTTGGTCAATCCAAATCTTTGAAAAGAATGAGAAAGCGCACTAAATATAGTGGAATATACAAGTCATAGGTGATGTTCAGACAAATGCGTGATTATCCTTAATTTGCCGTTCACATGGCACCTAAGACGCAGCAGTATCATATGTGCCAGAGCTGTTGATACGAATTATTTGCCAATATTTTTCTATGGCGTTGGAAGCAGCAATTAAGGATCGTTCTACACAGCGTCATCTATTTATGTCAGATTCTCTGTAGATAATTTCTCTATTGTTCCAGTGTGTGAGACAGAGCCAACGTTTGACCTGTCTACACAATTTTCTCTTTAATTTTATTTGACTTTACAAATCTGGTTGTGCTTGTTGGCCAAAACTAGAACGAAGAAACCTGTTGGGATATAAAGGAGACTCAGATGCATATTGTAAAATATCAATTAAAAAATCGTATTGTTATTTTGTTTAACTGTGTAGCTTGGAAGTTGTCTCTGGCTGCCTGACAGTAGTTGATTATGTTATTTAATAAGGTATCCCTGTATGGGTAACTTAAGTGGTTGCTTGAATTTTTTCTTCTTCTAGGATTTTCTTTTATGACTTGAGAAAGTCTCGCCCAATTGGCTTTAAACTCTCAAGGCTGGTGGTGCACTGTAACTAAGGAAAAGTGCATGCAACGACTGGCAACTTCCGGTGCCCTCTGGTCAATAATATAGACAATGTCAATTTTAGAAGTCATGCTGTAACTAGAGAAAGCCTCTCTGATCAGCTTCACTTTAAACTCTGATGTTTTCTACTTTGAAAAAAGCTGCAATTGTTTGTGGAGTGTAGGTACCAATTTTCCAGTTTTATTTTGTAAAATGGTGTGGATTTTATCTCTGTGAATATGCTTCTGTTAAATGGCTTCAGTCATTAATGACTGGGATTTTCATGGAGGTTTTAAGGTTTCAAGAGTCTAGTGAGACCTTACTGATTTAGTGTAGAGCCAAGGCTTATGTTTATCGCTTGAGAAGGCCTCATATAATACTGGGATGGGCAGACGCTCTTTTGTCACTTTCGTTAAGTCATTCCTGATTTTAGTTTCTGCATGATAACTTGGGACTCTTCTGATTGGCTTCAATCTTTCAGTACTGATGCATCCTACCTAGAAGATGGTTGACATTGTTAATGGACCGTGTAGGCATCAATTTTTCAACTATGATTTTAAAATTGTATGTAATTTCTTTTTGAAACAGCTTCAATTTTTAATACCAGATGCATCTAATAAAAAGATGAATACCTTCCGGGCTTAGGCTATGTAGATGAAAATATACCAGTTTACTAATATGGCTGATATTTTGTGTCTCAAAGGAAACGTAACATTGATTTTGTGTTTTGTAAGTTTAAATTTGTCAGTTTCATTAAATTAATAAGGTTTCTGTGTCATAAATGAAAAATGCCTCGTCTGATCTGTTTCAAGCCTTAATGTGTATGTTACTCAGAGGAAGGTTCGAATAAATTTTGGGCTGTGTAGGTGCGAATCTGTCATTTCTATTGAATAATTTAAGATATAAGTTTCCATGCCATAAATTCTGAAAGCCTCTTCTGACTGGCTTTAAATATTCATTGTTGATATTTAACTGCAGTAGTAACTTATTTGTACCATTCCTCTTGCAACATTGAGGTAGAGGGGTTCATCGTATGGGTTAAGAAATCTTGCAGCGACTAAAATCGATCTATTTTATTTGATAAACCTTATATTTGCTTCTGTGGTGAAGTGTGGCGCTCTTAGTTGAAGGTGCAAGAGTTTCTCAACTTATACACATTATGTACAGTATCATTCATCTCTTCAAATTGTTGGATTCCTTATTGTTTATATAGTTAAAAATTTATTTCACCAACAGTTTATTTGCTATTGTGCCAAAGAGTTCTATAACAGAAGTTTCACTAATAGCATAAAACTGGGCATCATATCTTCAGATCTAATAGATATTATGAAGTGTGACGATTTTATTTTAATACAGTATAATATGCACTTCAAAATTAATATGTACTTCCGTAAATCCTCTGTTTAATGGACTCCATGATGGAAGGAAACTTGGGGACACTGTGACCACATCGTGACAACAACAGTGTCAAACATACGCCAAGGAAACCTCCAGGGACACTGTCTATGTCAGTATAGCTGCTGCAGTGAGGGAGTCAACAGGTGACTAGGAGAGTTATTACCAGCTTGAGAGAGTGGAGGGTTGTAATGAACGTAACTCTGTCTCCAAATGTAATGAATGCATTAAGTATAAGAAAGTGTAACTTCAATAAATATAATGAACATAAAGGAGTAACTATATTTATAACAAATGTGTATAGAATGATAACTCTGATAATTAGGAATAGGTTTTTAACAATCATTAGAATTATATATAATAATAAATAATATTCACCAAAAAACATAATACCCACAATAAGGGAAAATAAAAACCAATGCTCTACATTTATTCACTTATAATCTTGTAAAAAATCTAAACTAAATAACGGTTATTAGGCATATTAAGTTACCACAAAAGTTGTATCCATCCTTAGTACCATCTCTATATTATCTAGAAACCACATAACACAGAATAACTACCTATTCGCTTTCTAATATACAATTGTCGTATCTAAAAATCCCACTTGCAGGCAGCGCACTTTTAAACAATTTATAGACACCCAAGGCAAGAATCAACATAACCCTTCCTTCCTCCCTTCCTTCCTTCTTCCCTCCTTCCTTCCTTCCTTCTTCCTTCCTTCCTTCCTCCCTTCCTTCCTTCCTTCCTCTCTTCCTTCCTTCCTTCGTTCCTTCCTTACCTTACTAATAATTACACACCAAAAGTCTTATCAGATGTTTATCTGTCTTCACACTTCTCCTGGGCTCACACATTTCCACTGATCTTAATGCCATCCCGATATAATGGTGCCTCAAACCTCCACCTGAACCACTTATCTCCACTATGAGCATCAGAGAATACTGTCAGTATATCTTTCTTCCAAAACAGATAACACTCAAAAAATAGATAGTTACTCTTGATTTTTACAATCCCTTCCAAGGAGTCTAGCAGCTTAGCTAATATATATCAGATGCTCCTAATAAATGAATTCTCCTGTTTAGTTATACATTTTAATAATAATATAACAAATATTTCCTATATTCTGATCTACATTTCGGGGTAGTAAGGTTGGTTGGTGAGTGAGATGGTTGGTTAGTTGGTTGAGTGAGAGGGTTGGTTAATTAGTTAAGTGAGAGGGTTAGTTGCTTAAGTGAGAGGGTTGGTTAGCTGGTGGAGCGGAATGGAAAAGTATTCTTTCTTTTTATTAAATCTGACCTACTGTATTCCATCTTTCCAAACTGCCCCCCTTCCCTCTTTCTACTCGCTCTCTCCTCTCTCTCTCTCTCTCTCTCTCTCTCTCTCTCTCTCTCTCTCTCTCTCTCTCTCTCTCTCTCTCTCTCTCTCTCTCTCTCTCTCTCTCTCTCTCTCTCTCCCTTCCTCCATCGTGTGCTCGCCGACTTGGGATTTAAGACCAAAACACGAGAAATATTGAATGCTATGTTGCCCATTATGGTCCATAAATTGCACGCTAATCTTCCCTTCCACTATTTACGACCAAGTTGCTCTACGTGGTTTTAAGTGGTTCCAATGTGGTCTTAATGGCACTTTGGGCTCTTGCTCTTTGCACCTCTTAATTGTGCCGTGCACGATCCTTAATGTATATATGTGGCTTTTCATGGCTTTGAATAGCTGTGTCTCGATTAAACTGTTACTAAAAGCAGGTGAGAGTAGATTTAAGTTGTCCCTGGCTTCATAAAAAGGCTTCGGAGAAACTTTACTCTCAATTAGTTGTGACCGATTATTCATGGATTCCTCAGTTCTTCATTTTAAGGGTAATTATTTTTATTTTTTAATTCAGAAATAACAGTTGTCGGTCCACTCTGGTTGACGGTCAAGTCGAGGATACCGGGAGACAGTTCAGTAAAGGGACGGGATAGACAGATGGTCGTCACATCAGGTGACAAAAAAATCCACAGAACTAATCATGTGAAAAGTAGTTGTAGCAGTAATAATGATAGTAGTAATAGTACTACTAGATGCTAGGTGAAAGTATTGAAAAAAAAAATCAACACAAGGTGATGGAGAAGATAATTACACCCTCTATTATAATACTTAGGAAGGGAATCACAATGGAACATAAAATATTAGAGCATTGAATTAGATCTACTGGCTCGCTTTTAGGCCAAAGAGAAGAATCAACTAATGAGTAGGTCAGAAGAGAGGAAATATGAATCAATTTGCAGAAGACAGGTCAATAGAAGAGGTCAAGTCATGAATGTTGTGAAGATTAAAGACTTTGACAATATATTGACAGAAGCAGCAACCAGAACACATCCTGGACTGAGATACATATTTGAAGTGTTGTGTATTAGGGCTGAGTCAATACGATGGTGTCTTTGAAGGCTAACAGAGAGATAGTTATTTAGCAGAGGACTAGTTTATAGCATGTCTATGATCTACTTCGTAACATGGCAGATAAAATGATTGTTTGCGTGAACCAGGTAAACACTTCTCTAACGTTCTTGAGAGACGGAGGGAAATAGTTAACGTCAGAAAGAAAAGATTGGATGAGACTAGTCAAGTTACAGAACCTTTACAGTGACGTATTCAAGAGCTTGCAGGTAGTATGAGAGAATGTTATTAAATTTTAAGAACCTACCAAAGAATGTTTTTTTTTTTTTAAGTTTTATAAAAAAGTTTTGTCAATAAACGTTTGTGTACAGTACTGCCAGGTGCTTAACTACAGTCGGTCGAGGCGAGTCATGTGGGCACAGAGCAAGGACATCACCTATATAGCGAAGCCAAAGACAAAAACGTATAATAATAGTATGAAAAAGAACATTCTTGGAATGTTTCATAAAAATGTTATCAAGAATGGGGAAGATTTGAAACTGAAGCAACACCAAAGGTTTGGAAAAATAAATTATTTTGGAAAGAAAGTGAGATAAAATCCACAAAAAGATCAATTATATCAAGAAAGGTATCAGTAAGAACAGATATGTAAAGTAGCTCCTCAATGGCCTTCACTTTTAGAGAAGAGAAATTTGAACATTAAAACCTAGCAAGTTGCAACTCAGATGTGACCGAACTCGTTCATGAAGTCTTGAGAGTAACGGATGTGAATTGGAGAGAAATACCGTATTTTCTGGCATATAAGGCGCACGAGTGTCTGCTGCTTGCTGGCACTATGTTTCCAAGTAGTGTTAACGTAACTTTAGTAACCCGAACTGTACCCTAGATCCTGACCTGGAACATGTAAGGCGCATGGTGATGTTCCAAGACTTATATGCGGGAAAATACAGTAACACAGAAAGGAAGTTATAGTCTTAGAGAGCAAAGAGACAAAATAAAGAATACGGAGCATCTAGAGAAAGTGACTGGGAGTAAAGGAACACCAATGGTTGCCAATTTGAATACTTCTTAAGACTGTTTCTCTCTGACTTTCGCATTTACTCTCCTCTTGTTACCAACCCTCTTGATCACATCAAAAGAACTTTTAACCTCAAACCTTGAGTTTTCTCTCCAAAACTTTTTGTTGTTGTTGTCACAGAAGTTATATTTTGATTTTGATTATCATGGCCAGAGGTTGGTACCACCTGCAGGTCACAAGACTGTCATTCCCCCGAGCCCCCCTGGGGCGGGGAAGATGGCAGACCAGAGGCCTAGCTTCTCCCTACGAGCCCCATGAGGGCGGGGAATGGGGCTAGGCCTGGGGACAGTTGGTCCCAGAAGATGAGGAGGTACTTGTACCTCCTCCCATGGCAGACATTGGTCTGAGACACTACCAAGCGAGGGAGCCAAGACCGGGTCACCATCTGGAAAAGACCCGGAGAATCAAGAAGATTTTGATTCTTCAATTAATTACAAAATAATCAATTTAGCTAACAAGAAAGAATAGTTAAATATGTCAAAATAACTAAAATGAACCAACTAGTGGACTAGCAGGGAGAGCCCCTTAGAAAAGGTGAGTGGAGTAGGCGGTGATTGATAGGAAAACTGGGAGAGGATAATGAAGATGGCATAAAGTAAAATGTATAGGTAGAGGGAAGGAGAAAGAAAAATGAGGGTGGAGAGAAAGAAAAATGAGGGTGGAGAGAGGAGATACAGAAAGCTGTAAGGATTAAGGAAGGAGTGCATATGTCAGAGAGACCCGAATGCTGAATGAATAGTCGGAGAGAAGATAAAATATAATGAATGTAGTGGAAGGAAGAGAAAGAGTGTATGATGATGTAAGGAGTTCCACTGTACTGTTTGATCCTGGACCCACTATACAGAGTGGTACTGGGTACCACTGTACTGACTGGTACTGGGTCCCACTGTTCTGCCTGGTACTGGGTCCCACTGCACTGCCTGGTACTGGGTCCCACTGTACTGCCTGGTACTGGGTCCCACTGTACTGCCTGGTACTGGGTCCCACTGCACGGCCTGGTACTGGGTCCCACTGTACTGCCTGGTACTGGGTCCCACTGTACTGCCTGGTACTGGGTCCCACTGTACTGCCTGGTACTGGGTCCCACTGCACGGCCTGGTACTGGGTCGCACTTTACTTCCTGGTCTCACTATATTGCCTGGGCTCACAATAATTACAAGTGGTGGGTTAAAATAAATACAGAAACGTGTGTTGTTTAGAGTGGCGTGAATATAATTTAGTAACATCTGAAAAGTTGGCAGACCGTTGAATTAATGTTGGGGCGGCAGCACAAAATTGTAAACATTTTTTTTCAATGGCAATTAAATATATATATATATATATATATATATATATATATATATATATATATATATATATGTGTGTGTGTGTGTGTGTGTGTGTGTGTGTGTGTGTGTGTGTGTGTGTGTGTGTGTGTGTGTGTGTGTGTGTGTACACACATACACGCACTGGAGCAGGGAAAGAGAGGACCTAGTAGCGATCAGTGAAGATGCGGGGCCAGGAGCTGAGTCTCGACCCCCTGCAACCACAAATAGGTAAGTACATCTTCAGAGGGAGTTGAAAAAAAATCAAGGGAAACATTTTATATGTTCCTAGATGAGGTAACTCTCTAATGATTAAATTTAAACCAAGGATGGCAGGAGGCCTACTTACCCATGCTGTGAAAAAGAGGAACACTTCAGGAGACCAACTGAGCTACAGTGCCCTGTATACATAATAGCCTATATTAATAGAATTTTTTTTAGCTAAGAACACAGCAATCACTTTGTGAAAAAAAATATTTACATTTTTAAAATTATGACCTATGTATTGGACTATGAAATTGTCAAGTTTATAGATGCCAGAACTCAAATTAGAAATGTGTGGTGGATCGTTTTTAAGTGACGATTCCACAGTAGAGTTAGGAAGTAATTCTTTGGAATAAGTCCAGTCCATACAGAAACCTCTGGTTACGAATAAATTCCCAGTTTCCTCTAAAAAATAGCTATTGCAGTTTTAGCAAGTCAGAGTCTATGCAGCCTGAGTTATTACAGTGAGTTATTCAAGAAGTTTTAGGTAATATGTCATTAAATAACAAGAACTTGCCCTAGAATGTGTTTGTTAAGGTTTATGAAAACTGATGTCAACAAACATTCGTGGATATTGTAATTTGAATGCAATATCGTAAGTTATTCCAGTTTTCCTTTCATAAAACTCAGGACTTCATGTCTATACGCCTTTAAAAAACTAGATAAATTCCCTTTGTTTTAACTCGTATTTGGTAATTTGAGTAGCACTGTATGTATGAATCGATCATTCTGAAAATCTATAAACCAATGAACTCAAGAATAAAAGATAAGAGTGATTCAGTAAATAACTGAACCGACGAACCCAAAACAAAACAAAGCAAAAGTTACTCAGGGAACCAAATAAACAAACCAAGATGAAGATCAGTGAACCAGTGAAAGTGAATAATCAAACCAGTGAACCACTGAATCAATTAATAAATAATAGAATGTGGAAATGAAGCTCATTCACGCACCAAGAACGATGCACGTTCACTTTGTACTTTCACTTTTGTACTTTCTTTCTTTGTGGATAAATAAAAGTCTTATAGGCGTGTGTACCAGATCACAGCAAGACAACCTAACCTAACTTTACGTAGTTTAAAATAACGAAAAAAAAAGCGTTTCAGGACAAATATGAAGGAAGAGTTAAGAAACTGACGTTATGCATAACGTCGACAAATTGACTTTGCTGTATCTGAATTGTTAGTTGATGAACCAGTTGAATGTATAAGTTTTGTGAACCAATGATTCAAGTGAACCAAGGACTCTGTGAGTCAAAAACTCTGTAAACCAAGGACTCTGTGCAGCAAGGGCACTGAGAACCAATTACTCTGGGAACTGAGGACTCTGTGAACCAAGGACTCTGTGTCATTAAATGCACATTCCTTGTACTTTACTGGGGCCGAGTTGTGAAGGGTCTTCCCATACCCTCCAGCCCAGAGATGGAAAATATCTGAAACTGGCCTACCATACTCTGTCCCATGTGGAAACTTGGGTAAGAATTTAGGAAGTTTGAAATGGGATGACAGGTTTCTGGGCAAAATTTCACAGCTGACTTGATTGGATCACTACTCTAATCAGTCATAACCCACAAACACCCTCTTTTCTACAAACTATGAAGCAAGGACTCTGTGAAACAAGTGCTCTATGAAGCAAGGACTCTGTGAAGCAAGTGCTCTATGAAGCAAGGACTCTGTGAAGCAAGTACTTTATGAAGCAAGGACTCTGTGAATCAAGTGATCTATGAAGCAAGGACTCTGTGGAGCAAGTACTTTATGAAGCAAGAACTCTGTGAAGCAAGTGATCTATGAAGCAAGGACTCTGTGAAGCAAGTACTTTATGAAGCAAGGACTCTGTGAAGCAAGTACTCTATGAAGCAAGGACTCTATGAAGCAAGTACTCTATGAACCAGTGGACAGATGGCTCCCAAGTCTTGTAAAATAGATATTGAAAAGAGGCAGACAGACACGACTTTCCTCTTAAGGCGACATATTATTGACGGTCTCTCTCTCTCTCTCTCTCTCTCTCTCTCTCTCTCTCTCTCTCTCTCTCTCTCTCTCTCTCTCTCTCTCTCTCTCTCTCTCTCTCTCTCTCTCTTTCTCTCTGTTCTCCTCTCTTGGTCATGGTCTGGCTCTTATGAGAATGCGCTGCTTGGTATGGTTGGTGGGAATGGTGTGGTATGTGGTGGGTTGTGAGTGTGGGAATGGTGCTGGTATTGGTGGTGGGTTGTGAGTGTAGGAATGGTGCTGTTAGTGGTGGTGGGTTGTGAGTGTGGGAATGGTGATGGTAGTGGTGGTGGGTTGTGAGTGTGGGAATAGTGCTGGTATTGGTGGTGGGTTGTGAGTGTGGGAATGGTGCTGGTAGTGGTAGTGGGTTGTGAGTGTGGGAATGGTGATGGTAGTGGTGGTGGGTTGTGAGTGTGGGAATGGTGCTGGTAGTGATAGTGGGTTGTGAGTGTGGGAATGGTGATGGTATTGGTGGTGGGTTGTGAGTGTGGGAATGGTGCTGGTAGTGGTGGTGGGTTGTGAGTGTGGGAATGGTGCTGTTAGTGGTGGTGGGTTGTGAGTGTGGGAATGGTGATGGTATTGGTGGTGGGTTGTGAGTGTGGGAATGGTGCTGGTAGTAGTGGTGGGTTGTGAGTGTGGGAATGGTGCTGGTATTGGTGGTGGGTGTGAGTGGGAATGGTGCTGGTAGTGGTGGTGGGTTGTGAGTGTGGGAATGGTGCTGGTAGTGGTGGTGGGTTGTGAGTGTGGGAATGGTGCTGGTATTGGTGGTGGGTTGTGAGTGTGGGAATGGTGCTGGTAGTGGTGGTGGGTTGTGAGTGTGGGAATGGTGCTGGTAGTGGTGGTGGGTTGTGAGTGTGGGAATGGTGCTGGTAGTGATAGTGGGTTGTGAGTGTGGGAATGGTGATGATATTGGTGGTGGGTTGTGAGTGTGGGAATGGTGCTGGTAGTGGTGGTGGGTTGTGAGTGTGGGAATGGTGCTGTTAGTGGTGGTGGGTTGTGAGTGTGGGAATGGTGCTGGTAGTGATAGTGGGTTGTGAGTGTGGGAATGGTGATGGTATTGGTGGTGATGGAGTGTGGGAATGGTGCTGGTAGTGGTGGTGGGTTGTGAGTGTGGGAATGGTGCTGTAGTGGTGGTGGGTTGTGAGTGTGGGAATGGTGTGGTATTGGTGGTGGGTTGTGAGTGTGGAATGGTGCTGGTAGTGGTGGTGGGTTGTGAGTGTGGGAATGGTGCTGTATTGGTGGTGGTGAGTGTGGAATGTGCTGGTAGTGGTGTGGGTTGTGAGTGTGGGAATGGTGTGGTAGTGGTGGTGGGTTGTGAGTGTGGAATGGTGCTGGTATTGGTGGTGGGTTGTGAGTGTGGGAATGGTGCTGTAGTGGTGGTGGGTTGTGAGTGTGGAATGGTGCTGTAGTGTGTGGGTTGTGAGTGTGGAATGGTGTGGTATTGGTGGTGGTTGTGAGTGTGGAATGGTGCTGGTAGTGATGTGGGTGGAGTGTGGAATGGTGTGGTTGTGGTGGATGAGTGTGGAATGGTGCTGGTAGTGTTGGTGGGTTGTGAGTGTGGGAATGGTGCTGGTAGTGATAGTGGGTTGTGAGTGTGGGAATGGTGCTGGTATTGGTGGTGGGTTGTGAGTGTGGGAATGGTGCTGGTAGTGGTGGTGGGTTGTGAGTGTGGGAATGGTGCTGGTAGTGGTGGTGGTTGTGAGTGTGGAATGGTGCTGGTGGATAGTGGGTTGTGAGTGTGGAATGGTGATGGTATTGGTGGTGGGTGTGAGTGTGGAAATGGTGCTGGTAGTGGTGGTGGGTGTGAGTGTGGGAATGGTGCTGTTAGTGGTGGTGGTTGTGAGTGTGGAATGGTGCTGGTAGTGATAGTGGGTTGTGAGTGTGGAATGTGATGGTATTGGTGGTGTGAGTGTGGAATGGTGCTGTAGTGGTGGTGGGTTGTGAGTGTGGAATGTGCTGTAGTGGTGGTGGGTGTGAGTGTGGGAATGGTGTGGTATTGGTGGTGGGTTGTGAGGTGGAATGGTGCTGGTAGTGGTGGTGGGTGTGAGTGTGGAATGGTGCTGGTATGGTGGTGGGGTGAGTGTGGAATTGCTGGTAGTGGTGGTGGTTGTGAGTGTGGGAATGGTGCTGGTAGTGGTGGTGGGTTGTGAGTGTGGAATGGTGCTGGATTGGTGGTGGGTGTGAGTGTGGGGTGGTGTGGTGAGTGGTGGTTGTGAGTGTGGGAATGGTGCTGATGTGGTGGGTGGAGGTGGAATGGTGTGGTATGGTGGTGGTGTGAGTGTGGGAATGGTGCTTGAGTGATGGTGGGTTGTGAGTGTGGGAATGGGATGGTATTGGTGGTGGATGAGTGTGGAATGGTGCTGTATTGGTAGGGTTGTGAGTGGAATGGGATGGTATGGTGTAGAGATGGAGGTGGAATGGGCTGGTAGTGGTGGTGGGTTGTGAGTGTGGAATGGTGCTGGTAGTGGTGGTGGGTGGAGTGTGGAATGGTGCTGGTAGTGGTGGTGGGTTGGGAGTGTGGGAATGGTGCTGGTAGTGGTGGTGGGTTGTGAGTGTGGGAGTGGTGCTGGTAGTGGTGGTGGGTTTGGGAAATAGGGGTGGTGTTAGTCAAATGAGGATAGTGGATGTAATTCGGGGAGTGGTGGTGTTGTTGTTGTTGTTGGTCATGGTGTGTGCTGGGATGGTTTGCTTTCCCCCCACCAACCCCACTCCCCCTGGTCTCCTGTCATACCTAAATTGACGTTCACCATTTCGAAAATTCTGGAAACCTTTCACACATACAGAGAGAGAGAGAGAGAGAGGAGAAGAGAGAGAGAGCAGAGTTAGAAGATACAGACAGGAAAGTTGGTCAGAAGAGCAGAGAGAGGTAACAGCTCGGTTAGATGAAAGTAGAAGAAGAGACGTCATAACAGACGTAGAGACCTGAAGATAAAAAGAAGAGAGAAAGAGAAAAGCACGAGCAGCATGTAAGAGTCTCATGAAGTACAGCAAAGCGTCATCAAGCTTCATGGTCTATGAAGTACAGAAGGTATCAAGTTCTGAGTCTATGAAGTACCAGACAAGCGTATAAGTGCTGAGATTATGAAGATACAGCAAAGCGTATACAGCTGTGGTCATGAATACCACTCAGCGTCATTCACAGTTTGCTGTCTCATAAGTACCAGAAAGGCGTCATGACGAGTCTGGTGCTCATTGAATAAGAAGCTCATAACATCACCTGGTAACCTGTGTAAAGAGAGCAGAGAAATCTTCCACGGAGTCGAGTCTCTGCTTCTGGTCTCATGAAGTACCAGCACAAGCGTCATCACAGCTTCTGGTCTCATGAAGTACCAGCACAAACGTCATCACAGCTTCTGGTCTCATGAAGTACCAGCACAAGCGTCATCACAGCTGCTGGTCTCATGAAGTACCAGCACAAGCGTCATCACAGCTGCTGGTCTCATGAAGTACCAGCACAAGCGTCATCACAGCTTCTGGTCTCATGAAGTACCAGCACAAGCGTCATCACAGCTTCTGGTCTCATGAAGTACCAGCACAAGCGTCATCACAGCTGCTGGTCTCATGAAGTACCAGCACAAGCGTCATCACAGCTGCTGGTCTCATGAAGTACCAGCACAAGCGTCATCACAGCTTCTGGTCTCATGAAGTACCAGCACAAACGTCATCACAGCTTCTGGTCTCATGAAGTACCAGCACAAGCGTCATCACAGCTGCTGGTCTCATGAAGTACCAGCACAAGCGTCATCACAGCTTCTGGTCTCATGAAGTACCAGCACAAGCGTCATCACAGCTTCTGGTCTCATGAAGTACCAGCACAAGCGTCATCACAGCTTCTGGTCTCATGAAGTACCAGCACAAGCGTCATCACAGCTTCTGGTCTCATGAAGTACCAGCACAAGCGTCATCACAGCTTCTGGTCTCATGAAGTACCAGCACAAGCGTCATCACAGCTTCTGGTCTCATGAAGTACCAGCACAAGCGTCATCACAGCTGCTGGTCTCATGAAGTACCAGCACAAGCGTCATCACAGCTTCTGGTCTCATGAAGTACCAGCACAAGCGTCATCACAGCTTCTGGTCTCATGAAGTACCAGCACAAGCGTCATCACAGCTTCTGGTCTCATGAAGTACCAGCACAAGCGTCATCACAGCTTCTGGTCTCATGAAGTACCAGCACAAGCGTCATCACAGCTGCTGGTCTCATGAAGTACCAGCACAAGCGTCATCACAGCTTCTGGTCTCATGAAGTACCAGCACAAGCGTCATCACAGCTTCTGGTCTCATGAAGTACCAGCACAAGCGTCATCACAGCTGCTGGTCTCATGAAGTACCAGCACAAGCGTCATCACAGCTGCTGGTCTCATGAAGTACCAGCACAAGCGTCATCACAGCTTCTGGTCTCATGAAGTACCAGCACAAGCGTCATCACAGCTGCTGGTCTCATGAAGTACCAGCACAAGCGTCATCACAGCTTCTGGTCTCATGAAGTACCAGCACAAGCGTCATCACAGCTTCTGGTCTCATGAAGTACCAGCACAAGCGTCATCACAGCTTCTGGTCTCATGAAGTACCAGCACAAGCGTCATCACAGCTGCTGGTCTCATGAAGTACCAGCACAAGCGTCATCACAGCTGCTGGTCTCATGAAGTACCAGCACAAGCGTCATCACAGCTTCTGGTCTCATGAAGTACCAGCACAAACGTCATCACAGCTTCTGGTCTCATGAAGTACCAGCACAAGCGTCATCACAGCTGCTGGTCTCATGAAGTACCAGCACAAGCGTCATCACAGCTTCTGGTCTCATGAAGTACCAGCACAAGCGTCATCACAGCTTCTGGTCTCATGAAGTACCAGCACAAGCGTCATCACAGCTTCTGGTCTCATGAAGTACCAGCACAAGCGTCATCACAGCTTCTGGTCTCATGAAGTACCAGCACAAGCGTCATCACAGCTTCTGGTCTCATGAAGTACCAGCACAAGCGTCATCACAGCTTCTGGTCTCATGAAGTACCAGCACAAGCGTCATCACAGCTGCTGGTCTCATGAAGTACCAGCACAAGCGTCATCACAGCTTCTGGTCTCATGAAGTACCAGCACAAGCGTCATCACAGCTTCTGGTCTCATGAAGTACCAGCACAAGCGTCATCACAGCTTCTGGTCTCATGAAGTACCAGCACAAGCGTCATCACAGCTTCTGGTCTCATGAAGTACCAGCACAAGCGTCATCACATCTGCTGGTCTCATGAAGTACCAGCACAAGCGTCATCACAGCTTCTGGTCTCATGAAGTACCAGCACAAGCGTCATCACAGCTTCTGGTCTCATGAAGTACCAGCACAAGCGTCATCACAGCTGCTGGTCTCATGAAGTACCAGCACAAGCGTCATCACAGCTGCTGGTCTCATGAAGTACCAGCACAAGCGTCATCACAGCTTCTGGTCTCATGAAGTACCAGCACAAGCGTCATCACAGCTGCTGGTCTCATGAAGTACCAGCACAAGCGTCATCACAGCTGCTGGTCTCATGAAGTACCAGCACAAGCGTCATCACAGCTGCTGGTCTCATGAAGTACCAGCACAAGCGTCATCACAGCTTCTGGTCTCATGAAGTACCAGCACAAGCGTCATCACAGCTTCTGGTCTCATGAAGTACCAGCACAAGCGTCATCACAGCTGCTGGTCTCATGAAGTACCAGCACAAGCGTCATCACAGCTTCTGGTCTCATGAAGTACCAGCACAAGCGTCATCACAGCTTCTGGTCTCATGAAGTACCAGCACAAGCTTCATCACAGCTTCTGGTCTCATGAAGTACCAGCACAAGCGTCATCACAGCTTCTGGTCTCATGAAGTACCAGCACAAGCGTCATCACAGCTGCTGGTCTCATGAAGTACCAGCACAAGCGTCATCACAGCTTCTGGTCTCATGAAGTACCAGCACAAGCGTCATCACAGCTTCTGGTCTCATGAAGTACCAGCACAAGCGTCATCACAGCTTCTGGTCTCATGAAGTACCAGCACAAGCGTCATCACAGCTGCTGGTCTCATGAAGTACCAGCACAAGCGTCATCACAGCTGCTGGTCTCATGAAGTACCAGCACAAGCGTCATCACAGCTTCTGGTCTCATGAAGTACCAGCACAAGCGTCATCACAGCTTCTGGTCTCATGAAGTACCAGCACAAGCGTCATCACAGCTTCTGGTCTCATGAAGTACCAGCACAAGCGTCATCACAGCTTCTGGTCTCATGAAGTACCAGCACAAACGTCATCACAGCCTACCTTCTTGGCGCCGTCAATACCTACCTTTGAAACTTCATTTGCAGTTTGTCTCCACTAATTCTTCTAATTCACTAATTAAACTTATTTACAACCTTCAGACTGAAGAAACATTTCCTGAAATTCGTTGTCTTTTCTTTACGTTCCTCGCCACACTGCGCCACGCATTATAAATAATTTATCACTATCCACTCCGTCAAATCCTCTTAGCATCTTTGACATCTTAATCCTGTCTTCTTCAGTCCCTCTTTCCTCTTTGACACTCAGGTTCGATTCTTTTAGCCTCGCCTCACAGCTCAGTATTCTCAACTATTGGGAAAAAAGTCTTCTTGCGTGAGTTTCCGGACTTTCTCAAGTTTCCGTATGTTTGACCAGCAGTGGTCTACGTATTAGTGTTGAGCACTCTACCATTGAATATTTGTCATGTATATTGGGTTTAAGTATTCTTTTGATGGTCCTTTAAAACATTTCTGACAGACACTAACTTTGCTAATACTACCGAGGATGTGTTATGTGTAGTATGTGCCCCTGTGGCGATCTGTTGTTTCTAATCTGCATGACCTTGCACTTACTTGGACTGACCCAGTAGCCTCTTATTTGACCATCTAAGCAAGCTATCATGCATTCTGCTTCTATCCTTTCTCGTTCGTATTTTCCTTATAAATTTCACGTTGCTTGATAATGATACTTAGGATGCAGGTCCCTCTGGCAGGTAATTTGTATAGATTAAGAATGATTATCATCGTTGTAGTGATTGGGGAGATCACACTTATTACGAACTTTTTACACTTTTTACAGTTTTCACGTCAGTGTATATCAGTACCACACTGTCAGTGTATATCAGTACCACACTGTCAGTGTATATCAGTACCACACTGTCAGTGTATATCAGTACCACACTGTCAGTGTATATCAGTACCACACTGTCAGTGTATATCAGTACCACACTGTCAGTGTATATCAGGACCACAGTGTATACCTGCATGTATATCAGGACCACAGTGTATACCTGTATGTATATCAGTACCACAGTGTATACCTGTATGTATATCAGGACCACAGTGTATACCTGCATGTATATCAGTACCACAGTGTATACCTGCATGTATATCAGGACCACAGTGTATACCTGCATGTATATCAGGACCACAGTGTATACCTGCATGTATATCAGGACCACAGTGTATACTTGTATGTATATCAGGACCACAGTGTATACCTGCATGTATATCAGGACCACAGTGTATACCTGCATGTATATCAGGACCACAGTGTATACTTGCATGTATATCAGTACCACAGTGTATACCTGTATGTATATCAGGACCACAGTGTATACCTGGATGTATATCAGGACCACAGTGTATACCTGCATGAATATCAGGACCAGGTGTAGTGGTTGTCCTATATTTAGTGACATATTTTTGTTATAGGTTCACACAATTCTTCTCAACACTCAGGCTTCGTTAAATTATTTTTGATGTGAAGATGTTGTCTGTTAGTTCATTAACCACTACTTCCTGGTACCATCCCTTAATCAGTAAATACTTGCTTTAATCTACTGTTCAGTTCCTCGCATACCTCTCTCTCTCTCTCTCTCTCTCTCTCTCTCTCTCTCTCTCTCTCTCTCTCTCTCTCTCTCTCTCTCTCTCTCTCTCTTCTTCCTCTTTTGTGAGTGCTCCTTCCTCTTATTCAGCTTTAATTCTTGGTCTTCCTCAGTCATCTTTCATCTTATATGGATGCATAGCAGTTTAGATTCGATTGTTTCTTTTGACGTTGTCTTTCTTATATTGACGCTTTGCTTTTCTTCATGTTCTTTCGTATTCATTATTAGCTGTTCTGCTTAATCTCCTATTCTTTCCATTTATTTTTGTTTTGTGAGATAAGCCTCTACTACTAAAACAAGGTCTGTCGTAGGAAAGAATCTCAAGGTTATAAACCGTAAATTTCATTTATTTTCACGAGTCAAGAGCTTGATAAAACAAGTATAGACTGCATCTCTCTTTACTGCATCAAGACATCTCGTATACATAAATTTAGTCTTCCTGAGAAACAATATCAAACGCTATTGAATTAATACCCGATTACAAGTTTTTTTCAATCTGAATGTAAGTTAATCAATCCACATCATACAACTCTCCTAAGACCCACGCAAGTATCAAGGTGGGGAACTTAGTAGCGCACCTCCCCAAGACCACACAGTGCATGTGTGTACAGATACCGTCTAGCCAAAGAATAAATCCAGCAATATATTGTATAGACGCCAACAAAGAAATTAAAGACGAAGTTCTATCGTTTCAATCTTGGACTCTCTCTCCACTAACCTGAGCAAATACTAAGTTCACTCACTACTACGTATACAGAAACAGATCTCTTCCTGAGTCCACACTAGGTAAACTAAAACATAGTCCACACAATCTAAGTGTTTGCATGTGTGTGTGGGGTGTTATGGATACTCTGAACAACAGAATGGAGACTGTTGCTCTCAGAGGTAAAGTCAACAATGTAGTTAAAACAATATGGACCACACTAGACCACACTAATAAAAGCACGGCAGTGTAGACCACCACAAAGGCAATAGGAAAGCAGTACCCACATAATGGTCATAGGTAATGGATACTTTCAGTCCTCCAAGTGTGCGTGTGGGAATGTGGGTGTCCGTGTTGGAGTGGACGTGTATTTGTTGGTATGGAAGTTTGGGTGTACGTGCATGTGTGTGAAAGTGTTCGCGTGCGTTTGAGTGTGTGAGAGTTTGAGTGTACGTGTGGGAGAGCTGGTGTGCATGTTATCTGCCACACCGGCCATGCACCGCTCTAGTTGCATATTCAACTAGGACACCCACACGTATGTCCCCGTGCAGGTTGTTGTGGAGGGAGGGAGGGATGAGTGAGGAGGTAGAAATGACAGGAATCGTTGAGGATATGAGAGCAAGGACGAGTTAGAGAGAGAGAGAACAAGGGCGAGTTAGAGAGAGAGAGAGAGAGAGAGAGAGAGAACAGGAAGGATAATTACTAGGGACTGGAAATTAGGAGAGACTGGAAACAGAAGACAGACAAAGATAACGACTATAGATAGAGAAAATACGAAGAGCAGCACTAGAAACATAGCAGAAGTAGGTGTAATTAATATGAAGGGAAAGAACAAAGACTAATTCTAGATAGTAAACAGAAAAAGGAGACATAGAGGAAACAGACAGACACTTCACAAAAAATACAGAAACAAGAACGAGAAATGCAGAAAACGCGGTATAGAAACTACACCGTCAACAGACGTATCAGAATTAGGAATTAAAGACATTGAAACCAGAGAGATACATACAAAGAATTAGAAGTAAGAAACCAAATTTGCAGTTAGAGAACATTAAAAATTAATTGATAATAATTATAACTAATTATACGTTGTGAAATAATTACTTGTGTGCTTGAAGGAAGTGTAATAATGTGGATCATTAATTATAGTTATTATTTACATACATTACTGAGTTTAAAAGTGTTGATGAGTGTCTGGACCGCCTGTGTAGGTCCTAGCGAACTGCCTTGGCTTAGTTAATGATAATATATCTTTGTGTCTGTCTCTCTGGCTGTATGTGTCATAGTAGTTCATATGAATTTGTCTGTTTAGCCAGTAATAATCTGTCTGTTTATTCCTGTGGGTAATAGTCAGAAGTGTGCCTCTGTAGTTGGCATAGGTCAGCTTGACTGTGTATGGTGTGAGGTCAAGCCATAAGTTTGCTCACACTCCACGGTAATCACCTCCCATGTATCACTACGCACCTCCCACTGATCCTTAATAATCCCCTCCTACTAACATCCACTGATCCATAATCTATCCCAAACAATATCCTGCTGATGTTTAATCTATCACTACTGACATTTACTGATTATTGATCCTTTCCCCACCGGCTTCTACTGATCCTTAATTTATCCCGATTAATTAATAGTCCCCACATCAGTACAAATTTTCTATAAAGAATCTTTAATTCTCTCCTCTCTACAAATTTCCCGTTGATCAATATTACTCCGTCACCCCGCCATCCTCACACTGACTCCGCCACCCCGCCATCCTCACACTGCCTCCGTCACCCCGCCATCCTCACACTGACTCCGCCACCCCGCCATCCTCACACTGACTACGTCACCCCGCCATCCTCACACTGACTCCGCCACCCCGCCATCCTCACACTGACTCCGCCACCCCGTAATCCTCACACTGACTCCGCCACCCCGTAATCCTCACACTGACTCCGCCACCCCGCCATCCTCACACTGACTCCGTCACCCCGCCATCCTCACACTGACTCCGCCACCCCGCCATCCTCACACTGACTACGTCACCCCGCCATCCTCACATTGACTACGTCACCCTGCCATCCTCACACTGACTCCGTCACCCCGCCATCCTCACACTGACTCCGCCACCCCGTAATCCTCACACTGACTCCGCCACCCCGCCATCCTCACATTGACTACGTCACCCTGCCATCCTCACACTGACTCCGTCACCCCGCCATCCTCACACTGACTACGTCACCCCGCCATCCTCACACTGACTCCGCCACCCCGCCATCCTCACACTGATTAACATTATTCTCTTCAGTATTTAAATAAATTTGCCTTGCATCTCCCTTCTCTTCTTTGTGTTCTTCCTAATTTATCGTTCCAATCGCTCTCTCTCTCTCTCTCTCTCTCTCTCTCTCTCTCTCTCTCTCTCTCTCTCTCTCTCTCTCTCTCTCTCTCTCTCTCTCAATCTCTCTTCAATTATCTCTCCTGCCTCCATTATCTCCCCTCACAACCCTCATGCATTACGTCTCCCATTACCAAATTTTCCCCATTACCTGGCCAGTAAGATGCCCTGAGGAATGGGAAAGACGGAAGAGGAAGATGGGTTGAGAGACGGGTAAGAAGTGAATGGAACAGAATGCAAGAGAAGCTAGGAGAGGTGTGGGATGGGGAGAAAGAGAGAGTGAGAAAGAGAAAGGAAAAGAAATGCAGAGATAAATTGACGTGTAAAAAAGGAGGGTGATGAGGAAGTTTGAGATAAAGGTGGGATAGGGAGGAAGGAAGAGGTGGTGATAGGAGAGAGAGTTTGAAAGGAAGAGAAGAAAATGGGAGGGAGAGTGGAGGAGAATGAGTAAGAAGAGAGGGGGAAGGGTAAAAGGGAGTGTTGGAAGATGATGGGAGGGGGTGAGAGAGGGAGAAGAGAAGAAGCATGTGACCTGAGGAAATCTTTTGTTCTCCTCGTTGCTCTTCTCCGCTTTGTTTGTCTTCTCCTCGTTGCTCTTCTCCGCTTTGTTTGTCTTCTTTCATTAGACGGTATAACCCCTTTATCCTGGCTGGCTACACTCCCCTCCCGCCCCTTCCTTCCATCCTCCATTCCTTCCTCCCCTCCTTTCTTCCCCTCCATTCCTCTCCTCCATCCCTTCCCTCCTCTCCATCCATTCCCTCTCCTCCTTCCCTTCCCATCCCTCCTCTTCCATCTCCTATTCCCGTCCCTTTCTCTCTCTCTCTCTCTCTCTCTGTCACTCTACACATACACACATACATATACAGACACTCGCCCTCACACACACACACACACAAACACACACACACACAAACACACACACATCACAAACACACACACCACAAACACACACACACACACAGCACAAACACACACACACACACACACGCGATGTAGTGGAGGCAGGCTCTATACATAGCTTTAAGAAGAGGTATGATAAAGCTCATGGCGCAGGGAGAGTGACCCAGTAGCGGCCAGTGAAGAGGCGGGGCCAGGAGCTATGACTCGACCCCTGCAACCACAACTAAGTGAGTACACACACAGCACAAACACACACACACAGCACACACACACACACACACAGCACAAACACACACACACACACACCACAAACACACACACACACACACACACCACAAACACACACACACACATAACAAACACACAAACACACACACACACACACACACCACAAACACACACACACACACATAACAAACACACAAACACACACACACACACACACACACACACACACACACACACACACAGCACAAACACACAGTTCCTTGTTTCCCAGACCAGTAATTCATCTGTCACGTGGTGGTCTGGGTGAATGAGGCTTCTATTACGTTATCAATTATTCCAAATGAGACGGCTGTGACCCACTTAAGGAGGGGGAGGGCTGGAAGATGAGTTGGGGAAGGGGAGTAGGAGGAGGAGGTAGGCAACAGAAGAGAGGAGGGAGAGAAAGAGAGAGAGTGGAAGAAGAAAGGTAATAGAGGAAGAACGTGAAATAAACACAGAGAAGAGTTCTCTGTATTCTTTCATTCTTAAGTTCTAAAGTGAGTGTCAAAACTGTATTCGATAGTTAAAAAAAAACTGTTCTGCTGACCAAATTTAATTCCCAGTATGTGATGCAGTTGTATAGTAATGAGCAGCGCTTGAGCTGAGAGCGAATCAGCCAGCGTCAGAAACTTCGTTGTGTCATTAAATTACATCTCAAAGAGGTGGAGTAAATTGGCTGTCTCAGTCCTTCTCCATGATACGTCTCTTTAGGAGCTCACAAAGGATTATTCCAGTCAACTCATATTGAAACCTCTCTCTTAGAAACCACTTATTTACCTGTAAAATGTGTTATTATTGATTCTCCTCTCCAGCTTCCTCAAGATGAAAACGCAAGAAGCGTGAAGACTTTTTCTTTGTGTTTTTCGAAGATTATAGTCATGCGTTTTACACACACACACACACAGGAGCTGAGTCTCGACCCCTGCAACCACAATTAGGTGAGTACATGTACACACAGGCAAGGCCGAGGAACAAAGGGGGCGAGCTGTTGGGCGTAGGGTCAGCAGTAAGTGAGGGGGGTGCAGGCAGAGAAGGTGATAGCTTCCCTGTTGAGGCACGACCAGGCCACCAAGAGTTACAGGAAATAATAAGGGAGACAATGGCTATGTACAAACGGGACCCAGAGACACGGAGGGAAAGGCAATAGGAGGATGAGAGGGAGAGGTCAGTCTTTTTTCATGGGCTTCAGGAGAGCGAAGGGAGAACATTCAATGAAAGACAGTAGAAAGAAAAACAAGAGACTGAAAATATCATCAAATAGGAGAGGAGGACATGACTGAGATAGTAAATTTTCAGAGAATAGGGGGGTACTCGAAGGGGAGAAATACGCCGGTCAAATTGATTCTCAAGACAGAAACAGTGAGTAACAGGATCCTGCAGGAGAAACCACAGCTGAAGGAATCATCAACATACAGGAGGGTGTTCTTAGACCGCGACGGAACGAGAACGGAACGACAGAAGCTGACGGTGAGGACACAGAAGCGAAAGGGGCTAGAAAGAGAGACAAGGATAGAGTCAGCAGGGAACAAAGAGAGATAGGCGGAGCAACAAGCACAAACACCCACAGAACCACTCTCAGAACCCCACAGCCAAATATACTATCCCAATACAAACCACACTCCAGACTCACAGCCCCCACCCCACAGTATACAGTAGAATCCCATAGCACCCTGCCAGGTCCCCAATTTCCCCAACCTCCCCTCCCAGAATACAGTGTTGGAGAGAAAACTGAAGGTATGGTACACCAATGCTGATGTAATAACGAATAAGTGGGAGGAGTCGCACGAAAGAATCAAAGAGGCATCACCAGATATCATAGGTCTCACAGAAACCAAGCTCACTGGAATAATAACAGATGCCATCTTTCCAACTGGATACCAGATCCTGAGGAAAGAAAAGGGAACAGAGGGGAAGGAGTGGCACTGCTCATCAAAAACCGATGAGATTTTGAGAAGC
>WNWK01002045.1:87500-233869 GCA_009830355.1 Cherax destructor
AATTTCGCAGTTACATTACTATCTTGCGTGATATCTGAGGCATTTATATGACACTTACAAGATGTTTGTCCGCACTAGTACAGCGACTCTTGGCCTACTTCACTCGCTTTCTTTCTTCGTCAATTTGGAAATACATAACAGGCCACTACTGTATATATATATGCAGTATTATATATAACACATAAATGTATAATAAATAAATAATATGATAGCGAGTGAGTAAGCAGTGAGATGCGCCATGGCTTTCTCTAGTCCTCGTTATCCTGGGTATTATACCACCCTGGAATAATCTTTCCTTGAAGACGGTTTTCCCCACTTTACCTCCTCCTTCTCTACCTCTCTAACACCTCTTTCCCTTCTTCTTCCTCTTCTTCTGCTCTGCCACCACCTGCTTACCTCCTCTCAACTCACTATCCTTGGATAAGTTGAGTTATTGCCTTTAAACTCAAGGATGTTCTTTCTAGGTCTTTTTATTATTAAAAAAAATTATTTTTGGTCCAGATTGTTAAAAGAATAATATCACATTAAATGATGACCTCTCATGAACTTAAAATAAAATATATAGACTTTTGCTTTAACATTTGTGATACAGTGAAGACCAGAGACTTGTCCCCCATAGAATATAATTTAAGTTATGATGAACATTTATGTTTATAGTTATTTTCACATCTTGTAATCAGCAGAGTAATGCAGCGGTTTCAAAAATTTCTTCAGTGATTTCCAGTCTTATATACGTAACGCTCTTGCAAATTTTTTTCTTATATTCTCTTAAAATAAACCACTGTGTCTTCATATCTGCAAATATTCTCATGTTCACGTAAATATTCTGTCCCGTTTTTTAAACCTTTATGTCTTGAAAATACGTCGATGATCTTCCAAATATTTATATATATATATATATTTCTGCTGCTGATACTCAAATATGAGTATCTTCAAGCTTTCTTCTAAATATTATATAGCCTTCATATTTCTAAACTATTGTGAAAATATTTCGATTTTAGAAAAAAAAAAAAAATTATATACAATTATTTTTCATTGTTCTCGCTGCCTTATAAATATTCTTACATGTGCTGTGCTGTTTTCTCGTCATAATTCACCTGTATGAAGATTAAAGAAAAAAAAAAGACTATTAAACGGAAAATAGTAAAGACCTGGCACGCATTTACACATGGTTAAAAAATGTCAACAAATTTCAAAGCAGTGCACACTCTCAAAAATATTTAGAAAAATTGTGCACAAACTTCTAACCTAATTTAACATGACGTAGAATCACCTCATCTCACGTAGCATAATCTAAAACTTAACGTAGCCAAATCTCATTTAACTTCACCTAACCTAATCTAACTTAACCTAAGCTACAAATACACAATATCAGTGTCTTACACCTGAAGACACACATTAAAATACTCATCCCATAATTAAAATTTAACAATCCAAAGAAACATAATAACCTTCTTTACAAATCAGTGAGACAATCGGAAGACTTAACATCAAAGTAATTGATGTTCTAACACCATAGACAAATAATAGTCAACAAAAGTGACTCTGTAGAACAAGCTTTTATTGGACAAAGTTTCACTCTGTTAGCATTTTTATCGAGTCATAAATATGTAAACAGATTGAAATGTTAATCCAAATTAAAGGAAAAGTGTGATTTCTTCAAACACAAAGAAGTATCGTATAAACACTCAGTCTTTCTAGAGAACCAGTCACTGCAAATATTCATCTGCCCAAGACACTGTCACTGCAAACACTGCAAATTGCATTATTCTAAGCAACTAATCACTGCAAATACTATCATTCTAAACAAATAATCACTGCAAACACTGTCATTCTGTACAATCACTGTAACCAATGATTCTAATTAACTAGTCCTTATAATCTTTCAACAAAAGTAAACACTCAAAAAACGGCAATTCATTTCGTATTGAAATGCGCTTTTATTTCCCCCCCCCCTTCCCTGAAATTATTAAAACACAAATTCTGTGCTTAAACTCAGTTTTCTTTGTTTTCATTTTTCCCTTCCCCTGTGAATTTGGAAGCAAGGACGGGAAGGACATTGAGGGGGGACGGGAAGGGGAATGAAGGGGAGGGGGCGGAGAGGGCACTGGAAGGCGATTGAAGAGGCTAGGGACGGGTGTTGAGGGGGAACTGTGGAGGACGGGAAGATGACTGTGGGGGAAGGGACGGAAATGGGGACTGAGACATCCGGAGAGGGGAGGGGGGCGGCAAGGAAGGGATTGAAAGATAATTGAGTTCCTCGTGCAGGGAATTACCGTTGCTAATGATGGTATTTGGCTCGGTGATTATACCAGGGTAATTACCAGCGCTTAATTTCTCCTCTTATCTTCCCCAACAACTCTCATTCAAACGCTGAGTAATTTCTCTAGGGGTTTAAGTGGCAATTAAAACTGTCTACATAATTAGAGATACAAAATTGAGCATGTATGTTTATTTTACTTGGCTAAGAATGCCCTGTGTATTGAACTCAAGCTCCTGAGCCCATTCCTTAATGTTTAGCCAGCTGGCATCATCTGTGCCTGTCCCATTTGCTTCGGAAACTCTGTATTAATGGAGCTATTGTTATGGGCTTCTTCGTTAAATCCACTGGTGATATCTCTAAGTGTTCGTTAGTGGTCAGCTTCCATCAGTGTTGTGCTCTGGTCTCTCCAATGGTAAACATTTATCCTGGTCAATACTTTCTACTCCCAGGAGTATTTTATAAGCATTGGTTGTATTCACTTATTTTTTATCTTCTGTTTGTGTGACGAACCCAACAGTTTGTTAAGGTTTTATTGTACCCGTTTCCTGTCCTATTAGGCATTTATTCTCTCTAATTTGCCGTCACCTGTTAACAATGATGCCTGAGACCGTTCCAGCATGTTACATACGCTAAACCCGTACCGGTCTCAGTACTAATTCTTATGAGACTTCACTTGTTTTACTCGTCAATTCTGATTCCTTTTATCGGATCATTATTTTTTCTTTACCGGTATATATATTCTTTGAGCCAATGTAATTCTTTTTTTTTCGTTATTCCCTCCTGTTCCTGAAGATTTTGGCTCAGTTTCCAAGGTATATTGACACATATATTTCCAATCGTCATATCTGTTATTTGATTACTCCGCTTGGCTCCCAGTTCTCCCAGTCTATAGTAAAAGATTCTTTTATTAGTAGCCTTACTTTTGTCATCTGTGCACTGTTTACCCGGACTCCTTCCCTGTTACATCTTTCTTGCCTCAGTAGTCGATACACAGGTCTGAGTATTGCATTTGTAATGATCTGTTTAATCGTGGGGGTGTGATGTCTGTGGCTGTCTCATGTTATTTCTTCTTGTCATTTACCATTCTTCTTTCTATACCTCATGCATTCATGTACCATACTTGGAAACTCTTTTTAATTGTGTAAATATTTCAGATGTCCTGATTTCCGTTACTTGTCCGTGGGTTAAGGGAATGGGTGAGGCTATGATGGGTTAAGCTATGATGGGTGAGGTTATGATGGGTGAGGTTATGATGGGTGAGGTTATGATGAGTGAAATTATGATGGGTGAGGTTACGATGGGTGAGGTTACGATGGGTGAGGTTATGATGGGTGAGGTTATGATGGGTGATGTTATGATGGGTGATGTTATGATGGGTGATGTTATGATGAGTGTGGTTATGATGAGTGAAGTTATGATGGGTGATGTTATGATGGGTGAGGCTATGATGGGTAAAGCTATGATGCGTGAGGTTATGATGGGTGAGGTTATGATGAGTGAGGTTATGATGGGTGATGTTATGATGGGTGATGTTATGATGGGTGAGGTTATGATGAGTGTGGTTATGATGGGTGATGTTATGATGGGTGAGGTTATGATGGGTGAGGTTACGATGGGTGATGTTAGGATGGGTGAGGTTATGATGAGTGAAGTTATGATGGGTGAGGTTAGGATGAGTGAGGTTATGATGGGTGAGGTTATGATGGGTGAGGTTATGATGAGTGTGGTTATGATGGGTGATGTTATGATGGGTGAGGTTATGATGAGTGAAGTTATGATGGGTGATGTTATGATGGGTGATGTTATGATGGGTGATGTTATGATGGGTGATGTTATGATGGGTGATGTTATGATGAGTGTGGTTATGATGAGTGAGGTTATGATGGGTGATGTTATGATGGGTGAGGTTATGATGAGTGAGGTTATGATGGGTGATGTTATGATGGGTGATGTTATGATGGGTGAGGTTATGATGAGTGTGGTTATGATGGGTGATGTTATGATGGGTGATGTTATGATGGGTGAGGTTATGATGGGTGAGGTTATAATGGGTGAGGTTATGATGGGTGAGGTTATGATGGGTGAAGTTATGATGGGTGAGGTTATGATGAGTGAAGTTATGATGGGTGAGGCTATGATGGGTTAAGCTATGATGGGTGAGGTTATGATGGGTGAGGTTATGATGGGTTAAGCTATGATGGGTGAGGTTATGATGGGTGAGGTTATGATGGGTGAGGTTATGATGGGTGAGGTTATGATGGGTGATGTTATGATGGGTGAGGTTATGATGAGTGAAGTTATGATGGGTGAGGTTATGATGAGTGAAGTTATGATGGGTGAGGTTATGATGAGTGAAGTTATGATGAGTGAAGTTATGATGGGTGAGGCTATGATGGGTGAGGTTATGATGAGTGTGGTTATGATGGGTGATGTTATGATGAGTGAGGTTATGATGGGTGATGTTATGATGGGTGATGTTATGATGGGTGAGGTTATGATGAGTGTGGTTATGATGGGTGATGTTATGATGGGTGATGTTATGATGGGTGATGTTATGATGGGTGAGGTTATGATGAGTGAAGTTATGATGGGTGAGGCTATGATGGGTTAAGCTATGATGCGTGAGGTTATGATGGGTGAGGTTATGATGAGTGAGGTTATGATGGGTGATGTTATGATGGGTGATGTTATGATGGGTGAGGTTATGATGAGTGTGGTTATGATGGGTGATGTTATGATGGGTGATGTTATGATGGGTGATGTTATGATGGGTGAGGTTATGATGAGTGAAGTTATGATGGGTGAGGTTATGATGAGTGAAGTTATGATGGGTGAGGCTATGATGGGTTAAGCTATGATGCGTGAGGTTATGATGGGTGAGGTTATGATGGGTGAGGGTATGATGGGTGAGGTTATGATGGGTGAGGTTATGATGGGTGAAGTTATGATGGGTGAGGTTATGATGGGTGAGGTTATGATGGGTGAGGTTATGATGGGTGAGGCTATGATGGGTTAAGCTATGATGGGTGAGGTTATGATGAGTGAGGTTATGATGGGTGAGGTTATGATGGGTGAGGTTATGATGGGTGAGGTTATGATGGGTGAGGTTACGATGGGTGAGGTTATGATGGGTGAGGTTATGATGAGTGAGGTTATGATGGGTGAGGTTACGATGGGTGAGGTTATGATGGGTGAGGTTATGATGAGTGAAGTTATGATGGGTGAGGTTATGATGGGTGAGGTTATGATGGGTGAGGTTATGATGAGTGTGGTTATGATGGGTGATGTTATGATGGGTGAGGTTATGATGAGTGAAGTTATGATGGGTGAGGTTATGATGGGTGAGGTTACGATGGGTGAGGTTATGATGGGTGAGGTTATGATGGGTGAGGTTATGATGGGTGAGGTTACGATGGGTGAGGTTATGATGGGTGATGTTATGATGGGTGAGGTTATGATGGGTGAGGTTATGATGGGTGAGGTTACGATGGGTGAGGTTATGATGGGTGAGGTTACGATGGGTGAGGTTATGATGGGTGATGTTATGATGGGTGAGGTTATGATGGTTGAGGTTATGATGGGTGAGGTTATGATGGGTGAGGGAGCTGGAGAGAGTACTGCATAAGAAAGTACATGAGAAAGGGTCAGAGATGTCGTTGCAGTGGGAGAGTGTGTGGTTGGTCTTGACTTACTGTGCTTGCAAGAGAGGGGAAGGGGATGGAAAGTGAAGTGTGATTGCTGAGGGTTGAGCAGGAAAGGCACTGAGGGAAGGCACTGAGGAAAGGCACTGAGGGGAATGCACTGGGAATGAGGATTTCTGAATCCTTGGTTTTCCCCTCCTATCATCTACAATATTTCCTCTTCAATATTTCTCCGTCATTTTATTCGTTACCTCAATTGTTCTCCATTATTTTTTTTTTTCATTCTGCTTCAGCTTAGGTATATAAGGCCATATCTGACTCTCAAGTTTGCTTTCCATTCTAAAATCCTGAATCACTGAACGTGAAATTTAAAAATCAGTTTCACCGGGCTACTAAAAATTTGTCTTTTTACCGCATTTTCTTTTTTCGTGTGCACTCAAAATTCTCATGTTTTCTCTCATTTTTTTTCATTCTATTCTGCAGTCAGCCTCCTGAAGGTCGTAGAATAACTGCAACGTTCCTCTTTAATCCTCTCACTGTCTTTCACTCCATATTGACTTGTATGTTGGCACTCGTTTCCTTGCTCTCTCTCTCTCTCTCTCTCTCTCTCTCTCTCTCTCTCTCTCTCTCTCTCTCTCTCTCTCTCTCTCTCTCTCTCTCTCTCTCTCCTTTCATTCCTTGGGGTGCTTGGTCTCCCGTGAATATCTTTTATTTATATTTTTCCTTCTCACGCTGCTGCTTCTTCCTCCTCCCAAACCGTTCCTTACCATTCCTTTCTTTTATGTCATCTCTCTCTCTACAATTTTCTACTCTCATAAACAAGTGCAGTCTCCCTAGGGGCTGCTCTGGTGCCAGTGATGTGTACTGAGCCAACTCTGCTTTATCTTCACCTCTGAGACACTTCTTGAAGTATGTTTGGCTGCTCTTGTGGTCCTCATGGGGCTGTTGAACTGGTACTTGTTACTGTTCGTGTGAGATGTAGAGACAATTGTGGTTGTTCGTGTGAGTTGCACAGGTACTTGAGTGCTGTAGAAGTACATGCAGTAGCTCGTATAGTCTGTACAATTATTTATAATAATTCCTGATTGACGTTTGTGTACTATACTAACTGTAGAGGTACTTATGGCTGTTCATATGTGCTGTAATAGAAGTACTTGGGGGTCTCTTGTTTCTGTATCCCTACCATGCCTGCTGTTGTGTCCCCTACCGTGCCTGCTGCTGTGTCCCCTACCGTGCCTGATGCTGTGTCCCCTACCGTTCCTGCTGTTGTGTCCCCTACCGTGCCTGCTGTTGTGTCCCCTACCGTGCCTGTTGTTGCGTCCCCTACCATGACTGTTGCTGTGTCCCCTACCATGCCTGTTGTTGTGTCCCCTACCGTGCCTGCTGCTGTGTCCCCTACCGTGCCTGCTGCTGTGTCCCCTACCGTGCCTGCTGCTGTGTCCCCTACCGTGCCTGCTGTTGTGTCCCCTACCATGCCTGTTGTTGTGTACCCTACCGTGCCTGCTTCTGTGTCCCCTACCATGCCTGTTGTTGCGTCCCCTACCATGCCTGTTGTTGTGTCCCCTACCGCGCCTGCTGCTGTGTCCCCTACCGTGCCTGCTGTTGTGTCCCCTACCATGCCTGCTGTTGTGTCCCCTACCGTGCCTGCTGCTGTGTCCCCTACCATGCCTGCTGTTGTGTCCCCTACCGTGCCTGCTGCTGTGTCCCCTACCATGCCTGTTGTTGTGTCCCCTACCATGCCGGTTGTTGTGTCCCCTACCGTGCCTGCTGCTGTGTCCCCTACCGTGCCTGCTGCTGTGTCCCTACCGTGCCTGCTGCTGTGTCCCCTACCGTGCCTGCTGCTGTGTCCCCTACCGTGCCTCCTGCTGTGTCCCCTACCGTGCCTGCTGCTGTGTCCCCTACCGTGCCTGCTGCTGTGTCCCCTACCGTGCCTGCTGCTGTGTCCCTACCGTGCCTGCTGCTGTGTCCCGTACCGTGCCTGCTGCTGTGTCCCATACCGTGCCTCCTGCTGTGTCCCTTACCGTGCCTCCTGCTGTGTCCCCTACCGTGCCTGCTGCTGTGTCCCCTACCGTGCCTGCTGCTGTGTCCCCTACCGTGCCTGCTGCTGTGTCCCTACCGTGCCTGCTCCTTTGTCCCCTACCATGCCTGCTGTTGTGTCCCCTACCGTGCCTGCTGCTGTGTCCCCTACCATGCCTGCTGTTGTGTCCCCTACCGTGCCTGCTGCTGTGTCCCCTACCATGCCTGTTGTTGTGTCCCCTACCATGCCGGTTGTTGTGTCCCCTACCGTGCCTGCTGCTGTGTCCCTACCGCGCCTGCTGCTGTGTCCCCTACCGTGCCTGCTGCTGTGTCCCCTACCGTGCCTCCTGCTGTGTCCCCTACCGTGCCTGCTGCTGTGTCCCTACCGTGCCTGCTGCTGTGTCCCTACCGTGCCTGCTGCTGTGTCCCCTACCGTGCCTGCTGTTGTGTCCACTAACGTGCCTTCTGCTGTGTCCCCTATCGTGCCTGCTCCTGTGTCCCCTACCATGCCTGTTGTTGCGTCCCCTACCATGCCTGCTGCTGTGTCCTTTACCGTGCCTGCTGCTGTGTCCCCTACCATGCCTGCTGTTGTGTCCCCTACCGTGCCTGCTGCTGTGTCCCCTACCATGCCTGTTGTTGTGTCCCCTACCATGCCGGTTGTTGTGTCCCCTACCGTGCCTGCTGCTGTGTCCCTACCGCGCCTGCTGCTGTGTCCCCTACCGTGCCTGCTGCTGTGTCCCCTACCGTGCCTCCTGCTGTGTCCCCTACCGTGCCTGCTGCTGTGTCCCTACCGTGCCTGCTGCTGTGTCCCTACGTGCCTGCTGCTGTGTCCCCTACCGTGCCTGCTGTTGTGTCCACTAACGTGCCTTCTGCTGTGTCCCCTATCGTGCCTGCTCCTGTGTCCCCTACCATGCCTGTTGTTGCGTCCCCTACCATGCCTGCTGCTGTGTCCTTTACCGTGCCTGCTGCTGTGTCCCCTACCGTGCCTGCTGCTGTGTCCCCTAACGTGCCTGCTGTTGTGTCCACTACCGTGCCTGCTGCTGTGTCCCATCCCGTGCCTGCTGCTGTGTCCCCTACCGTGCCTACTGTTGTGTCCCCTACCGTGCCGGCTGCTGTGTCCCCTACCGTGCCTGCTGTTGTGTCCCCTACCGTGCCTGCTGCTGTGTCCCCTACCGTGCCTGTTGTTGCGTCCCTTACCGTGCCTGCTGCTGTGTCCCCTATCGTACCTGCTCCTGTGTCCCCTACCGTGCCTGCTGTTGTGTCCCCTACCATGCCTGTTGTTGCGTCCCCTACCATGCCTGTTCTTGTGTCCCCTATTGTGCCTGCTGCTGTGTCCTCTACCGTGCTTGCTGCTGTGTCCCCTACCGTGCCTGCTGCTGTGTTCCCTACCGTGCATGCTGTTGTGTCCACTACCGTGCCTGCTGCTGTGTCCCCGACCGTGCCTGCTGCTGTGTCCCCTACCGTGCCTGCTGCTGTGTCCCCTACCGTGCCTGCTGCTGTGTCTCCTACCGTGCCTGCTGCTGTGTCCCCTACCATGCCTGTTGTTGCGTCCCCTACCATGCCTGTTGTTGTGTCCTTTACTGTGCCTGCTGTTGTGTCCCCTACCGTGCCTGCTGTTGTGTCCCTTACTGTGGCTGCTGTTGTGTCCCCTATCGTGCCTGCTGCTGTGTCCCCTACCGTGCCTGCTGTTGTGTCCACTACCGTGCCTGCTGTTGTGTCTCCTACCGTGCCTGCTGTTGTGTCCCCTACTGTGCCTGCTGCTGTGTCCCCTACCGTGCCTGCTGTTGTGTCCCCTACCGTGCCTGCTGTTGTGTCCACTACCGTGCCTTCTGCTGTGTCCCTATCGTGCCTGCTCCTGTGTCCCCTACCATGCCTGTTGTTGCGTCCCCTACTATGCCTGTTGTTTTGTCCCCTACCGTGCCTGCTGCTGTGTCCCCTACCATGCCTGCCTGCTGTGTCCCCTACCGTGCCTGCTGCTGTGTCCCCTAACGTGCCTGCTGTTGTGTCCACTACCGTGCCTGCTGCTGTGTCCCATCCCGTGCCTGCTGCTGTGTCCCCTACCGTGCATGCTGTTGTGTCCCCTATCGTGCCTGTTGCTGTGTCCCCTACCGTGCCTGCTGTTGTGTCCCCTACCGTGCCTGCTGCTGTGTCCCCTACCGTGCCTGTTGTTGCGTCTCTTACCGTGCCTGCTGCTGTGTCCCCTATCGTGCCTGCTGCTGTGTCCCCTACCGTGCCTGCTGTTGTGTCCATTACCGTGCCTTCTGCTGTGTCCCCTACCTGCCTGCTCCTGTGTCCCCTACATGCCTGTTGTTGCGTCCCCTACCATGCCTGTTGTTGTGTCCCCTATTGTGCCTGCTGCTGTGTCCCCTACCGTACCTGCTGCTGTGTCCCCTACCGTGCCTGCTGCTGTATTCCCTACCGTGCCTTCTGCTGTGTTCCCTACCGTGCCTGCTGCTGTGTCCCCTACCGTGCCTGCTGTTGTGTCCCCTACCGTGCCTGCTGCTGTGTCCCTACCGTGCCTGTGCTGTGTCCCCTACCGTGCCTGCTGCGTGTCCCCTACCGTGCCTAGCTGTGTCCACTACCGTGCCTGCTGCTGTGTTCCTACCGTGCATGCTGTTGTGTCCACTACCGTGCTCTGCTGTGTCCCCTACCGTGCCTGCTGCTGTGTCCCCTACCGTGCCTGCTGCTGTGTCCCCTACTGTGCCTGCTGTTGTGTCCCCTATCGTGCCTGCTCCTGTGTCCCCTACCATGCCTGTTGTTGCGTCCCCTACCATGCCTGCTGTTGCGTCCCCTACCGTGCCTGCTGTTGTGTCCCTTACTGTGGCTGCTGTTGTGTCCCCTACCGTGCCTACTGCTGTGTCCCTTACTGTGGCTGCTGTTGTGTCCCCTACCGTGCCTGCTGCTGTATCCCTTACTGAGGCTGCTGTTGTGTCCCCTACCGTGCCTGCTGCTGTGTCCCCTACCGTGCCTGTTGTTGTGTCCCCTACCGTGCCTGCTGCTGTGTCCCTTACTGTGGCTGCTGTTGTGTCACCTACCGTGCTTGCTGCTGTATCCCTTACTGTGGCTGCTGTTGTGTCCCTTACTGTGGCTGCTGTTGTGTCCCCTACCGTGCCTGCTGCTGTGTCCCCTACCGTGCCTGCTGCTGTGTCCCCTACCGTGCCTGCTGCTGTGTCCCCTACCGTGCCTGCTGCTGTGTCCCCTACCGTGCCTGCTGTTGTGTCCCCTACCGTGCCTGCTGTTGTGTCCCTTACTTCCTGTTTGGGTTTGTTTTTAATTGAATTAAAACAATGAAAAAGTAATACATAAATTGTGAAAGTGACTCAATGTTCAGATAAGCAAATATTCAAGAGTATCAAACAAGAGGTATACATAATCTCGTGAAGCTGCAGACTGGTTCTGATCCACGGTGATCCAATGTTAGGTGAGAAGAGAAATCACGAAGGAAGCAGAAGATTAAGTCACCTGCATACACTGTAACATACCTGAGACCTACATAGAGGCTCACGGCAATCAACTCGGTAGGAGAACACACAAGCTTGAGTGAACAGTCTTGGTTAACCAAGCTGGCTGGAGCCTTGGAGGTGAAGAGTCGATAGAGAATAAACAGCTTACAGAGTGATAGTCAAACATACGTCGTACCCTTCAACAAATGATAAATAGATCACTCACGTCTTTTCTCCAAAGTCAGGCAACTCCTCTAACCCCTTGGAGTCTTGCTGGTCCTATCAAAACACCGGGACTTAGGAAGAGACACAGCGATGATTAACAACATATCAAGTCGTTGACTCACTCGATAAACTGGAAGCTTAAAAGACATGAGAGAGAAAAAATGAAGTCCACAAATCATGACAGGTAAAAGCTGCAAAATATAAGACACTAATACATAGAGGAACGAATATTAACGATCGTTAGACAAATGGATAACGAAGTGATCCTCTCACAATATCCAGTACTATATATCACCTACCACCTGGGAGAGTAGTGTAGGGAGACGCCGGTAGGCAGCGCTGGAGACTGCATTCCTCTGCAACAAGCACTTCTCATCAGCAAACAACCCACATTATAGTCATACATACACGCACACAAAATTAGATATAACTGCATGAGCTTTTCCTCCTGAATAATACCCTACACCTTATAATCACTAATTCGAATTCTCTGCCAAATATTCAAAGCACACATTGCTTTCAGACACTACTTATCCATCGCCTCCAGCTGCCTCCTCGCTGCAACATTTTTACTTTCATGGATAAGGTTCTTTGTCTCCAAACATGCCTCAGTGCAACGTCCATTTTTTTCCCTCGTCAGTTCTATGGTTCACCTCATCTTTCAAAGACCCGTCCACTTACAAGTTCACCACCAAATATATGAACACATTTACTTCCTTCATACTTCCTCCTTCCGACCTGATATTCAATCTTTAATTACCTAGATTTTTTGTTACCCTCATCACCTTGCTCTTTTCTATGTTCACTTTTAATTTCCCTCTTTTTCATACCTTCCAAAATTCGTCCACCAACCTTTGCAACTTCTCATCAGAATCTCCCAGAGTTCCGTGTCATCAGCACTAAGCAACTTTGACAACTCCTATTTTGTATTAGATTCGGTATCTTTTAACACCACTCCTATGTCCACCACTACAGCGTTTGTTTATTTTACACCCCATCTATAAGTAAGATAAACAACCATGGTGACATCACTTATCCCTGTCTACTACCTACTTTTACTGGAAAATAATCTTCTTCTTTTCTATTTACCCTAACCGAGCCTCGCTTGCCACACAAAATCTGTTAACTGTTTTAAGTTGCCTAATTCCTATTCTATGCATTTGCAACATCTACCGCATTGCTCCCTATCCACTCTAGCATATGCCTATTCTAAATCCTGAAATGCAACTAAAATTTCGTCACCTTTGTCCAAGTATTGTTCATTTATATGCTTCAGTGTAAACACTTGGTCTACATATCCCCTACTCTTCCTAAAACCTCCTTGCTCATCTACAATCCTACTCTGTCTTACTCTCGATTCTTTCAGTAATAACTCTCACAATACACTTTACCTAGTATACTCAACTATCGTATTCCTTTATAAGTCTTACTCTTTAATCTTCTTTTCCCTTTTACAAGGGAACTATGCATGCTCTCTGCCTATTCCTCTGTACCTTTTTTCTTTCATACTTTTGAGTAAATGCACTAACCACTCCATAACTATATCCCCACCCAATTATAACATTTACATCTTAATCCTATCAATCCTAGCTGCTTTACCCCCTTTCATTTTACACACAGCGTCACTCACTTATTCCACATGCGCATCTGGCGCTTCCTCACTCCTAAAAGACATTACACCTCCCTGTCCAATGTATTAAATCACTGCCTCCATTTTTCATTAACTCCTCAAAATATTCCCTTCATCTCTCTAATACTTCCACCTTCCCTGTTTTATTTTTATTGTAGTTTAGACTGAGGTTAATGGATTTAGAACTATTTTTATTATATTGCAATTGAAATATATCTAATAACAACAGAATAGTCAAGGTTGCAACAGACTGGTACAGACAGTAGTAAGATGCTCAGAGGCTCGGTAATGAGGAGAGAGAGAGAGAGAGAGAGAGAGAGAGAGAGAGAGAGAGAGAGAGACGTTATTATGCTATCTAGTTTGTGTTTAAGAACACTGACTAAGTACAGGGTTCAGGTGCTGTGTATATCACATCCACGCTGCCTCTCACTTTATCTTCTATCATACCTTTCTGGTTTATCTATAACAACTATTCAGCTTATATTATCTTCATCCTTCGTCCCTCCTTCCTTCCTTCCTTACTTACTCCCTTCCTTCCCCTTTTCTCCTTCTTGTTTCCTTCCCCTCATCCCCCTCCAATCGCTCATTATTTTCTTCCCTCCCTTTCCCCCTTCTTCTCTCCATTCATTCCATTGTTCTCTACCTCCCTTTAACCACTCTCTTCTTCTTTCATTTATTCATTCTCCCCCTCCATCTTTTTTCTATCTCACTTTTAGTTTTATTCCTTCATTCTATTACCTCTCTTCTTCCGTTCATCTCCCTACTTACGACGTCTCGTCTCTCCTTCATTTTCCCTTCTTTCCTTCCCTCCATCCCTCTCTCCGTCAGCCTCCTCCCTCCCTTCCTCTCTCCCTCAGTCTCCTCACTCTACCTCCCTCAGCCTCCTCCCTTCCTACCTCCCTCAGCCTCCTCCCTTCCTACCTCCCTCAGCCTCCTCCCTTCCTACCTCCCTCAGCCTCCTCCCTTCCTACCTCCCTCAGCCCCCTCCCTTCTTACCACCCTCAGCCTCCTCCCTTCCTACCTCCCTCAGCCCCCTCCCTTCTTACCACCCTCAGCCTCCTCCCTTCCTACCTCCCTCAGCCCCCTCCCTTCTTACCTCCCTCAGCCTCCTCCCTTCCTACCTCCCTTTCACCATTTCAAACTTACTCCAGACTGCCACAAATTAATTGCAACTTGCTCGTGTAATGCTCCGACTGTGATGTATGTGTGTGTGAGTGTGTGTATGTGTGTGTGAGTGTGTGTATGTGTGTGTCTGTCTGTCTGTGAGGGAGAGAGAGAGAGAGAGCAACCTCTCAGAGGCTGCAACAATAATAATCTCGGAGGACGAATTACGTGTGTATAATATGTTAATTGTCAGCAATGTTCACGGAGGCTGTTCCCTGAATCTCTCTCTCTCTCTCTCTCTCTCTCTCCTCTCTCTCTCTCTCTCTCTCTCTCTCTCTCTCTCTCTCTCTCTCTCTCTTTACCTCCTACTGTGTCTCATTCACTGTCTCATCTTTCGTTCAAGAGATCACTCAGCTGGTAGAGACTTTTGAGAATTTTTCCTGGCCACTGTGAGATGTAATCAGATCCAATTACTATCCACTGCTGTTGATTCAACACAACCCAGAGATATCTTTCTGGGGACCAACACGCAATTAAGAGGAGCCAGTCAACGGGGGACTAAGCTGACCCAGATACACTGGGTCTCAGGCTGGCCCAGATGCAGGAGGACTCAGGCTGACTCAGATACACGGGGTCTCAGGCTGACCCAGATACACGAGGTCTCAGGGTGCCCCAGATACACGGGGACTCAGGCTTGGGAAGATACTTGAGGACTCACACTGACCCCAAATACATGGGGACTCACACTGATCCCAGGTACACGGGGGACTCACACTGCCCCCAGATACACAGAAACTCACACTGCCCCCAGATGCACGGAAACTCACACTGCCCCCAGATGCACGGAAACTCACACTGCCCCCAGATACACGGGGACTCACACTGTCCCCAGATACACGGGGGACTCACACTGCCCCCAGATACACAGAAACTCACACTGCCCCCAGATGCACGGAAACTCACACTGCCCCCAGATACACGGGGACTAACACTGTCCCCAGATACACGGGGGACTCACACTGCCCCCAGATACACAGAAACTCACACTGCCCCCAGATGCACGGAAACTCACACTGCCCCCAGATACACGGGGACTCATACTGTCCCCAGATACACGAGGGACTTACACTGCCCTCAGATACACGGAAACTCACACTGCCCCCAGATACACGGGGGACTCACACTGACCCCAGATATACGGGGTGGTCACACTGACCCCAGTTACACAAGGCTGCAAAATTCTATTTTATGGTCCTGACCAAAATAAACATGAGTAATGGCATATTTTATATATATATCTTTCATCCATATTTTTTAGTGACCTTAATAGACGAGGCGAAAAAAAGAGTTGGTGTCCTGTTGTAAAAATTTCCGAAATAAATGAATTTATAAAATATTCCAGAATGGAGAATGAATAATTGCGTAGTGTATAGGCTTAGTGTATTGTCATAATGCATAGGCTGAGTGTATGGGTATAGTGTATGGGCATAGTTCATTTGCTTAGTGTATAGGCTTGGTGTATGGGCATGTATAAGCTTATTTTATGGGTTTGTGTGGGTTTAGTGTATAGGCTTGGTGTATGGGTTTGTATGGGCTTGTATGGGCTTAGTGTATGAACACAGTAGTTGAGCAAGACATGAGGAACAGCTGGGTATTTTTTTATTGTCGTAACGTTTACTACACAGAATACAGAGTTGTCTACACGTGGAAACAGCAGACACAGTTTAGAGGAACACACAGACGATGTGATCAGTTCAACAGTCTTAAAGAAGTAGTTTTTGAGCTGGTTGCTTCCTCACCCTTGTGAAAATTTCAGCACCATAGAATGGAAGAATGTGAATCTGAAGCATGAGAACAGAGCCTTTTATACTGCCAAAGGTGAGGCGTGGAAAATATCTAAGACGTCTCTGAAGGCGGAGCCACTAGTAGAAGCCAGGAAGTTAAGAAGTGAGGGAGCACTGAAGCAAGCCTACTGGCCTATGTTAAGCGAGTCCCTCTTATATCCAACTCTTCTCGGTCAATACCAGTGGATAATAAAGTTTTTGAAGATGTCCTCTGTGCCACACTAACGCTGTCTTGCTGTGTAACACAGAGCAATTGTAAAAATGATGTACGATACTGACAAGCACTGGCGGTATACGAGGCTCCATTCTCATGCTTCAGCTCCACATTGTTTCAGATTATGGAGCTCATCTCTACTCCAGGCTGAGGGACTGACCACCTCAAAACCTACTACGTACTTCAGCGTTGATGGACTGATCTCATCGCCACTGCTTCTGCTGTCTCTATATTTAACCATCTCTGTAATCGGCTGAAGCATACTATGTAGGCCAAATGTTTTAGCAATAAACACACCACACTGACACATGTCTAACTCGTGTACTTATTAATGCTGGCCTGTATACCATTTTGGTATACAGAACAGCATGGGTGTATGGGCCTGGTATATGGGCATAGTATATTTGCATATTATATGGGCGTAGTGTATAAGCATATTGTGTGGGGTTAGTGTATGGGCATAGAGGATGTGCAGATATTGGGGTTACCACGTGTGGCCTCAATATAATTTAAATAATGAAGTGTATGGAGCTATAATAAGATGCATTGATAAAAAAAAAGTTTGATGGAGTTGAATGAAAGTTGTTACTAGTAACGGGACAAGTTATTATTATTATTATTATTATTATTATTATTATTATTATTATTATTATTATTATTATTATTATTATTATTATTATTATTATTATTATTATTTAGTAGTAGTAGTAGTAGTATTTGTATTAGTAGTAGCAGCTGTGGATTTTTTATATATATAATTTTCCTGAATATGGAGTATATAAATGTAAAACAATAATGTGTAAATTTAAATAATATAATAATGTTAAAATAGGGGGGGTGGGACGGGGGGTCCAGCGGGGGGACGAGACGCTGACAGTATTGCTATGTATAACTGGTAGTACAATTGAGTGTGATCAATCCGGCGTCATCGAGGCCGAAAATGGGGTTATCGGCTGGAATCAAGGATTAGAAGTTTATTTAGCGTCCTCTGAAGTGGTAAATGGATTTATAATTTGTGAAACAGCTTCAATATGGCTGTATGATGAAAAATGAGAGGATGCCAAATCTTCCACGCAGTCCACATGTAGCGTACGCTTACTCTTAATTACCAGTGTATATTGCTTTGGCCAGTGCACATATTCTGATAGGGATACTGGGATGCATGAGGATGTGACCACAATAATTGTGGTAAGTTAATGTCTACAATTTGTTATTTCTAATTAAGATGATAATTTTATCAAAGGGGGTGAGAAATTTTTCCCAGTGTCCAGGTGCCTTAATGTGTGTCAGTCTTGTCAACCCAACAACTCTTATAAATTCAGGTCAAGAATCAACTTATACAGTCCAGTGTAATTTATTCGAGTTACTGGTATTAATTTGTATACATTTAAAATTTCATAGGCCCGACTTTACTTGTGGGTGGGGAAGAGTGTGTGTGTGTACTCATCTATTTGTGGTTGCAGGGGTCGATTCATAGCTCCTGGCCCCGCCTCTTCACTGATTGCTACTAGGTCTTCTCTCTCCCTGCTCCATGAGCTTTATCAAACCTCGTCTTAAAACTATGTATGGTTTCTAGGCTATTCCACTTCCTGACAACTCTATGACTGAAGAAATACTTCCTAACATCCCTTTGACTCATAGGAGTCTTCAACTTCCAATTGTGACCCCTTGTTTCTGTGTCCCCTCTCTGGAACATCTTGTCTCTGTCCACCTTATCTATTCCTCGCAGTATTTTATATGTCCTTATCATGTCTTCCCTAACCCTCCTGTCCTCTAGTGTCGTCAGGCCGATTTCCCTTAACCTTTCTTCGTAGGACAATCCCCTTAGCTCTGGGACTAGTCTTGTTGCAAACCTTTGCACTTTCTCTAATTTCTTGACGTGCTTGACCAGGTGTGGGTTCCAAACTGGTCCTGCATACTCCAGTATGGGCCTGACGTATATGGTGTACAGAGTCTTGAATGATTCCTTAGTGAGGTATTGGAACGCTATTCTTAGGTTTGCGAGCCGCCCGTATGCTGCAGCAGTTATCTGATTGATGTGTGCCTCAGGAGATGTGCTCGGTATTATACTCACCCCAAGATCTTTTTCCTTGAGTGAGGTTTGCAGTCTTTGGCCACCTAGACTATACTCTGTCTGCGGTCTTCTTTGCTCTTCCCCGATCTTCATGACTTTACATTTGGCAGGGTTAAATTCAAGGAGCCAGTTACTGGACCAGGCTTGTAGCCTGTCCAGGTCTCTTTGTAGTCCTGCCTGATCCTCGACTGATTTAATTCTTCTCATTAACTTCACATCATCTGCAAACAGGGACACTTCTGAGTCTATCCCTTCCGTTATGTCATTCACATATACTAAAAAAGTACAGGTCCTAGGACTGACCCTTGTGGAACCCCACTCGTCACAGGTGCCCACTATGACACCTCGTCACATACCATGACTCGTTGTTGCCTCCCTGTCAGATATTCTCTGATCCATTGCAGTGATTTTCCTGTTACGTGTGCCTGATCCTCTAGCTTTTGCATTAACCTCTTGTGAGGAACTGTGTCGAACGCCTTCTTGCAGTCCAAGAAAATGTAGTCTATCCACCCCTCTCTCTCGTGTCTTACTTCTGTTACCTTGTCATAAAACTCCAGTAGGTTTGTGACACAGGATTTTCCTTCCCTGAAACCGTGCTGGTCGTTTATAAGCTTGTGTCTTTCTAGGTGCTCCACCACTCTCCTCCTGATGATCTTCTCCATGACTTTGCGTACTATACACGTCAGTGACACAGGTCTGTAGTTTAATGCCTCGTGTCTGTCTCCTTTCTTAAAAATTGGGACTACATTTGCCATCTTCCACGCCTCAGGTAGTTGTCCAGTTTCAATGGATGTATTGAAGATTTGTGTTAGTGGCACACACAACATCTCTGCTAAGGACCCACGGAGAAATGTTGTCAGGTCCCACCGCTTTTGAGGTATCGAGTTCACATAGCAGCTTCTTCACCTCCTCCTCGGTTGTGTGTATTTCATCCAGCACTTGTTGGTATACCTCCCTATTCTGAATTCCTGGAGTCCTTCCTGTCTCTTCTGTAAATACTTCTTTAAATCTCATGTTGAGCTCCTCACATACCTCTTGGTCGTTCTTGTGAACTCCCCACCTTCCTTCCTCAGCCTGATTACCTGGTCCTTGACTGTTGTTTTCCTCCTGATGTGGCTATACAACATCTTCGGGTCAGACTTGACTTTTGATGCTATATCATTTTCATATTGTCACTGAGCCTCCCTTCTTACCTGTGCATATTCGTTTCTGGCTCTTCGGCTAATCTCTTTATTTTCCTGGGTTATTTGTCTTCTGTACTTTTTTCCATTCTCTATTACACTTAGTTTTTGCCTCCCTACACCTCTGGGTGAACCAAGGACTCATTCTGGTCTTCCCATTACTTCTGTTTCCCTTGGGGACAAACCTCTCCTCTGCCTCTTTGCATTTGGTTGTCACATATTCCATCATTTCTTTTACTGGTTTTCCTGCCAATTCTCTCTCCCACTGAACGTCTTGTAGGAAGTTCCTCATGCCTGTGTAGTCCCCCCTTTTGTAGTTTCGTTTCTCCCTTCCTATTCCTGCTCCCCTCTCCACTTGTAGCTCAACTATATAATCAAAACACAGAACCAAATGATCACTAGCTCCAAGGGGCCTTTCATATGTGATATCCTCGATGCCCGAACTACTCAAGATGAATACTAGGTCCAGTCTTGCTGGATCATCCCCACCTCTCTCTCTGGTAGTGTCTCTAACATGTTGATGCATGAGGTTTTCCAGTACCACATCCATCATCTTGGCTCTCCATGATTCAGGACCCCCGTGGGGCTCCAGGTTTTCCCAATCAATCTCCTTGTGATTGAAATCACCCATAACTAGTAACTTTGCTCTCCCCATGTGGGCTCTTCTGGCTACCTCGGCTAGTGTGTCTACCATTGCTCTGTTGCTCTCGTCGCATTCTTCTCTTGGCCTCCTGCAGTTCTGTGACGGGTTGTACATTACAGCAATTACCACCTTATGGCCCTCAGACTGAATTGTTCCTACTATGTAGTCCCTTTCGCCCATTCCATCCATTCCTTCCACTACCTCAAATCCCCACCTGTTCTTAATGAGCAGTGCAACTCCTCCTCCCCCTCTGCTCCCTCTATCTTTCCTGAGGATTTGATATCCGGGTGGAAAGATTGCATCTGTTATCATCCTGGTGAGTTTCGTTTCTGTGAGTGCTATTATGTCTTAGGATGTCTCCGTTATTCTTTCATGCCACTCCTCACATTTATTTGTTATACCATCTGCATTTGTATACCAAACCTTCAACTTCTTTTCTAAAACCGTAGTCTGGGGGGTACGTTAGGGTTGGGAAAGTGGGAGATCTGATGGGGAACTATGGGTGGTTGGTGTGAAGGTGGAGTTTGTAATGAGGTGTAATGTGTGTGTGTGTACTCACCTAATTGTGGTTGCAGGGGCCGAAACTCAGCTCCTGGCCCCTCCTCTTCACTGTCCGCTACTGGGTCTCTGCTCTCCCTGCTCCATGAGCTTTATCATACCTCGTCTTAAAACTGTGTATGGTTCCTGCTTCCACTATATCTTTCTCTAGACTATTCCACTTCCTGACTACTCTGTGGCTGAAGAAATGCTTCCTAACATCCCTTTGACTCATCTGAGTCTTCAGCTTCCAGTTGTGTCCCCTTGTTTCTGTGTGTGTGTGTGTGTGTGTGTGTGTGTGTGTGTGGGTCTGGAAGGAGAGGCATGGTGCAGCCTAGTGCCTCTAAAAGCCCACCGAGCTCTGAGGAACAACTAACATTAGTAAATTCAATAAATTGTTGCTTAGTTGTGCCCCCTTTAAATTGTGGATGAAATATTTAAAGAATGTACCTGTGAACCTCCTCCCCATAGTTAGTATATATTAATATTAGCTTTATTACTATTATCATTATTATAAACGTTTGTTTTAATGTTCGAACTATAAATGCCCCCAGTGTCAATATAAACATCGCCACCTATACAAGAAATTCTTAAAAGGGCAAAACCGGTATCCTTGAACAAGGCAAAGCGGATCTCTACAGGAAGCCCCGGTGGTCAGTCTGTGCGGGGGGGGGGGGGGGTAGTGGACAGGGGGAGAGGGGTAGTGGTAGGTTATGATGGGGGGGGGGAGGCATGGATGAGGAGGACGCTGTGGGTTATAGAGTTGAGGCACAGCAATAAAGCCACCATGGCAGGGGAGAGAATATTTCCTGGGCTAAGAAAGCGCTATGCGTCGGGAGGAGCGAGGATTGTGTGCCTGGCGGGTCTTGTCTCTCATCTTCTGACTCAACAGTGATAGTGTATGCTGAGTGAAGTGATAGTGCATGCTGAGTGAAGTGATAGTGTATGCTGAGTGAAGTGATAGTGTATGCTGAGTGAAGTGATAGTGTATGCTGAGTGAAGTGATAGTGTGTTCTGAGTGAAGTGATAGTGTATGCTGAGTGAAGTGATAGTGTATGCTGAGTGAAGTGATAGTGTATGCTGAGTGAAGTGATAGTGTATGCTGAGTGAAGTGATAGTGTATGCTGAGTGAAGTGATAGTGTGTTCTGAGTGAAGTGATAGTGTATGCTGAGTGAAGTGATAGTGTATGCTGAGTGAAGTGATAGTGTGTTCTGAGTGAAGTGATAGTGTATGCTGAGTGAAGTGATAGTGTATGCTGAGTGAAGTGATAGTGTATGCTGAGTGAAGTGATAGTGTATGCTGAGTGAAGTGATAGTGTGTTCTGAGTGAAGTGATAGTGTATGCTGAGTGAAGTGATAGTGTGTTCTGAGTGAAGTGATAGTGTATGCTGAGTGAAGTGATAGTGTATGCTGAGTGAAGTGATAGTGTGTTCTGAGTGAAGTGATAGTGTGCTCTGAGTGAACAGTGATAGTGTGTTCTGAGTGAACAGTGAGTGTGTTCTGAGTGAACAATGATAGTGTGTTCTGAGTGAACAATGATAGTGTCTTCTGAGTGAACAATGATAGTGTCTTCTGAGTGAACAATGATAGTGTCTTCTGAGTGAACAATGATAGTGTCTTCTGAGTGAACAGTGATAGAGTGTTCTGAGTGAACAATGATAGTGTCTTCTGAGTGAACAATGATAGTGTCTTCTGAGTGAACAATGATAGTGTCTTCTGAGTGAACAGTGATAGAGTGTTCTGAGTGAACAGTGATAGAGTGTTCTGAGTGAACAGTGATAGCGTGTAATGAGTGAACAATGATAGTATCTTCTGAGTGAACAATGATAGGTCTTAGTTATCATAAGTAAAGTATTAATCACTTCTTCTACGTTACTGCCTCACACTAGGTAGACAATGGTATCAAATGGCAAGTGGGTGTAAAAACTCTGGTAGCAGAGAATTGTTTTAATACATTGTTTTGCCCAGGGCTGAGCACTATCAAGCACACTGGTATGAATAATACACCGACTTATAAGACAAACGAGTACCATGAAGTCGTGCTTGAAGAAAGGCAGGTCACACTTAAGGTCATTGCGAGAGTAGGTCACACATGATGTCATAATTTGCCAGATCAAGTCTTGTGAGGTCAGGTGTTTATGGGTGCAGGGGACGAGAGTAACGTGACAGGTTTATTATGATTATATTATTAATCAGGGACAACGTGGACAGTAGGTCCAGCCACCATATATACATTCCACTGTTTTGCTCACTGGTCTTGGTGAGGTTGATCACTTCTGCGTCTGCGTCTGGCCCTGGCGTTCTGTGTCCTCCCTGGTGCAGCGTTCTGTGTCCTCCCTGGTGCAGCGTTCTGTGTCCTCCCTGGTGCAGCGTTCTGTGTCCTCGCTGGTGCAGCGTTCTGTGTCCTCGCTGGTGCATGACGTGAGAATGAAGGTTGCGATGGACTACGCAGCCGTTATTTGTTTTATCCCTCCTGCACGCATATTTATGTTCCTGAAGGCATGTCTGAAGGTCTTGGTCTCCCTGACATACAATTTATCGCAAACCACTACATGATATGCGGTGTACCTATGCTGTGCAAATAGTATTTGGTGATATCTTTGATATTTTTGGTAGTACGGACGTCTGTATCCATGTTGACATTTCAGAGAATCGTGGAGATGGTGATCTGAGTCTGCCCAATGGGAAGGACTAGTCGTCCACCGATTTTGGAATCTTATTCGGGTGTGCCGTGAAGCCTGGGGGAAGGATCAAATAAATACCGCTTGTTGAGTAGTCCATTGCAACTTTCAGTATCACGTCGTGGACTGGGGAAGAGCACCTCTCTTACACAGCGAAAACGAAAGTGCCAGACGCAGAATGTTAAAAGCAGCACTGATCAAAGCAGTGGACAGTTTACGTTGGGTAGACCTATTGTCCATGTTGTCCATGATTCATATAATGATTACAGTAAACTTGTCACCTTACCCCCACCCCACCCGCGGCAGCCACCAATACCTGGCCTCCCCAGAGTTGATACCACACACTGGTGCTGTGTACCACACACTGGTGCTGTGTACCACACACTGGTGCTGTGTACCACACACTGGTGCTGTGTACCACACACTGGTGCTGTGTACCACACACTGGTGCTGTGTACCACACACTGGTGCTGTGTACCACACACTGGTGCTGTGTACCACACACTGGTGCTGTGTACCACACACTGGTGCTGTGTACCACACACTGGTGCTGTGTACCACACACTGGTGCTGTGTACCACACACTGGTGCTGTGTACCACACACTGGTGCTGTGTACCACACTGGTGCTGTGTACCACACACTGGTGCTGTGTACCACACACTGGTGCTGTGTACCACACACTGGTGCTGTGTACCACACACTGGTGCTGTGTACCACACACTGGTGCTGTGTACCACACACTGGTGCTGTGTACCACACACTGGTGCTGTGTACCACACACTGGTGCTGTGTACCACACTGGTGTTGTGTACCACACACTGGTGCTGTGTACCACACACTGGTGCTGTGTACCACACTGGTGTTGTGTACCACACACTGGTGCTGTGTACCACACACTGGTGCTGTGTACCACACACTGGTGTTGTGTACCACACACTGGTGCTGTGTACCACACTGGTGTTGTGTACCACACACTGGTGCTGTGTACCACACTGGTGCTGTGTACCACACACTGGTGCTGTGTACCACACACTGGTGCTGTGTACCACACACTGGTGCTGTGTACCACACACTGGTGCTGTGTACCACACACTGGTGCTGTGTACCACACACTGGTGCTGTGTACCACACACTGGTGCTGTGTACCACACTGGTGTTGTGTACCACACACTGGTGCTGTGTAAAACACACTGGTGCTGTGTACCACACTGGTGTTGTGTACCACACACTGGTGCTGTGTACCACACACTGGTGCTGTGTACCACACACTGGTGCTGTGTACGACACACTGGTGCTGTGTACCACACTGGTGTTGTGTACCACACACTGGTGCTGTGTACCACACACTGGTGCTGTGTACCACACTGGTGTTGTGTACCACACACTGGTGCTGTGTACCACACACTGGTGCTGTGTACCACACACTGGTGTTGTGTACCACACACTGGTGCTGTGTACCACACACTGGTGTTGTGTACCACACACTGGTGCTGTGTACCACACACTGGTGCTGTGTACCACACACTGGTGCTGTGTACCACACACTGGTGCTGTGTACCACACACTGGTGCTGTGTACCACACTGGTGTTGTGTACCACACACTGGTGCTGTGTACCACACACTGGTGTTGTGTACCACACACTGGTGCTGTGTACCACACACTGGTGCTGTGTACCACACTGGTGTTGTGTACCACACACTGGTGCTGTGTACCACACTGGTGTTGTGTACCACACACTGGTGCTGTGTACCACACACTGGTGCTGTGTACCACACTGGTGTTGTGTACCACACACTGGTGCTGTGTACCACACACTGGTGTTGTGTACCACACTGGTGTTGTGTACCACACACTGGTGTTGTGTACCACACACTGGTGCTGTGTACCACACACTGGTGCTGTGTACCACACTGGTGTTGTGTACCACACACTGGTGCTGTGTACCACACACTGGTGCTGTGTACCACACTGGTGTTGTGTACCACACACTGGTGTTGTGTACCACACACTGGTGCTGTGTACCACACTGGTGTTGTGTACCACACACTGGTGCTGTGTACCACACACTGGTGCTGTGTACCACACTGGTGTTGTGTACCACACACTGGTGTTGTGTACCACACACTGGTGCTGTGTACCACACACTGGTGCTGTGTACCACACACTGGTGCTGTGTACCACACACTGGTGCTGTGTACCACACACTGGTGGTGTACCACACACTGGTGCTGTGTACCACACACTGGTGCTGTGTACCACACACTGGTGCTGTGTACCACACACTGGTGCTGTGTACCACACACTGGTGCTGTGTACCACACACTGGTGCTGTGTATGTTATTCTCTTTGACAGCTTCAGGTTAGAGATTTGTCATAAATGCTCGTTTCTGTTTTTTTTTTTTTTTTTTGGGGGTTGTCCATATCTACAATTTTCTCCACTATTATTTTTTTCATCGCTCTGGCTCACCGAGAGGAATGAAATCAGGTCAGGACTCGCTTTATCAATTGTACTATTTGTCCAGATATTCCTTTAATTTAATATATTTCTCATACGCTTGCATCATCGTCTTAATTTCTGCATCATTTGCGAACATTGAAATGTATAAATCATTATTGCACTGGCAGGTAGTTTACATATACTACGAGTATTTTGGAGACCCAGAGCGAGACGCCAGAGATTCCACGTCTTACGTTCAACAAGTATGAGACTGTTTTCTGACTCAAAGGAGTTTTTTTATTCAATCTGCCACAGTACAGACTTCCCTTGTTTACGTTGTCTCTCTTTTGTTCCTCGGTTTGTTCCAGCTTCACTTGGTATTATTATCAGCACAGTGTTCGCTTGCCATTAAGGGCACGCAAACACTGCTTCTTTTCTTCTGATTCACTGAAAGAGAATATATAATCTAGCTATGTGGGCTTGTTGGCCCCCTCACTCTTACGGATCTCTGGCAATGTTGGCCCAAGAAGTTTCCCAGTGTTTGGTCTAGGGGCTTCAAGTTTGCTTCACTCTCACTGAAACTGCCTAAAATCAGAAGCTTGGTTCTCTCTTTGCTTTTTGTAACAGTCAACTTCATTGATGTTTGTCAGTGCAATGTTATTGTTATTATACCCTGACCTGGGAATTCTCCTTCTGTGTAATGAGTTCAATGTTACCGATACCAGTACTTTGTATCCAGTATTATTAACATTCCTACTGTGTAATCAGCGAAGTCTTGACAATCAGCCTCTTGTCAAATCTGTAACATCCATTGACTAGCATCCGTAACTTTCCCCTCTTACATAAATAACCCGCGTATAAGATAGAGAAAACCTTACGACGACGTTTCGGTCCTACTTGGATATATACTTGCTCCCTTACTCTTGTGTTAGTGTCACTTTGTAAATGGTCCAAGACGGACCGAAACGTCGTCGTAACCTCCTCTTTCTCCTATGTGTGGGATATTTGTGTATTATTTCAGTCACGGTATTGTGCTTTTTTGTTCTTTCTCGTCTTCTTCCTTTTAACTTCTTGGTAATTGTATGTGAGGAAGACATCTGTCACCTCTGTCAGTTGTGCCTCTGTTATGTGCTTTACTGGCCTTTACTATATTATATGTCCTATCAGCTTTTATAAACTACGTATATTATATATTACCTTGATTTATCTTGCACTAGCAGGCAGGGAGAAAATAGGAGATAAGGAATGAGAGAGAGTAGAAGGGGAAAGAGTTGAGAGAGAGGAGGGGGAGAAGTTAAAGAGATATATAGAGGGGAGGGGTGAGTAAGGAAAGAGAAGGTGGAAAAGTAGCTGAAAGGGGAAACAGACTTAATATATTAAACACAAGGTAATATAAGAACATTAGAAAGTAGGAAGACTGCAGAAGGCCTACTGGCCCATACTAGGCAGGTCCTTCTCAAACCCAAACCCACTAACAAAAATATTTGGCCATTACACAACACAACTTCCAGCAGGACTACAGTTTTCTAGCACGCTTGCCTAAGTTATTTCCTAGGATGCGACTTGCAACACTTGGTTAACACACATGTACGGTTTTTTTTTTAACTTCTAAGTTAGCTGATGCAGTAAAGATGTCATGCAATTTGCCCACACGCTTTGTCGGTCCGGGAGTCGAATCTGTGACCTCTTTGTGGTCGTGAGCCGACCTACGTCGAGTCTAAGCGTCTCATAAGACAGCGGAGAAATTTTATTATTGAAGAAAACAGGGAATATTATCTATTGTGTTGATAAGGATGAAAGACGAAGCAAAGTAATAGGAGAGGGAGAAATGAGAGGTGGAAGAAGAGGACCAAGAAGAGAACTGGGAGGTGGTGAAGAGGTGAGTGAGAGCATAGTAGAGGAGTTGTCGGACTACCTGATTTTTCGCTACTGGTCATGACTGAGAACGGTGGTGCCTGGAGGCTTGTGGGTAGCAGTGGTGGGTGGAACGAGGGGTGATAGCAGTGGTTGGTGGAAAAGGGAGGGGTGATAGCAGTGATGGGTGGGAAGGGCAGGGGTGGAATTCTACCCTCTCCCTGACTTCCAGTCATGCACGGAGTGACATCTTTTTTCAGCAATATTCCTGAAAACCTCTGCGAACGTCTTAGGTTATTCTTTGTTCCTAATAAATTCTCCCATGACGTCCCGTTGTCAGAAAGTATCGTAAATGATCAGCTCAAACTGTGGTCATATTTCTCAAACCAAAGGCAGCTTTAAATGTCAATATTTCTTTAAAGCCAATATGCAGAGAATATCTTATTTTGAAGATGTGGTCCTCTTAATATTCTCAGTGTTCCACGAGTCTTATTATTCTCAGTGTCCCATGAGCCTTATTATTCTCAGTGTTCCACGAGCCTTATTATTCTCAGTGTCCCATGAGCCTTATTATTCTCAGTGTTCCATGAGCCTTATTATTCTCAGTGTTCCATGAGGTGACTCCTAAATCTTCAAAGATATATCTCATGTCTTTCTCAAAAGTGTTTCATGTAATCTCTGCTTCTTTCAAATGCTTCGTTATGTCAACCTTTTTGTCATGCCTCAAATGTCTGTTTATTTTAAATATTCAACACTATTGTACCTCTGCTTGTTTTTGTATAATCACGTGACACGTGCTTCTGGACACGTGCTTCTGGACACGGGCTTGAGTATGTCCACTAGTTATGTGAAGATCGTTGCATAGCGCAACTTTGCTCTTCTAAAAGTACCTGTAAGCCCACTTCCACATGCTCTTTTTAAGTTTGTCCATTTTTTTGGTCATTTTCTTTTACGTATATTCTCTTGTGTTTCAAAGAGAGCAACTAACTAGTGTAATTGATATAACTGTGCACTACCATATCGTGTCTACAGGGATCTGTGTGTGGGTGTCCAGTCTTCAGTCTAGTATGCTGTCATTTCCACATTGAATTCTTGTCTGTCAATTTTGCTAACTTCCTTCTCTCCAATTTCCTTCTCTCCAGCGCTTATGATTACTATTTTCTCGTACTAGATTTTGACTATTAGTGTTGTTCCTACTTTTGTTTATTCTCATTTTGTTGTTATACTTTGTTTTTGTTTTTTTAGTATACCAGAAGCGTTTTCCTGTGCTGTAATCCCTTGGTCCTTAACATTTATATTATTCACACTCTGAATGTGCACTCATGGTACTCTAGTTGTCTTTGAGTAATATAGTGATTTTTTATGTATATTCAAAAAGAGTGATGAGCCATCACTACTCTGTTATGATGGTGAGGATGGGAGTCCACACTAGTTAGTTTAATATATTATGCTCCCCCATACCCATCCACACTAATGTTTAAGATTTCTCGCCTGACTACAAAGTATCTTTAGATACCCATCATTTCTAAACTCTCTCTCCTCAAGTTCTCTATATTCCAGTGAAGAGTACAATCGTTGTTCGTGTCATCTCTTTGGTAGGCACATCTGTGCACGCTGATCTTTGTATTCAGGTCCTTAGAAGTTACCTCCAACATAAAACTTGTCACATCCTCCACAGGATATCATGTTGACACTGGCAGTCTTGTTTTTGATGGCAACTCTGATATTGGTTTTGGGTATATATATTTGGAAAGGTTATTTCTTGTGTTGTTAATAAGTAGAATTGTTTCCGTTGCGGCTGGAATGTTGTCTGGCACTGTGTAATATCTTCTCTGCTCTTCTCCTGCAGTCACTGACGAAGAGTTGTAGATGGTAAAGTTCTGTGAAGATAATATTAACGTAATCTCATTCTTCATCTAGGAATATGGATGATGAACATATCCTGTGTGCTCCTAGAATGAACCAATTACGGTCCCTCGTTTTGTTCAATTGGCTTATTAAAATAGGTAGTGTAGTAAATTATTGTAAATTATTGTTATTAGAGGGTTTGTGTTATCCCTTTTAAGTCAAGTTTATCTTCGCTCTTATCTATGCCATAGTTGTTTGAGGTTTTATGTTTTCTTGTCTAAGTTACATGTTATCAGCCACAAAACATAATTACTTTTAATAGGCTGGTTCACCAAACATCATACAGAGGATTTTTTTCCTAGTTTTTAATAATCATTAAGACTATATTGATGGTGTTGTTGTTTTTTTTGTCATAGGAGTTGCTCTTAATTGTCGAGTGAAAAAATGTATTTGTTATCGCATTGACACATTTAGTGGTCCTCTTCCTGCCAATATTTGTGCAAAAAATGAAACTGCTGTAATATTTTATCAGTTTCATTGTTGATTTTTATTATTATTACTAACTGAAATAGTCCCTCTCTTAAACAATCAAATTGTTCTCTATTGTATGTAATGCTAAATAGCGGATTGTATGCATTTTAAAATAGAAGTTTTGAATAATCAACATTAATATTTCACTTGCCTCTCTCTCTCTCTCTCTCTCTCCCTTCCAGTTGTTGATCAAAATATTTAAAACGCTCCCTTGTTTATTATGTTTCTATGTAATTTGGCTTCCGTTATATCCCCCTGATATTCACTTTGACACTGTCTCATGGTCCTTCCGTTTTGATCTATTATCCTGTCTACGATTTGTACACAAGATCGCTACAGCTTTGTTGGTATTATATTATCCAGACATTTATTCATGTTTAGTCAAAATCATATTCCGCTGTCATGTTCACTCACTTTCTCTAATTCATGTGCACTAGTTTTATACTTTATATTAGACGTCAGACTTTATAATTTACTCTTATTCCTTGGTTCCCTCTTTTTTTATTAATATATTTAGAATTTTATTTAAATTAGCTTAATCTAATTGTTATGCATTCCCAGTCTTGTCATATTCTTGGATATTTTCAGTAATTATTATTCAACACATACCTTTATTTTGCAGGAATATTTAAACACTTTTCATAATTTTCTTATCCTTGTGTAACTTGCTCTGTGTGTGTTCTGTGTGTGCTCTGTGTGTGCTCTGTGTGTGCTCTGTGTGCTCTGTGTGTGCTCTGTGTGTGCTCTTGTTTTTAGACGTTAACAAACATTCACATGTACAACATACGTAACATATACTCCCATGCACGCACGTAAGCAAAACACAAACACGCACACATACACATATGCATACATACATGAATGCATATATACAAACATACAAACATATACAAACACACATACACACACACACACACATATATACACACTTACGCGCCCCGATAGCCTGGTGGCTAAAGCTCTCGCTTCACGCACGGAGGGCCCGGGTTCAATTCCCGGCGGGGCCGAAACATTTCGAAGTGTTTCCTTACACACACACACACACATATTTACAACAGGCCTAGTGTCTAATGGACATGTGCCTGGGACAAAATGGTAACTAACACACACACATATATATATATACACACACCATACACACACACTGCTACAAAATGCTACGTCTATCAACATAGACATCTACCAGAGAATGCTACAAGGTCATCTTATTGATCCCCCCTCTAGCATCTAGCCTGTTTCTAGCTTTGTAACAATTCGTAGCAAAGCCACACATATGCAGGGGCCCGCAGACATGCACGAACGCACACAAGTGCAGCCACACATACAGCACAAACACGAGCACACATACAGTAGTATACACACATAACACATGCAGACAGGCACTCAAATGACACACATGAAGATATTTACACACGTGACACAAACATACTTGATGAAAGCAAACACACACACACATATGATACACGAGGATACATACACATACATGAGTGTAATCCGCAAATACACACAAGGAAACAAGAAGGTGGAGCCGCAGACTGTATGGTCCACTGGTGTTAAAGTTGTAGTGTTACTTGCGCAGCTCTTGGTACTGTGGTGCTGCTGTGGTGTTGGTGCTGTGGTGCTGCTGTGGTGTTGGTGCTGTGGTGCTGCTGTGGTGTTGGTGCTGTGGTGCTGCTGTGGTGTTGGTGCTGTGGTGCTGCTGTGGTGTTGGTGCTGTGGTGCTGCTGTGTGTGTGTGGGCTGTGGTGCTGCTGTGGTGTTGGTGCTTGTGTTTGTGGCTGTGGTGCTGTGGTGTTGGGCTGTGGTGCTGCTGTGGTGTTGGTTTGTGGTGCTGCGTGTGTTGGTGCTGTGGTGCTGCTGTGGTGTTGGTGCTGTGGTGCTGCTGTGGTGTTGGTGCTGTGGTGCTGCTGTGGTGTTGGTGCTGTGGTGCTGCTGTGGTGTTGGTGCTGTGGTGCTGCTGTGGTGTTGGTGCTGTGGTGCTGCTGTGGTGTTGGTGCTGTGGTGCTGCTGTGGTGTTGGTGCTGTGGTGTTGGTGCTGTGTGTTGGTGCTGTGGTGCGGCTGTGGTGTTGGTGCTGTGGTGCTGCTGTGGTGTTGGTGGCTGTGTGCTGCTGTGGTGTTGGTGCTGTGGTGCTGCTGTGGTGTTGGTGCTGTGGTGCTGCTGTGGTGTTGGTGCTGTGGTGCTGCTGTGGTGTTGGTGCTGTGGTGCTGCTGTGGTGTTGGTGCTGTGGTGCTGCTGTGGTGTTGGTGCTGTGGTGCTGCTGTGGTGTTGGTGCTGTGGTGCTGCTGTGGTGTTGGTGCTGTGGTGCTGCTGTGGTGTTAATGCTGTGGTACTGCTGTGGTATTGGTGTTGTGGTGCTGCTGTGGTGCTGGTGCTGTGGTGCTGCTGTGGTGCTGGTGCTGTGGTGCTGCTGTGGTGCTGGTGCTGTGGTGCTGGTGCTGTGGTGCTGCTGTGGTGTTGGTGCTGTGGTGGTGGTAGTGTTGTGGTGTTCCTGTGGTGTTGTTACTGTGGTGCTGCAATGGTGCTAATGTTGTGGTACTGCTGTGGTATTGGTGTTGTGGTGCTGCTGTGGTGATGGTGCTCTGGTAGTGGTATTGCTGTTGTGTTCTCACTGTAGTGATGCTGAGGTGTTGGTACTGTGGTGATGTTGTGGTGTAGGTACTCTGGTTTTGCTGCTGTGGTGTTGGTGCTGTGGTGGTAGTAGTGCTGCGATGCTCCTGTGGTGTTGTTACTGTGGTGCTGCTATGGTGTTAATACTGTGGTACTGCTGTGGTATTGGTGTTGTGGTGCTGCTGTGGTGCTGGTGCTATAGTGGTGGTAGTGCTGCGGTGCTCCTGTGGGGTTGTTACTGTGGTGCTGCTATGGTGTTAATGCTGTGGTACTGCTGTGGTATTGGTGTTGTGGCGCTGCTGTGGTGTTCGCGCTGTGGTGGTGGTATATCTGTTGTGGTGGTAGTGTCGGGGTAGTGGTAGTGGTGTGGTGTTGGTACTGTGGTGCTGCTGTGGTGTTGGTAGTGCTGTGGTGGTGTTGCTGTGGTTCTGGTGCTGTGGTTGTGATGGTAGTGGTGTCGTGTTGCTGTTGTGTTGGTACTGTGCTGGTGTTGGTAATGCTGTGATGCTGATGCTGTGGTGGTGGTGGTGCTTTGGTGGTGGTACTGGTAGTGGTGTGGTGATGCTGTGGTGGTGGTAGTACTGTGGTGGTGATAGTGCTGTGCTGTGGTATTGGTAGTGGTGCTGGTGGGGTTTCTGTGATTGTGATGGTGGTACTAAGGTAGTGGTGGTGCTGCGGTGGTGGTGTTGTGGTGCTGCTGTGGTGGTGCTCTGGTTGTATTGTGGTGGGGTTGCTGTGATAGTGATGGTGGTGCTGTGGTAGTGGTGATCTGAGATTGTGGTAGTGGTGGTGGTGTTGTGGTGCTGCTGTGGTGGTGGTGCTGCTGTGGTGGTGGTGCTGCTGTGGTGGTGCTGCTGCTGTGGTGGTGGTATTACGGTGGTTTGTAGTGGTGGTACTGTGGAGGTGGTGCTGTTGAGATGGTGCTGTGGTGGTTATGCCGTGGTAGTGGTGGTGCTACGGTGGCGGTGGTGCTGAGGTGGTGCGCGCCGGTAGCGATGGTGGTAGTGGATCTGTTTTTTGTGATGATGTGATGATGATGGAGTTTTTGTGGGAATTATATGTAGGTGCTGTGGGTGCTGTGGTGGTGATACAGCTGTGACGATGCTGTGGTAGCAATACATCTGTGATGGTGGTTGTGCTGTGGTGGTGATTAGTATTTTTATTATAATCAAATAGAAGCGCTAAACCACAGGGGTCATACAGCTGTGGTGGTGATAAAACTGTGGTTGTGGAAGTGCTGTGGCGGTGTTGTGGTGATGCATTTGTGGTTATGTCATTACTGAGATGGTGATGTGCTTGTGGTGGTGATACAGATGTGGTGGTGGTAGTGCTGTGGTGATCCTGTGATAATACAACTGTGGCAGTGACAGCGCTGTGAAGGTGCTGTAGTGGTGGCAGTGCTGTGGAGGTGCTGTAGTGGTGTCAGTGCTGTGGTGGTGGCACCGCTGTGTCAGTGCTGTAGTGGAGGTACATTGCTATAGTAGCTGTTTTCTCATGATCGAGAAGGGAGGAAAGGAGGGAGGGGAATGCTGTGTGTACCCGCACAGCACGGGTACCCCACAGCATGTGTACCCGCACAGCACGGGTGTTGCTGCGGTACTAAGAACGCGTACCTTCAGACTTAGCAGTTTTAAATACCGTTGATGGTACTGCGGCGACGATGTGTTTTAAGACACTTAACATATACGTCACTTGGCTGTAAGAACGACAGAGACAGAGCAAATGTGAAATAACTCTACTTACGATCTTCGAAGTTTTGGTGGAGCACAAATTGTCTCAGGTGGAGAGAAATGCTGCTATAACTCTGGCAAAGTTAGGTTTGCTCTCAGGTTAAGCTCATGGACGGGCCAACTAGGGGAGATAATACTAACTCTCTGAGACGCTCTTAACGATGGCTATTGACTCTGAGACGGGCAAGAGAAGCTTCGAGCTAATTGGTCGAATTAGTGGGGCTGAGAACGCTGAACTAGAATTGAAGAGGTGGCAGTCTCTCTCCTCTCTCCTCTCTCTCTCTTTCTCTCTCATAAAAACAATACGCCATTATAACATTTATTAGCAGGAAGAAAAATTATATATTCGTTGCATAACTTCAACGTCGTTATGTTATATGTCAACTGTATATTGTAATTTAAGCATCAATAAAATTTGTAGTCAGAGTTTCATCTTCATCTCCCATGACAAACTTGTTTTCCAAGGGATTTTTTTTTTTGTTACATAAACAGACCGTCTCCTGTTATGTTTAAAAATTATTGATATCCTGTGGGAGTAGCTGCAGGGGAAAGTTGGACCACTAAATGTCATGCTATTAGTCGTAATGTTGTCATAATAGGCATCGGCAATTGAACTTTCCTTTTGTAAATATGTCTAAGAATTTAGATATCACAATGTCCGTGGCACACTCAGATATCCACAACTGCGGCACTAGTTCAAGTGTGCCTAGGTGGTTTATTATAATACAGACACTCTTGGCAAGGTGCCATAGTTTGCACAATAACGCTGGTGTGCGGAAATGTGTGTGTGTGTGTGTGTGTGTGTAAGCTCAAGGAGAGTGGAAAGCGAGAGGAGTTTGTGTACACCAAGTCATTCGACTGTGCGTTGAAAGTTAGGTGAGCAGTCGCACGGCCGCCACTCAGGTGATGGCAGACGTTACGAAGTTGACGTTCTATGAGGGGTGAGTGATTGACTGGGTCAGTGTGTTTGTCGTGAAGTTTGTGTCTAATTTCGTGAATGTGCTGACCTGAAACTCGGCTGGAAATTATGAATTATTGTGAATGACGGACACAATTTCGATGGAAAACCCTACGATAGGTATAAAGTGGCGACCAGTGAGTAACGACCAACGAGTGACGACCAGTGAGTGACTAGTGAGTGACGACCAGTGAGTGACTAGTGAGTGACGACCAGTGCGTGACGACCAGAGTGACGACCAGTGAGTGACGACCAGTGAGTGACTAGTGAGTGACTAGTGAGTGACGACCAATGAGTTATTCTGTGTGTGTGTGTATATATATATATATATATATATATATATGGTAAAACTGCTCAATTAGCAAGAACTCATTTGAGGGGAGGCATAACCATTTTTTTCCCTTTGTACGATTTCATTGAAATTTTTATCACAGCCTCTAGGCATGTCATAATATATTAAATAAAAGTTTTAAGATCGTCCAATAAATATACCTAAAAAAATTAAAGTGTGAAAAATTGGACATGTCAACAATTATTGCGAAGGCCACAAATATTGGCAATGTCGAAATTGTTTTTGATAGAAGAAAATGATAAAGCAATACCATATTTATTTTATGACTGACGAAAATCGTATATAATCTTTTTTAGTACCAAAAAAAAAATAATGAGTCTCAACATGTTTTCCACCATTTCTTGCACTTCATACCAATGGTATGCAAAAACGGAAGGGTTATTGCTCAAAACCTTCTGTCACTTTTTAGAACAATGTCCCCTGAATAAATAGTGCAAAAAATGGTAATGATCGGTTCATAAATAAGTGACGAGGTTCAAGAAATATGGAAATAATGAACTTTCGAGAAAAATGAAGAAACGTTTTGAGGTTTAGTATGTGGTGGGTAAAAATACTCATACTGACTTCTTATGTTTATTGAGAGTAGAATTGAGTGTATAGATGATATTCATGAAGTTCCATGAAGATCCCTGCATCCTGAAGTTCTCTGGAGATCAGCCAATCATGACGGTCCACGTATATGAAACTAGAAAGAAATACATGTTCAGACTCGTATTGCCAGTGATTATGTAACCAGATACATGCAATTATACACATATATAATATTTATATACATATATACATACAAATATACAAATAAAAACAAGAATTACATACCTTTGATTAGGTGCAGATGTGGACATAGGTGGTTATCTAATGTCCTCCAGCCTCATATGAAGTGTCCATCAACCTTCTCCTCTTCCTGGATTTTCGCACCTTTGGTTTCTGCATTTTCTTGTCCATGTCTTCAAGGTGTTTTTGGGTGACTGCAGAACGTCCATAGCCGAGTGGTACATCGAGACAACTTCTCTGGTACCCAGCATTGTACTCTGCAATGGTTTGGCTGACAGAGAACTCCACTTGCCACTTGTTTTGATACAATGCTTTGTTGCAATATTGCCATATTCTTTGATGGAGAGACTCATTAGGGTTCTGAGTTCTCCCTTTTTGACATCTTTTCATCATTTCATCTGTTGTAAGGTCTTTGTTGATATTATGAACCTCATTGAAGTACGCAGGTTCTAGTTCGAATTGTACTTTCATAGTGGAGTGTGATGGCGGTGTGACATGTTCAGCTTTTGCCCTCTGGTAAAAACACCAGGAATGAGGACCAGTAGGGCAAAGGTGATGTTGTGGCTTGTCATCACTGGAGGAGCAGTGGAAAAAACTGGCAAGAATACCATTCCTCATCCTTACAATGTCTGTACGAACATTTTCTCTTAGATTTTTATGAAAGTAATGAGCCAGTTTTTCGATAATGAAGTCAGTCAACATGCCTTTCTTCTTCAATTGAAACTGTTTCCTTTTCCTCCCTGTTTTCAACTCCTTTTCAATAAAATGGGACTTGACAAAGTTCGTCAATCTATTCTTGAGTCGTTTAGAGTAATGGTTTATGCACTCTTCTTTTTCCACTCTTACATTTTCATAGGGTCCTGCACCATCATTTAGTTCAACAAGTCCTTTATAAGTGCTACTATCACCATCACACACTACAGTTTTGTATCTAAATTTCTTTGATAGTGATCTCTGCCAAAGCACTATAGCTGCATCAACTTCCATCTTTCCAGAACTGCCACTGAAGTTTAGAATGCAATTAACTTTATGTGCTTCTTTCAATTGTTCATACTGTTCTTCAGAAATGTTCTGCTTCTTGAAACGAAATTCGAGATTCACACACATGTAGCAAAACTTGCACATTATTTCATAGTCAGTTACCAATTTGGTCACAACATCAATTGTCACACCAATGCCATAATTTGAATGATGGCCCTTGTCTGCCAAGTGCCATCATAGGTAACATCGATATCAAGAACTCCACTTTCGTCAGGTACAGTCTCTATTTTGATGTATTCCTTTGCAATAATTTCCGTTGCCTCAACAAGTATATTGTTGCATGACTCAATGGCTGTCTTCGAAATCAGTGACGTATATTTACTAAATGTTTTCTTAGTCACATGAGGCAAATTACACACAACATTTCTACGAATGAAGGATACATAGCCACCACCTGCAAGCATTTCCCCATATACCATTCTACCAGTTGCAGGATTCAGTTTCTTGTATATACGTGGTTTTTCAAACACTTCATTCTTACACTCGGTACAGTATGCACTAAGAACTGTCTCTAAGTGATGGTGATCAAATGTAAAATCGATTTTATCACTAAAACACAATTGACAACACACGCGTTTCAGAACAGCCCGAAATTTATTACGTTCCATCAACACCATATGCTTGTCCTCAATAACAGGTGTTACTTTCTTATATAAGGACACTCGACTTGTGGCACTCGATATATTATGAACACTGTCACTCACTGCAGATGTGCTGGGGTCAGCTGTTGTGGGATCAGATGTGCTGGGGCCAGCTGTGGTGGGATCTGTGCTGGTGACAGCTGTGGTGGGATCAGATGTGCTAGGGTCAGCTGCGCTAGTGACAGCTGAGCTGCTTGCGTCAGATAAGAGGTTGACAGCTGAGGTCGCGTCATCTGAGCATGTGTCAGTTGAGCTGGCCGTGGGTGTACTGGCCATGGGTGTGCTGGCCATGGGTGTACTGGCCATGGGTGTGCTGGCCACAGGAGATATGGTCGTTAGTGGTGAGGTTGTAACTGTGGCCACAAATTCATCACCTCTTTTCTTCCTTGATCCTGTAGGTCGGCCACGTGGGGTGGCCACAGTGGTGGTGGTGGCCACAGATGATTCACCTACTTTACGCTTCAATCCTCTAGGTCGGCCACGCTTAGTGGCCACGGAGGTGGGGGCCACATCTTGGGTGGCCATTGATGTGCTGTCCATGGGTGTGCTGGCCATGGATGTGCTGGCCATGGATGTGCTGGCCATGGATGTGCTGTCCATGGGTGTGCTGGCCATGGATGTGCTGTCCATGGATGTGCTGGCCATGGAGGTCATCTTACGCTTTCGCTCTGCTTGTTTACCAAGTGGCTGGACTTCAGATATATCAGTTAGCTCCCCAGCAGTAAACAACAACGTGTCATCTTGAGAGGATGGTAGTGGAGCTGGTGGGTCATGGCTTGCCCCAGCCACCTCGCGTGCTGCTGCCTCACGTTCTAATTTCTTCGCTTTTTTAGCTTTGTGCAACAGTTCTATTCGCTTCCTTAGCTTCTTACTGATCTTATGCGAAAACAGCTTCTTCTTGCCAGCCATTTTGTACAATATAAGGCAAAATGACGCGTCCCAAGGCACTGCTTCGGTCACTCAGAGCGGTATACACCTACTTCCTTCTGACTTATGGTCGGCACTGAGACATCTGTAATAATAATAATAATAATAATAATAATAATAATAATAATAATAATAATAATAATAATAATAATAATACTTTATTTAGACATGGTACAATGATACAAAATTGGGTAGACATGATACATAGGTATGAAAGAGATGTACATGACAAAAGCCCCTAATATGCTGTGCATTGCGGGCATTCTTAGGACTATTTAATTGTAGACTACATGGTAAAAAACTATGGTTGATAATTTATATAATAAGTATAATTGTGTATCTTAGTTATAAAGTTTGAATATAAGTTGAACATATCAATTAATTGTAGCAATGCAACTAATTGAGTGAGATAACAATTTAAAACAATTAATTGCATTGCAGTTACAGTTTACGTGGTCATTATAATGTAAATGTTATGGAAACAGTTAGCTTAGTATGTATTATTCATAACAGGTTTTTACATTTAAGTGATTAGTAAGTTTTGTACATTTAAGTGATTATTCTACTTTGTTGGGAATGTTTGATATTGAGCATTTAGCTTTGGGTGAGAAGGTGGTTTTTTAGCATCGTTTTGAATTGGGGTACAGGTAGGGTTTCTTTGGCAATGACAGGTAATGAATTCCAAATTTTCGTGCCTTTATATGCATTGAGTTTTTACATAGTGTTAGATGGACACAGGGAACATCGAGGAGTGATCTGTGTCTAGTGTTATGGTCATGTGTCCTGTTAAAATTGGTAAGGAGAAGTTTGAGTGGTGGGTTAATATTTGCATAGAGTGTTCTATGTATGTAATAGGCACAGTAAAAAGTATGGATGTCTTGTATGGTGAGTAAGTTTAGGTTTTTGAATATTGGTGGAGTATGTTGCCTGGAGTGTGAATGTGTTATCATTCTAACTGCTGCCTTTTGTTGTGTTATTAGTGGTCTGAGATGAGTTATTGATGTAGAGCCCCATGCGCAGATTCCATAGGTGAGGTAGGGGTAAATGAGTGAGTGATATAGGGTAAGGAGAGCTGGTTGTGGAACATAGTACCGTATCTTGGATAGTATTCCCACGGTCTTTGAGACTTTCTTGGAAATTTGTTGTATATGTGTCTGAAATTTGAGGCCACTGTCAAGATGAATTCTGTTACGGGTATACCCTTGACCAATATTTTATATTGTGTGTATTTTTATCATAATGGTATATTGGAGATATTTCCGTTATTAGCTAAAACGAAAATGTCTTACTTTATACTATTATTTGATTTAGCTATGCTGTAGGTAGGATGTTACATTTTACTGTGGTGTTCATGTAGTGTGAGACCACTAGTCATACTGCCGGGTACCTGTTTAGGTAGTGGCCGGTCTCCCCTCCCTCAGTCACGTGACCTACATGACGTCGTTTCATCAAACATCGACGATCGTCAGTAGGTTCACACATCCACTCCCAACAGGGAGTAGGTTCACACATCCACTCCAGACCAGCAGTAGGTTCACACATCCACTCCTGACCAGGAGTAGGTTCACTGTCTTTCACAAGAGTAGTCATACGCTCTTTGGAGTAGGCTTGGGAAGTTATTTCACCTTTAAGAGTGTTTATTAAGTCCCTAGTATGGTTTGAAAATTGTCTATTCATCCACGACTTACGGTGATAGCTTGTATTAGCAGAGCTTTGCTCAGTATTCTGAATTATTGTCTCAAGAAAATGTATTTGAGGTTTCAATTGATATTTTATACTTCTCTGCCTTTCTAGAGGAAATAGTCTCAGTTATTGTATTGCGAAACGTTAATGTAAAATATTATTTGTATAAAACTCATGTCATTGAGTATGATTATTGTACAGAAACAAGTAAAGTCATAGGTCGACTGTTTTCGAATAAAGTTTATCATGATAGAGATAACTTTATACCATACACTGAATAATTATATGAATTCTTTTATATTAAATTTCTCAAATTTTACTTGCTTGGGTCAATCTCCTAAAAATTACCCTAATGATTTTCTCTAACAATGAAACAATCAAAGCTTAATTAAATAACTTGTTACGACGGGGCAAAACAGGCTAATAAATGAGGCCCTGATCGTAACAGATTCCTAAGAATTTTCCCTCTGTGAGTTTTGTAATAGGGGACCCGTTTATCATTATGTTAAGTGGTGCGTTTGTAGCTCTGCTCCCAAACTGGATAAAATAGGTTTTATCAATATTGAGAGTAAGTTTGTTGGTCATCATCCAGGTAGATATTTTCTGCAATTCAGTATTTACAGTGTTGGCTAGTATGTCTGGGCTTGGGTGCGAGATAACGTATGTAGTGTCATCTGCAAATAGTATGGGTTTGAGTAGTTGAAATGCATTTGGTAGGTCGTTAATGTAAATGAGAAAGAGAAGTGGGCCAAGAACACTTCCCTGTGGGACACAGGGAAGTACCTTTCCTATAGTCACCCAGAAGGTTACCAAGTATAGTATTTTGAAGCATTAGTAAGTAAGTAAGTAAGTTTATTCAGGTATACACAAATACAGTTACATAGATTATCATACATAGCAGCATATGTGTAGAAAAAATATATAAAAAATATATAAAAAAAATACGGAAAATGTCTAAAAATGACAACAAATGTACGGCTGCTATGGTATGCGTCACAAGCAAAAGACCCGATTACCTCATTTATTATAATTACTATAACTTTTTAGAGAATTATCGTACAGATAACATTAGCTCATTTATTTTTTCGATTTTTCGTAAATTGCAGCGCCACACGCGTTATGCATCCCCTTAAAATTAAGTCCTTTCTAAAATCTTCTCTTATACGTTTATAGATATATTTTTTTCATTTATGTTAATGCAAAAATTAATAATTTTGTACCAAAAGAACTTTAGAAAACTTACTTAACCTCATTATAACAAGCGCAATTTAATTTAGCCTAATGCACTTAAATATATTTTAGATAAGTTATAATTTAATAATAAACAAACACAATGAAACATATTTTTTTTCGTTAGGTTCAGAATGATTTTTGCGAAATTATTACCTTATTCGGCAAGAAGAGCGTTGTTATTTGAGCCAAAATCGATGAGTTTAGTAGGGTATGTAAAGGAAGAAAATTAAAAGTGAATATAGGTAACGAAAGATTGGATATCAGATTGGAGGGAGAGAGCATGGACGAGGTGAATCATAGAATTGACGATGTGAAAAAATATTAGTGGTGCACTGAGGAGTCTGTGGAGACAAAGAACTTTGTCCAAGGAAATAAAGAGGGGAATGTATGCGAGTATAGTTATACTAACGCTCTTATATGGATGCGAAGCATGAATGGTGAATGTTGCAACAAGGAGAAGGCTGGAGGCAGTAGAGATGTCGTGTCTGAGGGCAATGTGTGGTGTGAATATAATGCAGAGAATTTTTAGTTTGGAAATTAGGAGGAGGTGCGGGATTAACGAAACTATTATCCAGAGGGCTGAGGAGGGGTTGTTGAGGTGGTTCGGACATGTAGAGAGAATGGAACAAAATAGAATGGCTTCTAGAGTGTATAAGTCTGTAAGGGAGGGAAGGCAGGGTGGGGGTCGGCCTAGGAAAGGTTGGAGGGAGAGTGTAAAGGAGGTTTTGTATGCGAAGGGCTTGGACTTCCAGCAAACACGCGTGAGCGTGTTAGATAGGAGCGAATGGAGACAAATAGTTTTTAGGACTTGACGTGCTGTTGGAGTGTGAGCAAGGTAATGTTTATGAAGGGATTCAGAGAAACCGGCAGGCCGGACTTGAGTCCTGGAGATGGGAAGTACAGTGCCGGCACTCTGAAGGAGGGGTGTTAATGTTGCAGTTTTACAACTGGCAAGACAGTGAAGGAGTGAATGATGGTGAAAGTTTTTCTTTTTCGGGTCACCTTACTTTGGTGGGAAACGGCCGATGTGTTAATATATATATATATATATATATATATATATATATATATATATATATATATATATATATATATGTCGTGCCGATTTGGTAAAACTTGCGATTTTGGCTTAAATAGCAACGCTCACCTTGCCATATAAGACAAGTGAAAATTTGTGTATGCAATAATTTCGCCAAAATCATTCTGAACATAACGGAAAAATATATTTCATTGTGTTCGTTTATTATTAAATTAATGTTAACGTATCTAAAATATATTTAGTTGGGTTAGGCTAAATTAAATTGCGCTTGTTGTAATAAGGTTAGGTAGGTTTTCAAAGTTTCTCTTGGTACAAAATTATAAATTCTTACATTAACATAAATGAAAAAAATATATCTTTAAACGTATAAAAGAATATTTTAGAAAGGACTTAATTTTAGATGAGTTCTTGCTAATTGACCAGTTTTACCTAATCGGCACGACATATATATATATATATATATATATATATATATATATATATATATATATATATATATATATATATATATATATATATATATATATATATATATATATATATATATATATATATATATATATATGCAAAAGATCACAGTAAACAGGTGATATCAAAATATGCAAGACAACCACTATGAAAAATAGAGGAATTCAAGCGCTTCGTGACTAGTCACGAAAGCGCTTGAATTCCTTTATTTTTTCATAGTGGTTGTCTTGCTTATATATATATATATATATATATATATATATATATATATATTATTTTGTTATTAGTATGTGAAACTTTTTATTATCAGCATGTTTCATTTATATTGCAGTCACAATTAAGCACATGAAGAAAACCGACCAATCATATGTCATCACATAAAGCTTCTTACTGACGCTATTTATAGCCAGAAAATCTATGAAGAATATAATTTTTTTTAATTACACGAAATGAAATCTAATAGTTAAAAACATTAACACTGTCACAACTCTAGTGAAGCAAGAAGAATTAAACCTAAGCTGATAAAACAAGTGGTGTTTGCTCGTCGGTTGTGTGTGTACCATGTGAAGCAATGTTTCTCACTGTGTACCATGTGAAGCAATGTTTCTCACTGTGTACCATGTGAAGCAATGTTTCACACTGTGTACCATGTGAAGCAATGTTTCTCACTGTGTACCATGTGAAGCACTGTTTCTCACTGTGTACCATGTGAAGCACTGTTTCTCACTGTGTACCATGTGAAGCACTGTTTCTCACTGTGTACCATGTGAAGCAATGTTTCTCACTGTGTACCATGTGAAGCAATGTTTCTCACTGTGTACCATGTGAAGCACTGTTTCTCACTGTGTACCATGTGAAGCACTGTTTCACACTGTGTACCATGTGAAGCACTGTTTCTCACTGTGTACCATGTGAAGCAATGTTTCTCACTGTGTACCATGTGAAGCAATGTTTCTCACTGTGTACCATGTGAAGCACTGTTTCTCACTGTGTACCATGCGAAGCAATGTTTCTCACTGTGTACCATGTGAAGCAATGTTTCTCACTGTGTACCATGTGAAGCACTGTTTCTCACTGTGTACCATGTGAAGCAATGTTTCTCACTGTGTACCATGTGAAGCACTGTTTCTCACTGTGTACCATGTGAAGCACTGTTTCTCACTGTGTACCATGTGAAGCAATGTTTCTCACTGTGTACCATGTGAAGCAATGTTTCTCATTGTGTACCATGTGAAGCACTGTTTCTCACTGTGTACCATGTGAAGCAATGTTTCTCACTGTGTACCATGTGAAGCACTGTTTCTCACTGTGTACCATGTGAAGCACTGTTTCTCACTGTGTACCATGTGAAGCAATGTTTCTCACTGTGTACCATGTGAAGCAATGTTTCTCACTGTGTACCATGTGAAGCACTGTTTCTCACTGTGTATCATGTGAAGCAATGTTTCTCACTGTGTACCATGTGAAGCAATGTTTCTCACTGTGTACCATGTGAAGCAATGTTTCTCACTGTGTACCATGTGAAGCACTGTTTCTCACTGTGTACCATGTGAAGCACTGTTTCTCACTGTGTACCATGTGAAGCAATGTTTCTCACTGTGTACCATGTGAAGCACTGTTTCTCACTGTGTACCATGTGAAGCACTGTTTCTCACTGTGTACCATGTGAAGCACTGTTTCTCACTGTGTACCATGTGAAGCAATGTTTCTCACTGTGTACCATGTGAAGCACTGTTTCTCACTGTGTACCATGTGAAGCACTGTTTCTCACTGTGTACCATGTGAAGCACTGTTTCTCACTGTGTACCATGTGAAGCAATGTTTCTCACTGTGTACCATGTGAAGCACTGTTTCTCACTGTGTACCATGTGAAGCACTGTTTCTCACTGTGTACCATGTGAAGCACTGTTTCTCACTGTGTACCATGTGAAGCACTATTCTCACTGTGTACCATGTGAAGCAATGTTTCTCACTGTGTATCGTGTGAAGCAATGTTTCTCACTGTGTACCATGTGAAGCAATGTTTCTCACTGTGTACCATGTGAAGCAATGTTTCTCACTGTGTACCATGTGAAGCAATGTTTCTCACTGTGTACCATGTGAAGCAATGTTTCTCACTGTGTACCATGTGAAGCAATGTTTCTCACTGTGTACCATGTGAAGCAATATTCTCACTGTGTACCATGTGAAGCTATGTTTCTCACTGTGTACCATGTGAAGCAATGTTTCTCACTGTGTACCATGTGAAGCAATGTTTCTCACTGTGTACCATTTGAAACAATGTTTCTCACTGTGTACCATGTGAAGCAATGTTTCTCACTGTGTACCATGTGAAGCAATGTTTCTCACTGTGTACCATGTGAAGCAATGTTTCTCACTGTGTACCATGTGAAGCAATATTCTCACTGTGTACCATGTGAATCTATGTTTCTCACTGTGTACCATGTGAAGCAATGTTTCTCACTGTGCACCATGTGAAGCAATGTTTCTCACTGTATACCATGTGAAGCAATGTTTCTCACTGTGTACCATGTGAAGCAATGTTTCTCACTGTGTACCATGTGAAGCAATGTTTCTCATTGTGTACCATGTGAAGCAATGTTTCTCACTGTGTACCATGTGAAGCAATGTTTCTCACTGTGTACCATGTGAAGCAATGTTTCTCACTGTGTACCATGTGAAGCAATGTTTTTCACTGTGTACCATGTGAAGCAATGTTTCTCACTGTGTACCATGTGAAGCAATGTTTCTCACTGTGTACCATGTGAAGCAATGTTTCTCACTGTGTATCATGTGAAGCACTGTTTCTCACTGTGTTCCATGTGAAGCACTGTTTCTCACTGTGTACCATGTGAAGCACTGTTTCTCACTGTGTACCATGTGAAGCAATGTTTCTCACTGTGTACCATGTGAAGCACTGTTTCTCACTGTGTACCATGTGAAGCACTGTTTCTCACTGTGTACCATGTGAAGCACTGTTTCTCACTGTGTACCATGTGAAGCACTGTTTCTCACTGTGTACCATGTGAAGCACTGTTTCTCACTGTGTACCATGTGATGCACTGTTTCTCACTGTGTACCATGTGAAGCACTGTTTCTCACTGTGTACCATGTGAAGCAATGTTTCTCACTGTGTACCATGTGAAGCAATGTTTCTCACTGTGTACCATGTGAGGCAATGTTTCTCACTGTGTACCATGTGAAGCAATGTTTCTCCCTGTGTACCATGTGAAGCACTGTTTCTCACTGTGTACCATGTGAAGCAATGTTTCTCACTGTGTACCATGTGAAGCAATGTTTCTCACTGTGTACCATGTGAAGCAATGTTTCTCACTGTGTACCATGTGAAGCAATGTTTCTCACTGTGTACCATGTGAAGCAATGTTTCTCACTGTGTACCATGTGAAGCACTGTTTCTCACTGTGTACCATGTGTAGCAATGTTTCTCACTGTGTACCATGTGAAGCAATGTTTCTCACTGTGTACCATTTGAAACAATGTTTCTCACTGTGTACCATGTGAAGCAATGTTTCTCACTGTGTACCATGTGAAGCAATGTTTCTCACTGTGTACCATGTGAAGCAATGTTTCTCACTGTGTACCATGTGAAGCAATATTCTCACTGTGTACCATGTGAAGCTATGTTTCTCACTGTGTATCATGTGAAGCAATGTTTCTCACTGTGTACCATGTGAAGCAATGTTTCTCACTGTGTACCATGTGAAGCAATATTCTCACTGTGTACCATGTGAAGCAATGTTTCTCACTGTGTATCGTGTGAAGCAATGTTTCTCACTGTGTACCATGTGAAGCAATGTTTCTCACTGTGTACCATGTGAAGCAATGTTTCTCACTGTGTACCATGTGAAGCAATGTTTCTCACTGTGTACCATGTGAAGCAATGTTTCTCACTGTGTACCATGTGAAGCAATGTTTCTCACTGTGTACCATGTGAAGCAATATTCTCACTGTGTACCATGTGAAGCTATGTTTCTCACTGTGTACCATGTGAAGCAATGTTTCTCACTGTGTACCATGTGAAGCAATGTTTCTCACTGTGTACCATTTGAAACAATGTTTCTCACTGTGTACCATGTGAAGCAATGTTTCTCACTGTGTACCATGTGAAGCAATGTTTCTCACTGTGTACCATGTGAATCAATGTTTCTCACTGTGTACCATGTGAAGCAATGTTTCTCACTGTGTACCATGTGAAGCAATGTTTCTCACTGTGTACCATGTGAAGCAATGTTTCTCACTGTGTACTATGTGAAGCAATGTTTCTCACTGTGACCGCATGAAGGCAACACAATATGAAAGATTCAACAGTTCTCTCTCTCTCTCTCTTCTCTTTTGACTGTTGTGAATCTTAGTTATCTCATTTATTCATTTAAATGCTTTAAACGTATTTCAAAGGTACTACGCTAATACGTTTTTACTCTCTTGATTACTTCCATTAAAAATAAACAGACCGAAGATAAAAATCACTTCACCTCTTTCTGGCAGTTCGTGATGATCCCAGAATACCCAACACGTTACCTCGGAACCCTTGGGTACCTCGGAACCCTTGGGTACCTCGGAACCCTTGGGTACCTCGGAACCCTTGGGTACCTCGGAACCCTTGGGTACCTCGGAACCCTTGGGTTCCTCGGAACCCTTGGGTACCTCGGAATCCACTTTAGAAATAATCCCGATTAGGACTTTGAATAGATGGCATTACCATTTGCAAATTAATATGAAATTACTTGATAATTTGAATATTCACAGGATTACCTAATTATCAAAATATTATCTCCCACAGAAGCACTTAATAATGTTCATTCATAATTCACCATTAAAATAATCTGCACTGAATGAAATGTTTTATAATATATTATCTCCAAAACTGTCATTTATACAAGATAACCTGATGGAGACCATTAATATAAACCCTTTTGTGTCTCCAAGTCGCCGGGAATAAGGACATAAACTACGAAACAGAGACCCTCTAACGCCCCTCTGTGTCGCTCACACAGACGTGAATGTCCTGTGTGAAGAGTCGCGCTTTGAAGGATACGGAAGTAGGATCGTTAAATCTCACCCACGTACTGGGAATAGATAAGTCGGCCATTATTCTGTCTGTCCTTAAAGACGTCTGAGGGAAGTGGGTGGTGCGGGAAGAGCAGGAGGAGGGGAGGGAGGAAGTGGATAATGGAGGAGGAGGAAGACGATGAGGATGAGGAGCAGCTGAGGACAAGGTGGATGAGGAGGAGGCAAGAGACGAGGAGAAGGATGAAGAGAGAGAGAGGGAAACACAGGCAGAAAAGGGAAACAGAAAAAAGGACGGAGGAAAGTAAAAAGGGAAGACAGGGAAACTAAGATGAAGTGAATCAGGAGAAGCAAGAGAAGAAAGAATAGTAAGAAGAGTAGCACAAGAAAAATGAGGAAGAAGAGGAGGAGGAGGAACAGTTGGAAGATGATAAGCATAAGAAAGAAACTAAGAATATAGGGAAAAACAATAGAGAAAAGATGTGGGAACACGAAAATTATTGAATGAGATGAGGATGGGGAGAAAGATAGGAGTGAAGAGGAGAGGGATGAGAAGGGATAAGAGAGGGAGGAGAAAGTGGAAAAGGCTGGCGAGAAGAAGGATGTAACAGACAATGCAGGTTACTGCATAAGACACTTTGTCTTTAATAGTTACATTGTGTGAAAATGTGAGGAATAAATTTAAAAAGAAATGTATAATAGTGATTGTTATTACGGCAATTGTGAGTGGGAGGGTGAGTGGGAGGGTGAGTGGGAGGGAGGGTGAGTGGGAGGGAGGGTGAGTGGGAGGGAGGGTGAGTGGGGAGGGAGGGTGAATGGGAGGGTGAGTGGGAGGGAGGGTGAGTGGGAGGGAGGGTGAGTGGGAGGGAGGGTGAGTGGGAGGGAGGGTGAGTGGGGAGGGAGGGTGAATGGGAGGGAGGGTGAGTGGGAGGGAGGGTGAGTGGGAGGTAGGGTGAGTGGGAGGGAGGGTGAGTGGAAGGGAGGGTGAGTGGGAGGGAGGGTGAGTGGGGAGGGAGGGTGAATGGGAGGGAGGGTGAGTGGGAGGGATGGTGATTTGGGAGGGAGGGTGAGTTGGAGGGAGGGTGAGTGGGGATGGAGGGTGAGTGGGAGGGAGGGTGAGTGGGGAGGGAGGGTGAGTGGGGAGGGAGGGTGAATGGGAGGGAGGGTGAGTGGGAGGGATGGGGAGTGGGGAGGGTGGGTGAGTGGGGAGGGAGGGTGAATGGGAGGGAGGGTGAGTGGGAGGGAGGGTGAATGTGAAGGAGGGTGAGTGGGAGGGAGGGTGAGTGGGGAGGGAGGGTGAATGGGAGGGAGGGTGAGTGGGAGGGAGGGTGAGTGCGAAGGAGGGTGAGTGGGATGGAGGGTGAGTGGGGAGGGAGGGTGAGTGGGAGGGAGGGTGAGTGGGAGGGAGGGTGAGTGGGAGGGAGGGTGAGTGGGGAGGGAGGGTGAATGGGAGGGAGGGTGAGTGGGAGGGTGAGTGGGGAGGGAGGGTGAGTGGGGAGGGAGGGTGAGTGGGGAGGGAGGGTGAGTGGGGAGGGAGGGTGAATGGGAGGGAGGGTGAGTGGGAGGGAGGGTGAGTGGGAGGGAGGGTGAGTGGGAGAGAGGGTGAGTGGGGAGGGAGGGTGAGTGGGGAGGGAGGGTGAGTGGGGAGGGAGGGTGAATGGGAGGGAGGGTGAGTGGGGAGGGAGGGTGAATGGGAGGGAGGGTGAGGGGGAGGGGGGTGAGGAGGGAGGGAGGGTGAGTGGGAGAGAGGGTGAGTGGGGAGGGAGGGTGAGTGGGGAGGGAGGGTGAGTGGGAGGGAGGGTGAATGGGAGGGAGGGTGAGTGGGAGGGAGGGTGAGTGGGGAGGGAGGGTGAATGGGAGGTAGGGTGAGTGGGGAGGGAGGGTGAGTGGGAGGGAGGGTGAGTGGGTTTGAGTTTGTGAGTCAGTGACCATGAAGATGGGTTTGGGGTGGGTGACTGCCTGACTGCTCTTGGTTCTGGAATTCATAACTCTGCTAATGTTTTAGATCCAGTGAAGCTGAAGTCACGTGAATCAAACCCTTTTTAATAGATTCTGGGGATGAGGAGAGGTTTTCATCTGGCAGTCAATAACCAATATGTTTTGTAAACGATTTCGCTAGCCTAGGAGCTGCCTAGGAGCTAGCCTAGGAGCTAGCCTAGGAGCTGCCTAGGAGGTAGCCTAGGAGCTAGCCTAGGAGCTAGCCTAGGAGCTAGCCTAGGAGCTGCCTAGGAGCTAGCCTAGGAGCTAGCCTAGGAGCTGTCTAGGAGCTAGCCTAGGAGCTAGCCTAGGAGCTAGCCTAGGAGCTAGCCTAGGAGCTGCCTAGGAGCTAGCCTAGGAGCTAGCCTAGGAGCTAGCCTAGGAGCTGCCTAGGAGCTAGCCTAGGAGCTAGCCTAGGAGCTAGCCTAGGATCTAGCCTAGGAGCTAGCCTAGGAGCTGCCTAGGAGCTAGCCTAGGAGATGCCTAGGAGCTAGCCTGGAGCTAGCCTAGGAGCTAGCCTAGGAGCTGCCTAGGAGCTAGCCTAGGAGCTAGCCTAGGAGCTAGCCTAGGAGCTGCCTAGAGCTAGCCTAGGAGCAGCCTAGGAGCTAGCCTAGGAGCTAGCCTAGGAGCTAGCCTAAGATGCTAGCCTAGGAGCTAGCCTAGGAGCTAGCCTAGGAGCTGCCTAGGAGCTAGCCTAGGAGCTAGCCTAGGAGCTAGCCTAGGAGCTAGCCTAGGAGCTAGCCTAGGAGCTAGCCTAGGAGCTAGCCTAGGAGCTAGCCTAAGATGCTAGCCTAGGAGCTAGCCTAGGAGCTAGCCTAAGATGCTAGCCTAGGAGCTAGCCTAGGAGCTAGCCTAGGAGCTAGCCTAAGATGCTAGCCTAGGAGCTAGCCTAGGAGCTGCCTAGGAGCTGCTGGCGGGATGAAGACGGCGCGATGAGTCCAGATCTCAGATAAGATAAAATACGATTTTGTTCGGATTTTTAACCCCCGGAGGGTTAGCCACCCAGGATAACCCAAGAAAGTCAGTGCGTCATCGAGGACTGTCTGTCTTATTTCCATTGTGGTCCTTCAATCTTATCCCCCAGTATGCGACCCACACCAGTCTACTAACACCCAGGTAGGTACTTGTTTGCTAGGTGAGGACAACAGAGGACACTCAGTGTGTGAGGCAAGATCGTTGCCTACCAGGTCACGGGACACCGTCTCACCTAATGCAGACAATTCTTGCGGTTTGGCCACCTTGCTTAATATTGCACAGAATGCCCATTATGCAGTGCAGGTGATTATAACAATCCATCAAGTGACCTTCCCCTCCCCCCCCCTTCCCCCCGGTACTTGTCAAAAGCACATCTTGGGTATTCTCACCGATACCCAGTTTTCTTGTGAGAAAGCGAAATACGCTGTATAAAAAAAAAAATTATTTTCATACAGTATTACAGTGACTCAGCTCCCTCTTCAAGAGAGGCTACCTCGGCTGTCCTACTCCAAAGGTTCCCGACGCCCACAGTACCTTGATGAAACCTGATGAAACCTCTCCCACAGTCACCCATGTGCTCAACCCTTATGAAGTCCTCATCTCTGACGTTCCTGCTTCTTCTTCATTTCCTATTCTTACTGCTTCATCCTTTCCCATTTCACATGTTTCTCCAACTACACATCCTTCCTCAGCTGGGCCTTCAACACTTCCTCCAAAATCATCGACTCAAAACTCCCTACTAATTTATTGTTATTCATATACGATTAACTTTTCCTGCCAGTACGCTTCACCACTTGACTATATATATGACAGTTGTAGGGATGCATCTATCCCTACATGCTACCACAAACCCCTATGTCCCCCACAAATCTTTTCATCTCAAAAGACTCTTACCATCTCTCCACCATTTTCCATTTTGGCAGGCGCCAATATCTCCATACTCTCCATTCCATCTACCTTTTCCACTTGCATCATAATACCTCCCCTTTAGTTGGCTACAGAAAATATTGAGGCTATATCAACATTTACTGAAGAGCGAAGTCCACGATAGACGTCGACACATCCCTTATACCTTTACATTCTAACCCTCCGCATCCCGGTACACCTACTGCCTTATATCTTCTTTCTATGATTACCCTCAAATCTCTTATCAGTAATAAACCGCTGTCCCCACACGTCGACTTTACAAGTCACCCTTGAGCATAGCCTGTTTTCTAATACTAATAATACTGGTCACTAATAATGCCAATATTACAGTGGGATATCAGAGAATACAAGTGAAATCGGGGAAAGATCCAAATGCTGATCTCCCAATTTTCTCTTGTATCCGTATGTACCGTATTTCACGGCTTATAAGAATTGTTTTAGTTTCAGGCTTGGCATCGGATGTAACTGGGAGAGCTACAGCCCAACCCAAACCCCAGACTTATACCTCCCGTCACTGACCTTCAGTTTATAGGACGCAGTCTGGTTTTTGGAGACATATTATGGAAAAAAAAATATACGTCTAATAAGCCGCGAAATACGGTATTTGCTTACTAAAACTACATCACAAAGTTGGAATTCTTATATTTTGTTCTGTTTATTACAATCACTCGATGCTTTACCCGAGGAGACACAGTAAAAGTACGAACAATGACATTCCTTATTCTCGACTTAAGTTCGTACTCAGTTTCACTATACAGCAGTTACTGTCTATTTAAATAACTGGTACAGAGTCTGCTCGTCCCATCTTTCCCCGTCACACCCATTATCTATTCCTAACGTCTAATATCTATTTTTTTCAATACTTTCTCCACTCTTTTTGTTGTGACTCTAATGCTCGCCATTGTCTCTGGGGAGCAGTTAGAGGCTCTTCTCACTTCTCCATGTCTTAAACAAGAATATTCCTAAGTATTTAGAATCACGTTCTTGTATTCTCTCTTGTATAGTTCTCTTACACCTCTATAGAGTTCAAATTTGATTACATAGTAGTAAATGATCTTCAGGACAGCCATCATTTGCCACTTTTCATTCTCGCATCCGACCACCTCGTTGCTCCCGCTGGTAGTCTGAGCGAGCAAGTCTGGAGCTTCATACACGCCATACCTTCTTATATACCTTCTGATTAGTCGCCTGCAGACTAGTGCTTTAGACTAGTGATGAATTTATCTGTAGTTTGGGAATATAATATAAGGTGTTTATAATGTGGAAAAAAGTGCTCCACAGATTTATAAATTCGTCGGCGTTTTGTGGACGCTTTTCATGAGTGACGTCACGGCGTCACTAGGAGAGCGCGGGTAAGATGGTGGCAATGTAAATGTTTAAAGTTATATATGGTGTTTATTTTATTCAAAAAGTTGCCTGGCCCTGTTTTTTAAGTGGGGCTTGTGTGCATGAAGTTAGTTACGTTAATTATAGGATTAGTTTCACAGTGGCTTTTTATTTGCAGTTTTGATCAAAGAATGGGAATCTGTTTAACGCTTAAAAAAAAAAAAGTCTATGACGCGATCTCCGCATCTGATATCAAACCATATCAGATGCCAAGATCGTGTGAGTTTTTTTTCTCTCAAAAAGCGTTAAACAGATTGCCTATTCTTTGATCAGAAGAAGGGCAAATAAAAGGCCACTATGAAACTAAGTTTACATATGCAACGTTGTTTTCCCGAAGAGGTCGACCTCACCATAACATATGAAGAGGAATCTGATGAGGAGAGTATTGTTAGAGGGAATGGTTTGAGACGGCGGAGGAAGAAAAGGGAGGGGAAGAGGAGCCTGTGTAGGAAGAAGTGGTAAGAAATTTGGAAGCGTGGGAGGTGTGGACAGGAAATAAGGGCGTGCAGGAATATGAGAAAGAGAGAGATAGTGCAGAGGAAACAGAGGAGGACAGTGAGGGCGATGTGGTTCTCAGGTGGAGAATGGATGAGGTGATAAGTAATAAGTGATAATCAAATAACTGGAGAGAGAGTACATGAGGTAGATAGCAGAGGACTTTCAAAGTCCACAGAGAGGCTGAGGACGACTATTTGCTTCTCTCTGAATTATGGACTATCATGTATTATATAGATGTTTGAGGTAATGAGGGCCATTGCATGCAAGAAACAGGAAAAGTATAGCATACTGTATTTAAAAAAAAAGGCAAGTAATTTACAAGAGAGAAGACACAGGCTACGACTCCCTCCACTTATTAACAACTTTCTTAACTTAACTAATTGCGTTACTCCACTCTTACTCAGAACTGTGAGTATCATTGGTTCTTCTTCTAGTTATCACTAGTTCTACTTCCGGACACTGTGGTATTGGTGGATGCCCACAACTATTGTGGCTACCACAACTACCCCTACATCTACCACAACCACCACCACTACCCCTACATCTACCACAGTTACCACCACTACCCCTACATCTACCACAACCACCACCACTACCCCTACATCTACCACAACCACCGCCACTGCCCCTACATCTACCACAACCACCGCCACTGCCCCTACATCTACCACAACCACCGCCACTGCCCCTACATCTACCACAACCACCGCCACTACCCCTACATCTACCACAACCACCACCACTACCCCTACATCTACCACAACCACCACCACTACCCCTACATCTACCACAACCACCGCCACTACCCCTACATCTACCACAACCACCGCTACTACCCCTACATCTACCACAACCACCGCCACTACCCCTACATCTACCACAACCACCACCACTACCCCTACATCTACCACAACCACCGCCACTGCCCCTACATCTACCACAACCACCGCCACTGCCCCTACATCTACCACAACCACCGCCACTGCCCCTACATCTACCACAACCACCGCCACTACCCCTACATCTACCACAACCACCGCCACTACCCCTACATCTACCACAACCACCGTCACTGCCCCTACATCTACCACAACCACCGCCACTGCCCCTACATCTACCACAACCCCCACCACTACCCCTACATCTACCACAACCACCGCCACTGCCCCTACATCTACCACAACCCCGCCACTGCCCCTACATCTACCACAACCACCGCCACTGCCCCTACATCTACCACAACCACCGCCACTACCCCTACATCTACCACAACCACCACCACTACCCCTACATCTACCACAACCACCACCACTACCCCTACATCTACCACAACCACCGCCACTACCCCTACATCTACCACAACCACCGCCACTACCCCTACATCTACCACAACCACCACCACTACCCCTACATCTACCACAACCACCGTCACTGCCCCTACATCTACCACAACCACCGACACTGCCTCTACATCTACCACAACCACCGCCACTGCCCCTACATCTACCACAACCACCGCCACTGCCCTTACATCTACCACAACCACCGCCACTACCCCTACATCTACCACAACCACCGCCACTACCCCTACATCTACCACAACCACCACCACTACCCCTACATCTACCACAACCACCGCCACTGCCCCTACATCTACCACAACCACCGCCACTACCCCTACATCTACCACAACCACCACCACTACCCCTACATCTACCACAACCACCACCACTACCCCTACATCTACCACAACCACCGCCACTACCCCTACATCTACCACAACCACCGCTACTACCCTACATCTACCACAACCACCGCCACTACCCCTACATCTACCACAACCACCACCACTACCCCTACATCTACCACAACCACCGCCACTGCCCCTACATCTACCACAACCACCGCCACTGCCCCTACATCTACCACAACCACCGCCACTGCCCTACATCTACCACAACCACCGCCACTACCCTACATCTACCACAACCACCGCCACTACCCCTACATCTACCACAACCACCGTCACTGCCCCTACATCTACCACAACCACCGCCACTGCCCCTACATCTACCACAACCACCACCACTACCCCTACATCTACCACAACCACCGCCACTGCCCCTACATCTACCACAACCCCCGCCACTGCCCCTACATCTACCACAACCACCGCCACTGCCCCTACATCTACCACAACCACCGCCACTACCCCTACATCTACCACAACCACCACCACTACCCCTACATCTACCACAACCACCACCACTACCCCTACATCTACCACAACCACCGCCACTACCCCTACATCTACCACAACCACCGCCACTACCCCTACATCTACCACAACCACCACCACTACCCCTACATCTACCACAACCACCGTCACTGCCCCTACATCTACCACAACCACCGCCACTACCCCTACATCTACCACAACCACCGCTACTACCCCTACATCTACCACAACCACCGCCACTACCCCTACATCTACCACAACCACCACCACTACCCCTACATCTACCACAACCACCGCCACTACCCCTACATCTACCACAACCACCACCACTACCCCTACATCTACCACAACCACCGTCACTGCCCCTACATCTACCACTTACATTATTGACTTGGGTATTTAATTTATAACTGTTCATCCTGATGTAGATGCTGAACCAACCAGCATCAGCAATCCATTGATTACAGTTTACTCCCTTACATAATGTCTACTTGAGTTATAAGTTTGCAAAGTACTTGTCCTGTTGGTTCTTATATAGTGTTCGTACTTACAGCTTCAGCAGATAACTTGTTTCAACTGCTATAAATTCTCTTTGCAAAATTCCTTTATATACGTTCATGTTGAATCTTCTGCCTCTCATTTTCAGTTCGTTGTGTCGAGTTATGGACTCATAAATGAGTGAATGTTATATTACCGTAGTCTTAGATTAAATTAATTAGGCATGAGTTTGTTGCAAACTCATGATGATTTATAGTAATGCAATTACATTATTTTCCAGAAAATTAACGATTTGGTTTCTAATAAGTCTCCATTTGTTTAATTTCGAGAGAGAAAGTGAGTGTATGTAAAGCTGGAAATTGATATATTGCTGAGAATATTAAATTATGTTTATCGTCTATCTTCGTCTCTGTGAGAGCTGTGATGTCTGAGGTTACTTCTGCCATTCATTCCTTTAATTTGTCACTAACTTTTGATATTTTGTTTGTGAAACATAATTTTAAGTTTTCTCTTAATAGGATGCAGTTAGTAGTGTCCTCGAATCCTGCCTCTTCTCCCTGTATCAGGGAAGGAAGAGGTAGAGTGGGCCGGGTATGTTAGAGTGGCTGGGTGTTATTGGTAATGTTTTGTAATAGATGTCGTGTGTACAGTTAAAAGGAGCGCAGTCAGAGTTATGGTTATTGTTGGAGAGGAGGTAGAGAGTGGCTTCCTTACTGCCTCTCATGTTTCTCCTTTCTGTATTTTTCTGACTTTTGACGTGCTCCCTTAACTGTTCCATTACTTGTGTGTGTGTGTAGTAACCTATTTATTGTTACAGTGTTCGAGCCTTGGCTTCTGACTCACCTATTATCCACACATGATTGATCTCGTTGCTTTCTGCCTCGTTGTCCCTCTCCTAAGTCATTCAACTTCCTAACCAACCTGAGGCTGAAGAGGTTCTTCTAAACATCCCTGACATCTGCGTCTTTAACTTCCAGTTGTCCCTCTTATTCCGGAACCCCATTCTTGTCAATGGGTCCCTGTCAATTCTGTTAAGTTCATAGTATCTTGTACGTTGTCTTCCTGTATCACCTGGCTCTTCTTTCCTCTAAGAGCATCAAGGAGTATCACATTCACTCCTTGTTTTAGCCTCTACTCTTAGATCAAGGCCTCTCACCTCTGTGACCAATCAAGATGCAAATTTCCCGACTTCCTCTTATTTCTTAATAAGCTTGATTAATTGTGGGTTCTCGACATCGTGTCAGACACAACAGAAAACTTGGAACTTTTATACAAAAGATGGACAAAGGAACTTTTGCAAGCATGACTTTTGTGTATCAGGACATAATTTACCTCACCTGCTAACACCTGACTCTGCTTATATAAATATTCTTGCTGCTCATCTTTTTATAATAACTTGAAAGACCTAAACATGGAAAAATCTGCCTTAAATGCTTTGTTCTAAATCTGTCTACATTTCAACCATGCCCTTTGTAGTTTATTCCTCTTTAATAAGCTAATGCTTAATAGTTTAGAGTAGTATTTTGTACTGCGATTTCAGAAACGTGAAATCGAGTTTGATTATTTTGTTCCTACAATTTTTTTTTTTAATGTTTAGCCTAGTTAATTTTTGGGTAGATGGCGCTGATCGCTGGCGCTCCGGAATAAAGAATTGCACTTAGATTTGTGGTGAATAATGTTTTGATGAATTTTTTTGTTCTTGTTTTTAAACTGGGCATCACAGTCAACGTAAAAATGTAACCGCAATGGAACACTAATAATAATAACAAATGTAACACTAGCAATGAGTCTAGAAACAAAAGCAACGCAGTAGCAACAAAATGGCAGCAAAACTCACAAGAACAGTAGCAACAAAACGGCAGCAAAACTCACAAGAACAGTAGCAACAAAATGGCAGCAAAACTCACAAGAACAGTAACAACAAAATGGCAGCAAAACTCACAAGAACAGTAGCAACAAAATGGCAGCAAAACGCACAACAACAGTAGCAACAAAATGGCAAAAGCGCTACAACAGCAATAATAACAGTAACAACAGCAGCAGGCAGCAGCAGCAACAACAGCAAGAATAACAAAAGGAACCACAATTCTGCTGTCATAGGGATTGACAAAAGTTTAATGTTATAAGAGATAAAAAATAAACAATGAAACCCCATTAAAGAGACGGAAAGATGATAAAAAAGACAGCCATGAAAGAGGGAAGCTCATACGGACGAGGGAGCATAATCCATCTGGGCGAACTGGCATTCTTTTGGAAGAATCTGGATTCATCCGTCTTTGACTGAGAGCGTTACTGAATGGAATTTTGAAGATGCGAGAGATTAAAGAAGATCAATTTGTTGCTAATGCTCCAGTGGAACAACAGATGACGCAATATAAACACAGTGGTTGTGGTCGGAAGAGCAGCGATTGTTGGGTAATTCGCTTTTTCCAATCACGAGGAGAATTAACAAACCGAGCACAATAAAACACTCAGAGCATAATAGTGTGTAGATTGTCCTTTAACTGCGGTTGGGCGGGTTATGGAATGACAGTAATTGGTCTGTGGATGACGAGGGTATTTCCTGCTTGTTTTTTATCAAGCTTTCAGTGAAATGTCCAAAACACATATCCAACTGCAGCTTCTACACAGACAGATGAACATACTGATAGACAGCGTTGGCATGAAAGAGGATTGGGAAAGACAGGTATACAGACATACAAAAAATTATGTACACATTAATAAATACACACACACATGGCCAGGAGTTATGAATCGACCCCTGCAACCACAATTAGGTGAGGACACACACACACACACACACACACACACACACATATATACACGAAACTTTTCAAATATCGTCCTGACAACCTTTTACGTGCCTGTCTGTTCGTCTGTCTGTCTGGCTGTTTAGGCTGGCACGCTTGGGATATTAATATTTCTCAGGAATATATACCAACTTGGAACTGGATGTCGGCTTTCCTACAGTTTGAAGAATGCTGGGAATTTCTAATTTGTAAGGCGGTGTGTGCCACAGTTCCTAGGTGGGAGGTGTTGTGAGGAGTGCCACCTGCTGGTAGATGGTGCCAGGTCTAGTGCCACCTGCTGGTAGATGGTACCAGGTCTAGTGCCACCAGCTGGTAGATGGTGCCAGGTCTAGTGCCACCTGCTGGTAGATGGTGCCAGGTCTAGTGCCACAAAAAAGCCACCTAGAGGCATGGTCTCAGACCGGGCCGCGGGGGCTTTGACCCCCGAAACCCTCTCCAGGTACCTCCTGGTAGATAGTACCAGGTCTAGTGCTACCTGCTGGTAGATGGTGCCAGGTCTAGTGCCACCTGCTGGTAGATGGTGCCAAGTCTAGTGCCACCTGCTTGTAGATTACCTGGAGTTTACCTGGAGAGGGTTCCGGGGGTCAACGCCCCCGCGGTCCGGTCTGTGACCAGGCCTCATGGTGGATCAGGCCTGATCAACCAGGCTGTTACTGTTGGCCGCACGCAAACCGACGTACGAACCGCAGCCCAGCTGGTCAGGTACTGACTTTAGGTGCCTGTCCAGTGCCTGCTTGAAGACAGCCAGGGGACTATTGGTAATCCTCCTTATGTATGCTGGGAGGCAGTTGAACAGTCTTGGGCCCCTGACACTTATTGTGTTGTCTCTTATCGTGCTAGTGGCACCCCTGCTTTTCATTGGGGGGATGTTGCATCGTCTGCCGAGTCTTTTGCTTTCATAGGGAGTGATTTTTGTGTGCAAGTTTGGTACTAATCCCTCTAGGATGGTGCCAGGTCTAGTGATATTTGCTGGTAGATGGTGTCAGGTCTAGTGCCACCAGCTGGTAGATGGTGCCAGGTCTAATGCCACCTACTGGTAGATGGTGCCAGGTCTAGTGCCCTCTGCTGGTAGATGGTGCCAGGTCTAGTGCCACCTGCTGGAAGATGGTGCCAGGTCTAGTGCCACCTGCTGGTAGATGGTGCCAGGTCTAGTGCCACCTGCTGGTAGATGGTACCAGGTCTAGTGCCACCTGCTGGTAGATGGTGCCAGGTCTAGTGCCACTAGCTGGTAGATGGTGCCAGGTCTAGTGTCACCTGCTAGTAGATGGTACCAAGTCTAGTGCCATAAGCTAGTAGATGGAGAGAACAGAAAAATAGGAGAGAGAAAGGACAAGAAAGCGAGGTAGGGGGAGGTGAAGAACAGAAGAAAGTTAAGAAGCTTTCAGGAAAAGATAGAGACAGAGAGGAGAAAAAAAAAGAGGCGAGGGAGGGAATGGAGTGAAGGCGAAGGAGATGAAAGGAGAGAAAGATGAAAGAGGTTACAGAGAAGAGAAAATGAGAAAGGGGAAGGGGAAGGGGACAGAGAGAGAGAGAAAGAGAGAATGGAAAGGGAATATAAACGGGGGTGAGATAGAAGAGAGGAATGGGGCAGGGTGAGTGCGAGAGGAAAGAGAGAAGGGGGTGGTGGTGAGTGCGAGAGGAGAGAGGGAAGGGGGATGGGTGAGGGAGGGATGACAGAGAGAGGGGAGAAAGAGACAGGGGAGGGATGACAGAGAGAGGGGAGAAAGAGACAGGGGGGGATGACAGAGAGAGGGGAGAAAGAGACAGGGAGGGATGAGAGGCTACAGGTGGTCACCTGAGCGGAACATGTTGTGAGTGGCTGTGATTAATGGCCGAATGTAATCACTCTCTCTCTCTCTTTCTCTCTCTCTCTCTCTCTCTCTCTCTCTCTCTCTCTCTCTCTCTCTCTCTTCTCTCTCTCTCTCTCTCTCTCTCTCTGACAAAGCTGTGAATGATGATAGGAAAAAAATGAAAAAATTCCTCCGTTGATCGTTCTGTTGCTGGCCTCCGTTGATCGTTCTGTTACTGGCCTCCTTTGATCGTTCTATTACTGTCTTCCGTTGATCATTTTGTTGCTGGCCTCCGTTGATCGTTTTGTTACTGACCTCCTTTGATCGTTCTGTTACTGTCTTCCGTTGATCGTTTTGTTACTGGCCTCCGTTGATCGTTCTGTTACTGGCTCCCGTTGATCGTTCTGTTTGCAGCCCCGATGATCGTTCAGTTCCTTTGCCTCCGTTGATAGTTCTGTTACTGGCCTCCGTTGATCGTTCTGTTCCTGGCCTCCGTTGATCGTTCTGTTGCTGGCCTCCGTTGATCGTTCTGTTACTGGCCTCCTTTGATCGTTCTGTTACTGTCTTCCGTTGATCATTTTGTTACTGACCTCCTTTGATCGTTCTGTTACTGTCTTCCGTTGATCGTTTTGTTACTGGCCTCCGTTGATCGTTCTGTTACTGGCTCCCGTTGATCGTTCTGTTTGCGGCCCCGATGATCGTTCAGTTACTTTGCCTCCGTTGATTGTTCTGTTTGTTGTCTCCGTTGATCGTTCTCTTTGTGCCCCCGTTGAACGTTCTGTTACTGGCTCCCGTTGATCGTTCTATTACTGGCTCCCGTTGATTGTTCTGTTACTAGCCCTCGTTGATCGATCTGTTTGTCGCCCCCGTTGATTGTTCTGTTTGTGGCCTTCATTGATAGTTTTGTTACTGGCTTCCGTTGATTGTTCTGTTACTGGCCTTCGTTGATCGTTCTAATACTGGCTCTCGTTGATCGTTCTGCTTGTGGCCCCGTTGATCGTTCTGTTACTTGCCTCCATTGATTGTTCTGTTTATCTTTGTTGATCGTTCTGTTTGTGCCCACGTTGATCGTTCTGTTACTGGCTCCCGATGATCGTTCTGTTACTGACTCCCGTTGATCGTTCTGTTACTGGCCCTCGGTGATCTATCTGTCTGTGGTCCCCGTTGATTGTTCTGTTTTTGGCCTTCGTTGATCGTTATGTTACTTGCCTCCGTTGATCGTTCTGTTTGTGGTCTCTGTTGATTATTCTGTTTGTGGCCCCATTGATCATTGTGGCATGCGCCGAGGTATCTTTCACTTTATTCAAAGTTCGTCACACAACCATGGTCACGCATTTCCCGATCAGACAACTGGCAATTCAAAGTGTAACAGTTCTGGGGCCCCCTCTGCTGTATTTATTGTCCACTTCAGTCCAGCAGTCAGGTTAGAGCACGCTTCTCCAGCCAAGATGGCGTCACACCTTCGAGATTGGCTGGTTGAAACCACTCATTGTCTTGAATGGCACTTGGTTGCCTCACCATTATACTAACTACCTAGTTACGTGAGGGGTTGTTTTAACTCCAGGATGATGAGATACTAACTACCTAGCTACGTGGTGGTTGTTTTAACCCTAAGAGAAGCGAAGCAGTGGAGGGAGGGACGGAGGGAGGAAGGGAGGGAAGGAGGGATGAAGGGAGGGAGGAAGGAAGGGAGGGAGAGAGGGAGGCATATCTCCACCGTACATACTAACATACCTCTATAAGACATTCTCCAACATACCTCCACAACATATCCTTAAACATACCTCCACCACACATACTACGACATACCTCCACCATACATACTTCAGCATAACTCCATAATACATACTCCAACACCCCTCCATCACACAATTAGAGCATACTTCCACCACACATACTCCAACAATCCTCCATAAGACATTCTCCAGTACACCTCCACTACACGTACTACAGCATACCTCCACCATATGTCCTCCAACATAACTCAAAAGACATTCTAAAACATACCTCCACCACACATAACGTGCTGCAACATACCTCCACCATACATACTACACATACCTCCACTATATAACAACATACTACATCATACCTCCACCACACATACTACAGCATAATTCAGCTTTTCATAAAACAAGGCCAAAAATATTTTCTCGCTGCCTACAAGAATTCCACAAGAATATCCTTCCCGAAAAAGTAATAAAATATTATATATTAAATTTTTTAGCAATTTTCTGGCGATAAAAGTTGTGTGTGTGTGTGAGTTAGTGTGTATGTGTGTATGAGAGAGAGAGAGAGAGAGAGAGAGAGAGAGAGAGAGAGAGAGAGAGAGTGTGTCTGCCTGCTTGTCTGTGGAGAAACTATTTAAATTTTGACAAGATGATCATCCTCGGGGCAGAGAGGCGGGTCTCTGCACTCATCAGAGCCGCTATCATTCAGGTTCAAAGATATACACCAGGTGTAGAACACAGGGGGCGCCTGGAAGATATACACCAGCTGTTGAACACAGGGAGCGCCTGGAAGATATACACCAGCTGTAGAACACAGGGGGCGCCTGGAAGATATATACCAGCTGTAGAACACAGGGGGCGCCTGGAAGATATACACCAGCTGTAGAACACAGGGGGCGCCTGGAAGATATACACCAGCTGTAGAACACAGGGGGCGCCTGGAAGATATACATCAGCTGTAGAACACAGGGGGCGCCTGGAAGATATACACCAGCTGTAGAACACAGGAGGCGCCTGGAAGATATACACCAGCTGTAGAACACAGGGAGCGCCTGGAAGATATACACCAGCTGTAGAACACAGGGGGCGCCTGGAAGATATACACCAGCTGTAGAACACAGGGGGCGCCTGGAAGATATAAACCAGCTGTAGAACACAGGGGGCGCCTGGAAGATATACACCAGCTGTAGAACACAGGGGGCGCCTGGAAGATATACACCAGCTGTAGAACACAGGGGGCGCCTGGAAGATATACACCAGCTGTAGAATACAGGGGGCGCCTGGAAGATATACACCAGCTGTAGAACACAGGGGGCGCCTGGAAGATATACACCAGCTGTAGAACACAGGGGGCGCCTGGAAGATAATCCTGCCTTCAAAAATGTGAATCAAATCAAATTTTCCCCATAAAGTAAGTTGCATTTCCTCCAAGATATTTACAATTTCACTCCATCACATCATCCAGGTTCTCATCCCATCACGATGTGTAAGTTTTGACTTCATCCCCAAGTATAACTTTTCCTCCCCTTCCAGCAGCAAGTTTTCTCCCCGTTTCGTAATATAGGTTTTTACCCCACAGCGAAAAATAAGTTTTCTCCCCGTCACGAAATATAGATTGTCATGTAATATTAAGCTTCCATCCCATTAATTAACCTCAGTTTTCTCCTCATCATTTAACATCAGTTTTCACATCAGTTAATTTCAGTTTACACCTCATCAATTAACCCCAATATTCACATCATCATCATTTAGCCCCAATATTCACATCATCATCAGTGAACTTCAGTTTTCACCTCATCAGTTAACCTTAGCTTATACAAACTAGCATTTCTAGATCACATAATTCGCCTCTTTTACCATCTAACCTAAATCTTTCAGTTTTCCTGTGCAACACTTCTCAAGGATTGTGGTTCAGCTAACCCAGCATCGAATATTTTAATCCCTGTCTTTATTTAATCCGTAAATCAGAGATCACACTATAAATGTACACCGAGAGATGCACAATGCTCTGTGCAACATGATCACATGAAACGAGGGGGAGGGGCATATTTAGCGTGCAATAAAATCACTGTGAGAAGTTGCAGAAATCAAAGAGGTTTCATGATCTTTGACAATGCCAAGGAATGTTTTCTTGATAATGGGAGATCTTGAATGCACGTGCAATTATACTACGTCTCACTACAGTGATAGTGGTCGTGTTTACGTATGTGTTGCTTTAAGAAATGTTACCTTAATTCTTTAAGAAAATTTATGGCATTTTTTCCTTGAGACTGGGGTTAAAAAGTGTTGAAATTGAGTGTCTCTTAAATATAGCAATGGGAAATAGGGTAGCATGGATAGTAATTAAGTTTTTACTGACGTTTATGAAATAACGTTAAAATTCATTATTATTATTATTATTATTATTATTGTTGTTGTTGTTGTTGTTATCTAAGCCATCATGACACTGCTAACCCAAAACCAACATATAGCCATTATTTATCCACCACCACCACCATGTCTACTAAGACAACCACCAACAATGAACCACCAGCCCACCTATTCCAGCAACTCACCATCCCACATCTTCCATTAACTCACCATCCCACCTCCACCACTAACCCGTCATCAGCACAGGCACTATCAGCACAGCCACTACTAACGCACCACCATCTCAGTCATTACTAACCCACCACCAACCCACCTCAACCACTAACCCACCACCACCGAGAAGTCACTTACATTAACCAGGACGTGTGTGTGTGTGTGCGTGTCCACAGAGTGTGAAGGAGTGGAGAGTCGTCGACGCCCTCGTTACTCTGACGTGTCCACCTCTGACACCACGTCTGGCTCCACCTTCCTCTTCCACAAGGACGACGAGGTTACGGAGGCTCGGAAGAACTACCTCAACCCAAGGAACGTGCCCAGCGAGTCTTGCCCCAGAGATGAAGAGGCTGTAGCAAGAATGGTAAGAGTTGTGAGTGTGTGTGGGTGTTTGCTTGCTTGCCTTTATTCACATTTTATATTTGGCTGTAAATCTGTCTACATTTGTTTACCTGTCTCTATATATGTTCTCTAATAGCCAATAAAACCTCTGTTTTGTCTCACACACTAGGTCTCTCCGTCGTCCTTAATCCCTAGTCATCTGAGCCTTATTGCATGCGACTGTAATAACACAGAAAAAGACAGATGTTGATAATGCAGTTAAATAGTAGCCTGGAAGATTTGAAGGACGTTAGAAGAGGCATTCATAAGTCATGTAGAAACTAATATCCAAATTTCTTTAGTAAAAATAGTAAATTTTGACATGACTAATTCAAATATTTCAGAGACCAATATTCTAAAATACGCAAACACATGAAGCTTGAAGCCAATTTGAGGTTGCACTGTAAAGTAATTACTATGGATTGGTCGAAGTTAACTGGTTGCGACACTCAGGATTTATCGCATGAAAAGCAGATTTTTAGATTTTTCTAATTTCCCCTCGAATAAAAGCCAGATTGGAACCGACACATGTCAGAATCAATCCAAGTTTTTCTCTCAGATTCTTCAGCTTTTAAGAAAGTAAGTTTTATGTAAGCTTAGTGTACATAACAACACTTTTTATCAATGGTCTTGAAGGACACACACGTGTTATAGACATATAAATGAACTTTAAATTCATTTAACTTACGATAACTTACTTATTTCTGACCAGTTAAGACATTCTCCAATTATTTCCCACAAACAAACAATTTGATTAAAGTTGACCAACAGAAGTATTTTCACGTTATTGTACAAAATCCAACAAAAATCGCGCCTACACAGCCTAAACCCGTGACCTTCAATCCACTACACACGAGACATCAATCACTCAAGATTGATGCCGTTCACATTTGTTATATTTTAATGAAAGGAAAACGCTAAACCTATAGGAGTCATGTACCGTTTTTGGAATGAGAAGCATTGAAATTCAATCTAAGGGAGGGAAGATTCCAATTCCTTGAATCAAGAGCCCCTCACCCAGCATCAGGGCAAAATAGTGCAATAAGATAAGACAGTACTCTTCTATTTCTAGATTAATATAATGTAAAAATGTCAACTACACATTATTAAATATATCAACCTTCCTTCAAGTTGCTACACTGATCAAATTTTGGAGCCGATCAGAAGAGCTTCTGACCCCACTTATTACACACAAGAAAGATCTGGGCGTACCCTGTGTAGCACATGCGTGGGTGACCTATGTCACCCACGCATGTGCGTAGTTCCATTAGCCTTCCCAGTAAGTGCGTAGTTCCAGAACCTTCCCACCATGTGCGTAGTTCCAGGACCTTCCCAGCATGTGCGTAGTTCCAGGACCTTCCCAGCATGTGCGTAGTTCCAGGACCTTCCCAGCATGTGCGTAGTTCCAGGACCTTCCCAGCATGTGCGTAGTTCCAGGACCTTCCCAGCATGTGCGTAGTTCCAGGACCTTCCCAGCATGTGCGTAGTTCCACTACCTTCCCAGCATGTGCGTAGTTCCACTACCTTCCCTGCATGTGCGTAGTTCCAGGACCCTCCCAGCATGTGCGTAGTACCATGACCTTCCCAGCATGTGCGTAGTTCCAGGACCTTCCCAGCATGTGCGTAGTTCCATGACCTTCCCAGCATGTGCGTAGTTCCAGGACCTTCCCAGCATGTGCGTAGTTCCAGGACCCTCCCAGCATGTGCGTAGTTCCATGACCTTCCCAGCATGTGCGTAGTTCCAGGACCTTCCCAGCATGTGCGTAGTTCCAGGACCCTCCAGCATGTGCGTAGTTCCATGAACCTTCCCAGCATGTGCGTAGTTCCAGGACCCTCCCAGCATGTGCGTAGTACCATGACCTTCCCAGCATGTGCGTAGTTCCAGGACCCTCCCAGCATGTGCGTAGTTCCAGGACCCTCCCAGCATATGCGTAGTTCCAGGACCTTCCCAGCATGTGCGTAGTTCCATGAACCTTCCCAGCATGTGCGTAGTTCCAGGACCCTCCCAGCATGTGCGTAGTTCCATGACCTTCCCAGCATGTGCGTAGTACCATGACCTTCCCAGCATGTGCGTAGTTCCAGGACCTTCCCAGCATGTGCGTAGTTCCATGACCTTCCCAGCATGTGCGTAGTTCCAGGACCTTCCCAGCATGTGCGTAGCTCCATGACCTTCCCAGCATGTGCGTAGTACCATGACCTTCCCAGCATGTGCGTAGTTCCAGGACCTTCCCAGCATGTGCGTAGTTCCAGGACCTTCCCAGCATGTGCGTAGTTCCAGGACCTTCCCAGCATGTGCGTAGTTCCATGACCTTCCCAGCATGTGCGTAGTTCCAGGACCTTCCCAGCATGTGCGTAGTTCCATGACCTTCCCAGCATGTGCGTAGTACCATGACCTTCCCAGCATGTGCGTAGTTCCAGGACCTTCCCAGCATGTGCGTAGTTCCAGGACCTTCCCAGCATGTGCGTAGTTCCAGGACCTTCCCAGCATGTGCGTAGTTCCATGACCTTCCCAGCATGTGCGTAGTTCCAGGACCTTCCCAGCATGTGCGTAGTTCCAGGACCTTCCCAGCATGTTCGTAGTTCCAGGACCTTCCCAGCATGTGCGTAGTTCCACTACCTTCCCAGCATGCATTACACTGGCCATCTTGAAAATTTGATTTATTATATGCAAATTACAGCAGCTTTGTACGACACAAGGGAAATAAAAATTTGAATTTGAATTTGAAAAACAAAAAAAATTTGAAAAAGCAAACTAGAACATTTCTGAGAATGTTCCGATAAGCAGGAAATTTATCCTCGTTAAGCTTAAAAGCATTTTATAACAGCCGATTTTTAATTTTTCCAGTCCTCTTTTCTCACTTACTTTCTATTTTATTTTATAAACAATCCTGTAAGATAAAAAAAAAATTATTTTTTTATTTTTAGTAAAATTCGAATTATAAAACTGGCAAGAAAAATTGACAGATTGGCCCACATACAGCCTAAAATTGATACAAAAATACTTGTTATTAAGATAGAACTTATTAAGATATACGAGATTCGCTTTACAAATCGGAGACTTATTTTGGCTCATTAGGGTTCATGTTAAGATCAATATTTATGCATGTAGGTTAATGTGATGCTTCTTACCCGTGCATGTGGGCGATTCATGTGATGTTTTAGCCCCGGGGGTATGGCTTCATGTGATTCACTTAATTCGTGTATGTCAGCCTATGTGATGTTCCACACCTATGAATGGATTCGTGTGCCGCCCCAGAGCTAGGTGTGGGGGCTCGTGTGAGCACGTGTACAAGACCAGAGTTGGTGTATTTGCCTCCAAGGTCTGCAAAGGATTTGGTGAAGTCAGAACAACACAGATGTTTTAATACAGTGTAGGAGAGTGTCGTGTGTGTGTGTGTGTGTGTACTCACCTATTTGTGGTTGCAGGGGTCGAGTCATAGCTCCTGGCCCCGCCTCTTCACTGATTGCTACTAAGTCCTCTCTCTCCCTGCTCCATGAGCTTTATCAAACCTTGTCTTAAAACTGTGTATGGTTCCTGCCTCCACTACGTCACTTTGTAGGCTATTCCACTTCCTGACAACTCTATGACTAAAGAAATACTTCCTAACATCCCTTTGACTCATAGGAGATTCCTCGTAGTATTTTATACGTCGTTATCATGTCTCCCCTAACCCATCTGTCCTCTAGTGTCGTCACTCCGATTTCCCTTAACCTTTCTTCGTAGGACAATCCCCTTAGCTCTGGGACTAGTCTTGTTGCAAACCTTTGCACTTTCTCTAGGTTCTTGACGTGCTTAACCAGGTGTGGGTTGCAAACTGGTGCTGTATACTCCAGTATGGGCCTGACGTATATGGTGTACAGAGTCTTAAACGATTCCTTAGTGAGGTATTGGAACGCTATTCTTAGGTTTGCCAGCCGCCCGTATGCTGCAGCAGTTATCTGATTGATGTGTGCCTCAGGAGATGTGCTCGGTATTATACTCACCCCAAGATCTTTTTCCTTAAGTGAGGTTTGCAGTCTTTGGCCACCTATACTATACTCTGTCTACGGTCTTCTTTGCCCTTCCCCGATCTTCATGACTTTACATTTGGCAGGGTTAAATTCAAGGAGCCATTTACTGGACCAGGCTTGTAGCCTGTCTAGGTCTCTTTGTAGTCCTGCCTGATCCTCGACTGATTTAATTCTTCTCATTAACTTCACATCATCTGCAAACAGGGACACTTCTGAGTCTATCCCTTCCGTTATGTCATTCACATATACCAAAAACAGTACAGGTCCTAGGACTGACCCTTGTGGAACCTCACTCGTCAAAGGTGCCCAGTCTGACACCTCGTCACGTACCATGACTCGTTGTTGCTTCCCTGTCAGATATTCTCTGATCCATTACAGTGTCTTTCCTGTTACGTGTGTGTGTGTGTGTGTGTGTGTGTGTGTACGTGTGTGTGTGTGTGTGTGTGTGTGTACGTGTGTATGTGTACGTATGTGTGTGTGTGTATGTTTGTGTGCACGTGTGTGTGTGTGTGTACGTGTGTGTGTGTGTGTACGTGTGTGTGTTTGTGTGTGTGTACGTGTGTGTGTTTGTGTGTGTGTGTGTGTACGTGTGTGTTTGTGTGTGTGTCAGTGCGTATTTGTGTGCCTGTGTTGCTTTGTTTCTTTAGCCATTTATCTCCCAGTATTTTTCCTTCAATCTCTTCACTTGCTCTTTGTTTCAAACTCTTTCATTCTTCCTAGTTCTTATATCTTCATATACCTGAGAGTTTTGCAGTATTAAGAATAAACTTTTATATGAAGTTAGCAGGTTAAACGATGTTATCTGGATCTGCTGATTTTAAAGCTGGCCCTGTCCAGGTTTTTATAGAATTAATATATTTGTACACACACATTCATTACTAAGAAATTTACATATATGTCACAAGTTGATATCTAATTTGATGCTTCTGAAAAATAAAAGTGCAGCTTTTAGACGACCCTCCTGTGACGCCAGCTGGAGAAGCCTGACCTCTCACATCTGAATTACTCCCGTTTCCCAGGCACTATACGACTCACGTGAATTTAGTTCTACTCCCTTATTAAAACAAATAATATGAAGCTTAAATAATAATCCCAACAAAGCCTGAATGATGCTCTAAATGAAACTTAAATAATAATCCCAACAGAGCCTGGACGATGCTCTAAATGAAGCTTAAATAATAATCCCAACAGAGCCTGGACGATGTTCTAAATGAAGTTTAAATAATAATCCCAACAAACCCTGGACGATGCTCTAAATGAAGTGCTTTAAGTTGTCGTTTAACTTGTAAAGAATTTGAATATAAAATGGATTGCAGACTACCCAGGAGAGCGGTAAATACCGAAGGTGAGAGAAATTGCTGCTGCTTTAAAGTTTCTTCACTAGCGCTGCCGAGCAAGTAGCTGTGCCTTAACGCTCATGGTTTCTTGAGAACTTTTCTAGAAAAATTTTCTAATGGATATTTAGTCTTCGTAGAGCTAAATTTCTCCTCTTGCATATCGACTTCAATTTGAGCAATGCCTTTTAAATTCATCTCTACACTAATTTCAAGTTATTGACTTCTTTATATATTTGAATATGATAGGAAGAACCGCAAGTTGTTGATTGCTTTACTTCAGAGTGGTGGACTGTTACATTCTGAAGAGAATTGTTACCTTCTCTCTCAATGAGATAAAAATTTTGGCCGTTAAAGCATTCGAGGCAAGTGAGTGTGGCGGTGGTAAACAAGCCAGCAGGTGGTGAATAAGCCAGCAGGTGGTGATGGTGGCTACGTCACTGTCTGAACAATCGGTGGTGGCGAGGCCGCCCTAAGCTTAAGATAAGTGGTGAGAGAGTCGAGAACAAGTGGGCTAGAGTAGTTGACTTGTTGAACTATAATTCTGGCACTCTGTATGAATCCTGAAGCAAGCTGTGAGGGCCTGTTCATCATAGATAATTCTAGTAAAGAGAAGCACGCCGAAGAATTGAGTAACAAATGACGGCTGGTTCACCACTCAGTAGCCTAGTTACGCTCGCTATACAGGTCCGGGTAGGTTTGCCAAGACGGGTTCTGGCCCTGGTCTTCTCCATATGGTAACTCGGCAAAGGCTCCCGAAGGAGTGTCGGAGTTTGTACAAGTGATGTACCGTTTACAGCCCTATAGCAGGGGACGGTGAGTTTTCTTCAGCACAAGTGGTGTAGAAGTTAGCAACAAAGGTGGTGGACGCCCTGTAGCTGGGGTACAGCACGTCTTGGGTTCAAGTGGTGTCAGTGCCGGTGTTGTTCTCGCTGGTATGAGGCTTTCAACTTTCAAAAGCTTTGCTCCATTTGAGCCATTCCTGGCACTCAGGCCGCAGCCCGAGTGCCAGAGCGGCTCAAGAGATTCTCTGGAGGTGTGTTGAACACCTGAAGTCTGAGGGAAGTGATCGCGCGCTCGCTCTACGTCAGTTGACAGACACAACTGTATATGACAACACCCGCACGTCCGAGGGATCAGACAGTCCTGTACGCTGACATCAAAGTGAACATAGGAATGTTACATGCTTAACACGTAAGATATATGAAGCTAAATCAAATGGGTGGTGAGTTGCAAATAAAATTACATTAAGACAACCTAAGAAAACTTTATAACACTAATGGTAATAAGCACATACTCACTCTATAATATACAAAAAATTTGCAGAAATTACTAATAGCTGAAAGTTAAACTTAATCAAAGTATTGCTAGAAACCGGAAGCAGAGCACCAAGATATAAATAGACAGGGGAAGTCAGAAAGAAGTGAGGGTCGAGGATTTCTTCACTACACAAGGAAAGAAAATTAGAAGGGAGATAAAATAGGCTGAAGTAGGAGGAATCAGATTGAACGCGTGTATCACAGACCCACAGATGGCACTGGGAAATGTAGCAGGTAAACGACCAAAGAAACCATGAGAATAAGCACAAAGTCAAACAGAGACTTTTCCTTTACAGTTTCTGTATCAGTGATTTGTCCAGCAACTGATCACAATATGGAATATGGAATAAAAAGTCTGCCCTATCAAGTCTTCTGGGTAATTTATGTTATTTTCATGTTTTCCCCTGGTGCTTCTTTCTTCTACAGTCATCAATGTTCAGTTCTCTCATCTTCACATAGAGCAACTCACTGAGCTCTATGACCAGTCTTCTTACAAATATCTGGACTTTCTCTCTTTATGTTATATGCTACATTACGTGTGGGATCCACACAGTTGCTGCATACTCTTAGTGGGTCTGATACATTAACCGTGGTTCAACACCTGTCCAATAACCGCTGTAACTCTACGGAGAATGCTACCCACGTTTCACTTACTATTGTTCTCATACTCAAGTTTTTATATTTAAAACCACTTATCTGTTCTTTTTAGTGATGTATATTAATAGTTTATTACAACAATGGTAAACAATAAAAATGATGTAGTCGTATTGTTATTGGTATACAATACTGAAAAGAAAATGAATTAAACACCTGTGATCATTATTTGATAAAGTTTAGCACATCGGTGGCTTTATTAATTCAATACAGAGGTGTCACACAAAATCTGTAGAGGATGAGGCAATCAGTCGCTCATCCTTCCAGAACTACAGACCCAAGATAATGGAAGATGAGGTAATCAGTCCCTCAACCTAGAGGCCAAAATTCACTACCTTGGTCTTGATTAATGTGAAGCATAAACAGGTAGATAATGTACTAATTATACTGGTGTTAGATGAGGTGGAGCAATTAAAGTTATCGTTACCGGCGATCGGAATTAACTAGTGGAAGTAAGTAATGCCTAAGAGTAGGAGCGGGGATTAGCAAAATAGGTTGATGGAGATATTTACTATAACAAGATTCCATGGTGCCGTTGTGTCAGTCAGTATACAATATCGACAAGATAAGGAATCACATGTGTTGAGGAACTGATTACCTCCTCATTTCCTTTCTACATATATCGTCTCAATACTGAATTAATATAGACACTGGCAACACGCCTTCAAATAATTATACGCAGTGTTGATCATGTCTATAGTTCCTCATCTTGTTGTTATTGTTTACTATGATTGTAATAATCCTTGTCTGACACAGTGACACCATAAAAATCTTCGTACAGAGACTATTTGCTAGAACTTTTTCACTAAACTCTGGCCCAACTCTTGGTCCCACTTTACTCCCGCTGGTGAATCCTGTGACGATGACTTCAACTCTTCCGACTCCTGTTTGAGTCGAGCTTTCTGCCTATGCTGCCTATGCTTCCTATGCTTCACTGGACATCGGATTCTAAGCTGAAGGACTGATGCCTCATCTTCCACTGTCCTCTGTGTATAGTTATGCAAAGACTTAGAAGCTGATTACCTAATATTCTACTGTCTTTGTAAATCATATTTATACTTTATTGATAAAGCTGCTGTGTACTGAAACATCTTCAAATAATAATACCCAGTTGTTGCACGTATATCTAATGTCTCCTTCTGTGTATTTGGGTTTCAGCATGTCTGGGTATCTGAATATCTGACTGAGTATCATTACATGGCTTTTTTCCGTCTATCAGCATCTGTCTGCCTGTCTTGCCTTTTATGCAAATTCGATGCCACTCTTTCAAATCGTCAAGTTCACCTGTGTTCACGTCATCTCCACCATTATCACACCTAACTAGGTCTAAGGTGGGTAATGCTAATTAACCCTAAGGAAAATGGAAGCATCCACGCCATCCATTGTAGTAGAATTGATGAAGTATATGTTGATGAAACAGCTAGGTATTTGTCCACACCCAAATATGAACACAGATATGCTTGCTGTAACAGTAACAACAACTACGTCTGTGTTTTACGTCGTAACGCTTTATATCACATGGCTTGCCCCTGGGTGAACATGGTTATCCATGAATATAACAAAAACCAACTATAATTTGTACCACAGACTCCATCACCCAGAACCAGGGAAGCCTCCAGTTGATGGAACCCTTAACTCTCATGGTTTTTAGCTCGCACCGCACTCCTGACCAGACCCAGGTTCGCACCTCACGTCTTCTCGGCAGTTGTTCTCTCGACTTTGCTCTACGTATCTAAACTTACTCTGAGTTTACTACACATTTGAGAAAACTTAGTATCTAAGCAAAATTATTCATTAAAAGTTTTCATTCTGCCATTAGTCTATTTGCCCAAAACTTCTCTCTGTTGTTGCTTTATTTTAGTCTGAAGTTCCTGATGTTTGGAAAGGGGTTGTATATAACTACTATCACTTATATCAGCGTCTCTGTTTTCCTGGCTGTATGTATCTATCTGTATATGTGCGTGTTTGTTGGTTTGGTTTTATGACTACTTGCCTGTCAATTTGCTCATAAAAATATAGACATTTTATTACATTTTGGATCAAAATTGGGCCAAGGAAGTCTGGCCTCTGCATGACAAACGGGGAGCTAGATTTAAAGACAGGGTATGAACATTTGTTGGCAAGTTTTCTATACTGTGTCTTATTTATTCGTTTATTTAAGATGTATCTAGGACCATCCTTCACACTGAAGAAAGTTTCTTTATCAGTATCTCAGCCCTCACACCAATCCTCACACTATAAAAAACACACACAAAAAAACGTGTTCATACAGACATTTCGCCTATCTCAAAATCCTAACATTAAGAAACAGACATCTCGCCTCTCGCTTAATTCCACAATCGCAGAAATATTTCCGTACAGATGCCTCACCTTGTGCACCATTCTTCACATTTTGAAACTTGTTTCTATAGACTCGTCTTCAAATATGAGATTTTGGTAGCATGAGGTAATGTCTCTGTTTACATTCCTTTTCCTTCTTTCCACGTTCCACTAGTCATCTGTAGCGTCTGCTCTCTTCCTACATCCATCGAAGAGGGCCTAAGTACTCAAAAATGCACTAGTAGCCGTACTTGTCGTTTCCACAGCCACTTACACTACCCGTCCGTTCTTTCTTCCCACAGGAACGCACAACGCCTTCCACGCACCACTACACGTCCGCTTTTCACACCCAGTTGCACAAGTCCCTCTCCATCCACTTGTTACGAACCGTACGTCCTTAATTCATCATTCACGTGTCGTAAAACACAAGTTTTCTCTCTTACAAGACATTCACTGTCTGCTCTTTTCACCCACCAGGGACGTACGTGCTTACGAAAATGTAACAAGGACGAGGACTGCCTTAGCCGAAGAAAAGTTTGTCTGTGTGACGGAGTGTGTGGCCTGAGCTGCATTAAACCAGGTGAGTATACTTAGCTATGTAGTGTTAGAAGTAAGGGGTGAGTGTGATCCAATACAGTGTAAGGCAGTGTGGCGCACTACAGTGTGAGGCAGTGTGGCGCACTACAGTGTGAGGTAGTGAGATCCAGTACAATGTGGACGAGTGTGGCCCAGCTCAGGGTAAGGGAGTGTGGCCCAGCTCAGGGTAAGGGAGTGTGGCCCAGCTCAGGGTAAAGGAGTGTGACCCAGGTCAGGGGTGAGGGAGTGTTGCTCAGGTCAGGGTGAGAAAGTGTGGCTCAGGTCACACACCCAATAGTGATGCTCACTCCTGTCGGGTGAGCATCACGAAGAGTTAGTGGATAAAGTAGACGTGTGTGCGATAAAGGAAGGTAAGCTAAGAGTGTGGTACACGAATGCAGATGAGTTATCCAACCAGAGTGGCTACCTGAAGTAATGAATAGCTGAGGTAAAACCAGGCATCATAGCCATCACAAAGTTGACCGACATGATATCAGATTCCATTTTTCCAGTTAGGTATCAAGTGATAAGGAATGATAGAGAAAAATATACTGTACATATTGTTTTTTTTCATATAATATTATATTGCTGATGTTTTCATTAATAGCTAAAATGAAAATTTCAAGAGGCTTTATATTATTATTTGACTATATTGTGGTACTGTGTTCACAGAGCATTATTTAGACTTAGTGATATTTGATGTTTTCAGAGTTGGTGTGTCGTGAGATAATCTCTATATCTCTGGTCCCGAATTCAACTCTCGACCTACATTTGTTCTGGCATCTACGCACTGTCGTAGTCGGGAATTTGGAACTGCTGAACTCAGTTTCAGTAATAAGAGAATTTGGCCTATTCAGGGAAGATTTGATGATGGTCCTCCAGTAAATGTCTTGTTTAGTCTCCTTAATTCCTTGTCTGACGTTGTGCTGTCCACTGCTGCCTTCAGTATTACTGATGTTTGGCAAATGGGTCATCATATCGTTCAAGCAAGCTGTTTGTTACCTTAATGGTTGAGAAGTTAGCTTATCTAGGGACTTGTTGCTGTCAGTCACATTCTAAGTCAAGTCTTACTGAAAGCATACCGAGCATTACCTATTATTACGTAGCATACACATATATCCACACATACATACTTACATACTCATAGCATCGTACCTGATTGTATATATTAAGAGTATTATAGTGTAAAGTGTATTAATGTGCCTATTGCACCATGGGCTTATATGTTCAGATTAAGATTAAGTGTCATTCAAAAGGATAATACAATATACTTCAAGACTTGTGTAGGAGCTTATCTCGTAAATAATTCAGTTTACATTAACTGTAATTATTGCCAACTAAACAACTTTGTTATATTCATTCAGTTGTAATACAAAAGCGCTGTTGAGGAGCCACATAATTTACAGGATAACTGTACTAGAATACTCTCTGACAAACTGTTACAAAACTAGAAACAAGCTAGATTCTAGTATTCTCTGGAGATATCTTCACTTAATCGCATTTTGTAACAGAGACGGAGGAGTTGCTCTCCTAATCAGAAATCTTTGGAGTTTTTAAGAAATGAGAGGGATAAACAGATAAGAGGTGCCCGACTTCATAGTGGACTCAGTTAATATTGGGGGACCCAAGTAGTAATTGCAGTGATATACAACCCACCACTTAACAACAGGAGATGGTGACAAGAACAGAAAAAACAACAAACAAGGGCTGACAGACATAAGAAGCCGCTAGGAGCGTGCAAAGGACTAAGACAATTGCATATCTTGGGTTATTAGATTGATAAAGAAATAAACTAAGGAAACTGGGATCTACATTGAAGACTGGAAACTTGGAGGGCTAAATTGATGGAGGTGGTCAAGAGAAAACTTAATGCGCACACATGTTAAGGATATGACGAAAGAGAGAGAGGAAAAGATTTGTCAGCAAGGCTAGGCCTAGTGTTCACCCCAAGTACGTCTGGCATAGGAGAAATAGATTACTAGAGTTCCTTGAGCATTAGCAACTATGCAGCACTTTAACTTTAAGTTCCTTGTAGAACTAAATGTAGATGAAAGTTTTGAATATTGAGGTTGAGAGAAGCCAGACTTTAGAAGAGAAGACTTTGCAGGAATGAGATGAGAGAATTCTTGAATGTAGTGCAGTGGTAGAGGGAACTGTAGGAAGTCATTGGAGATGATGAGATATGTAGTTGGGAAGTATTGGAAGGCAGATTAAAACTTCATACCTATTTCCCGAAGAATGGGAAACAGAAAATAACAGAGAGCACTTGGCTCACCTGAAGATGCAGAGAGGAAAAAAAATTGAAAAATAAGAGCATTGAAAAACTGTAGGAAGCAAAGGACAGATTAGTGAGCAGAATAGCCAGAAATTAATAAACAAATGTGAGGAGAGAGGCAGAGCGACAATATGAGTACGATATAGCGACCAGTGTTACGTCTGAACAACACTGCTTCACACATCAGAAGATAAACAATGGTAAAAGACCAGGTAATTCGACTGATGAAGGCAGCAGAAGAGCTCATGGAATAGAAAAAGAAAGTCTACAAAGCGCTGAACAAACAACTTAGGCAGGCTTCTCAGTGGTAACAGTCTTCTCAGTGGTAACAGTCTTCTCAGTGGTAACAGTCTTCTCAGTGGTAACAGTCTTCTCAGTGGTAACAGTCTTCTCAGTGGTAACAGTCTTCTCAGTGGTAACAGTCTTCTCAGTGGTAACAGTCTTCTCAGTGGTAACAGTCTTCTCAGTGGTAACAGTCTTCTCAGTGGTAACAGTCTTCTCAGTGGTAACAGTCTTCTCAGAGGTAACAGTCTTCTCAGTGGTAACAGTCTTCTCAGTGGTAACAGTCTTCTCAGTGGTAACAGTCTTCTCAGTGGTAACAGTCTTCTCAGTGGTAACAGTCTTCTCAGTGGTAACAGTCTTCTCAGTGGTAACAGTCTTCTCAGTGGTAACAGTCTTCTCAGTGGTAACAGTCTTCTCAGTGGTAACAGTCTTCTCAGTGGTAACAGTCTTCTCAGTGGTAACAGTCTTCTCAGTGGTAACAGTCTTCTCAGTGGTAACAGGGACAATGCTAGAAAGCCCAGGGAAAAGAATACATCAGTAGATACTGAACACCATACACCAAACAGGGGTAGAGGTAAAATCAACTTTTGATGGAGCTGGATACATCAAAAACGTTGGGCCCGGAGAGAGTGTCAACATAGACTGCGCGAGACAGAGGAGCAGTGCTGACCGTACTGTTACCTATGATCTACAAAAAGTCAATGAACACAGGACATTTTCCAGAGAACTGGAAGACCACGAATTTAGTACTTTTATTTAAGGAAGAAGATAGGTAGCATTGAACTAGAAGCTGCTGTGCTGACATGTATAATATGCAAGGAAATGGAGAAGATAGTCAGAGAGTGGTAGAGTACGTGGAGATAAGTGGTTCATGAACAACAACCAGCAAGAGTTCAGAGATGGCAAGTCTTGTTTTGCCAACCTTTTGGAATTCTATGACAAAGTAGCGGAAGTGAGACAGGAGAGGGGCGGGAGTATTGACTTTTCTAAACTTCGAAAAGGCATCTTATACTATACTCTACTAAAACTGGAGACGCAGGAACGAAGTAATGGGAACGCACTCCGATGCATAAAGGCGTAACATAAGGAAAGGAAGCATAGAGTGATTGTACTCAGTGATCGGTATTAGAACCAGTGATGCTTCAGTACCTGTGCTGTTCCTGAAATTAAGAGAGATGTTTCTCTATTCGCTGATGATGTAAAAATGATGAGAATTCAGACAGATGAGGAAGGGGAAAGACTGTAAAAGAATCTAGACAAACTGCAGGTTAGACACATAATTGGTTTGCTTGAATTCAACTCCACCAAATGCCAGGTTATGAAGATTGGAGAAGAGGCCAGAAGACCGAACACAGAATATAGACCCGGTGACAAATGCTACAGAGCTCATTCAAAGAGAAGAACCTGAGAATAAACATAGTGTATATCATACCACCAGAGACTCCCATCAACCCAGGAACCTGTGCAGCCAATGTTCGCATGGCAAAACTAAGAGTGGTCTTCAGGAATCTCAACAAATAGTCATTCGGGTGTTTTATACAGATTATGTCAGGCCCACATTGGAGTACGCAGCACCAGCACGGAGCCCATACCTGGGAAAACATTTTATGAATCTGGAGAAATAACAAGTATTCAACGAGACTAGTTCCTATTTATTTTTTTTATCGCCACTCTCCCTTCATTGCTGTCTATTCTATTATTCCCACATTCATTTCTTCCCTCCTCCTCCCGCTCTTATTCCTACCTCACTCTTGTTTCTATAAATGATGTTTAATAGGTTCCACCTGCAAAACATGCAACATTTGTACAAAAATTTAATTGGTTCTCCTTGCAGCGACCAGTATTGCTGTAGGATGGTGCGTTTAATCGAGGGATGGGAAGTGGGTGGAGACCTGGGCATAAAGGCGTGGAGAGAAAGATCAGGATGCAGGATTAGGAAAGATGAAGCATGGCAACCATTTGAAACGATATATGGAGAGATCTATTAGGTGGATGGTGATGTAATCAATGCACAGCATCATCCTCATTTCTTTCCCCTTCTTGACCGATAACTCCAATGTTGGACACGAATTTTTTTTTTCCAGTCTGGCGGATGTCAGACTGGAACCTATGCAATAAAGGCTTCGAAAAGGTGAAAAAACAGCTGATATACATTGCTCAGGCGAGGCTGCCACAAGCTGCTCACACTCGTGAGTTTAAGATAAGTAAGCAGGAAAATTTTGACCCCTTAGGAGAAAGTTAGAAATACTCAATATTTTTTTTTTTCTGTTGAAAAATTTAAATAATTATGAATATTTCTTTGTCCTTTAACAATGATTTTAAGGGTGGACAGGTTGTTGTAACTGTGTTTACACGTGTTTCTGTTTGTTTGCACGTATGTTCTCACGTATGTTTGCACGTATGTTCTGACGTGTGTTTGCACGTATGTTCTGACGTATGTTTGCACGTATGTTCTGACGTGTGTTTGCACGTATGTTCTGACGTATGTTTGCACGTATGTTCTGACGTGTGTTTGCACGTATGTTCTGACGTATGTTTGCACGTATATTCTGACGTGTGTTTGCACGTATGTTCTGACGTATGTTTGCACGTATGTTCTGACGTGTGTTTGCACGTATGTTCTGACGTATGTTTGCACGTATGTTCTGACGTATGTTTGCTAGTGGTAACTTAACACGGATAATCTGCAAATTGCAGAATAAAACTTATAACGACATTTCAGTTCGACTTGGAACGTCAACTAGTGACGTAGGGAACGTGAAGGGAAGGAAACTAGTATATGTACAAGAAGGGGCGGGGCCAGGAGTTGTAAAACGAGAAGTGGTCGTAGTATAACTGTTAAACCAGTGGTAGATGTAGTGGTGGTAGTAGTAGTGGTATAAGTAGTGGAACAGTGGCAGAGGTGGGAATAAGAAGGGAGTGGTGGTAGTGACACAAGAGTCAGAGAGTGGAGTGTTAGCGAAGTAGTAGTAGTGGTGGTAGCAGTAGTAGTAGTAGTAGTAGTATCAGTAGTGGAGGTAGTCTAGGAACAAGATAAATGGGTATATCAAAAACCCAGGGAAAAAAAAAACTCATAGGACAGAACCCACCTAGGCAGAAGAAAGGAAAGGAAGATATTGGAAAGGAGGAGAAATAAGGCGAAGGGGATAAAGATGAGGTCAAGTCACGAGTGTTCTGAAGTGTGAAGTATTAGACAGTGTAATGAGGAAGGAAGGAATTTACAGAGACAAAGCTACGACTAAGATTCATATTAGGAAAGTTGTGTATAAGAGATGCTTCAAGACGACCTGTGTGAATGTAAGAAGGGTAGACAGTTAAAGCAGACGACCAGTCAGTATGATGACCATGATCTCTAACACGACAGAAAAGAGCATTATTAGTGTCGGTAAGTCTAACACTTCTTCTGTGCTCTTTAAGTCTGTCAGAAAGAGAGAGGATAGTTTCTTTAAAGTATTTTAGAGGACAAGAAGAGCAGGAAATGAAGTAGACTCCGGAAGCATCAGTAGCAGGAGTCTGCTACTGATGCTTGGCGAAAGTGAAGTTTGATATCTAAGGAACGGAGAGTGTAGTTAAGATTTAGGTAACTGGAAATATAGGGAAGGCAAAAAAAAAGGGGATTTCACAGGAGTAGAGTTTGGGAGAGAAGAAAGTCCTTTTAGCACGTGAGTAGCCAGACGCGTGTGAGCCTTATAGACAACTTTCTTAATAAGAATCTTAGTCGTGGCTTTGTCTCTGTAGACGCTTTCCTTTCTCATTACATTGTCTAATGCTAAAAACTTCAGAACCCTCGTGACTTATCTCCACCTTAACTCTTCTTATTTCCAATATTTTTATTGTCTTTCATTTCTTCTGCGTACGTAGGTGGGGTCTGTCTTATGAGTTTTTTCCTGGGATTTTGTACTGCCACCACCACTACCACCATCACTACCACAACTACCACCACCACCATCATCACCACTACCACCATCACCACCACCACTACTTCTACCACCACCACCATTACTACTACCACCACCACTACCACCATCACTACCACCACCACCACTACCTCTACTATTATTACCACTTCCACAATTATACTACCACCTCCTCTAATTCTACTAATCCCAACTCCCTTCCCTTTGCGTTTTTATGAGACAACATCATCATAAATGTCTGTCTTCTATGTACGGGTTAGTTGTGTCTTGTTCCAGTCACGGTATTGTGTCTTGTTCCAGTCACGGTATTGTGTCTTGTTCCAGTCACGGTATTGTGTTTTGTTCCAGTCACGGTATTGTGTCTTGTTCCAGTCACGGTATTGTGTATTGTTCCAGTCACGGTATTGTGTATTGTTCCAGTCACGGTATTGTGTATTGTTCCAGTCACGGTATTGTGTATTGTTCCAGTCACGGTATTGTGTCTTGTTCCAGTCACGGTATTGTGTATTGTTCCAGTCACGGTATTGTGTATTGTTCCAGTCACGGTATTGTGTCTTGTTCCAGTCACGGTATTGTGTATTGTTCCAGTCACGGTATTGTGTATTGTTCCAGTCACGGTATTGTGTATTGTTCCAGTCACGGTATTGTGTATTGTTCCAGTCACGGTATTGTGTATTGTTCCAGTCACGGTATTGTGTCTTGTTCCAGTCACGGTATTGTGTATTGTTCCAGTCACGGTATTGTGTATTGTTCCAGTCACGGTATTGTGTCTTGTTCCAGTCACGGTATTGTGAATTGTTCCAGTCACGGTATTGTGTATTGTTCCAGTCACGGTATTGTGTATTGTTCCAGTCACGGTATTGTGTATTGTTCCAGTCATGGTATTGTTTATTGTTCCAGTCACGGTATTGTGTATTGTTCCAGTCACGGTATTGTGTATTGTTCCAGTCACGGTATTGTGTATTGTTCCAGTCACGGTATTGTGTATTGTTCCAGTCACGGTATTGTGTCTTTTTATTCTTTAGTGGTAACTTAGGTCGCTTCTAAATTTGCTGTCCATCTTGGAGTTGTGATGAGCATCATGTGTGGTGACCTACTGACCTTGACGGGGATGTGTTGTAAGTAAAGCATTCACTGACACCAATATAATTAATGTTGTTCTTTTACGGAAGTCAGTCAATTAAATCATGAAAATATTTTTGCACATTCTGTTTTACATTGATAAATATATTTCTGTGAATCAAAATGGTATTCGGCCGCTTAAAATGACTAAACAGCCTAACATAACATTGTTAGAATTAATTCATTGAAGGTTTAATTAACCTAGTCAACATACTCAAAGTTAACCTGTATGTATTTATTATTATTTATGACCAATGATATATGTTAATTTCTTATGGTCAGAATTTCCGCAGTTATTGTTATCGAATTATCACTTAAACCAGGTTTTGCAATTCACTCTTTGCCTTATAAGCTAACATTGTAATCTCTGACAAAAAAAAGTGCATTATGAACATCGAGAGTCTCAAATCACCGCTCAAGTAACAACTCGGGAACGGTATAATGACTATTATAGCCGATAGTCTGGCCAGATGGAGGCGTCTTGAGAATGTCTGCGTCACTCACATTGAGCTCTTCAAGAAAATATTTAAAAAATATTTCATATATCTTGTTGGCTCTATAGTACCAAGGAGACACAGCTATATTATTGAATCCTATACAGAGGGCATCAGTACAACCTACTAGGCTTACTCTTGAGCATGACCTACCTACACCGGGAATCCCACCTACCAGTGACAAGTCTTCGTCTGCTGTATCTAATCTCACTCCATTATATAAGCTCCGATCTTCCTGCCTTTGCTTCAGATTCTTCAAGAGTACGGTGACCATCGCTGCTCCTGGGGCTTCTTATGTCCGTATATTGTATTGGTAAAGCCACTGGATGGCGAAACGTCATGTTACACATGTGTCTAATTCTTCAAGAAATATCAAATCAACACAGTGGAAACTAACGTTAAAACTGTTATTCCATTGCTACAAAAATGTGCTGTAATGACACGTGCAGCCTTTATAATGAAAGTACCTTTGAAGTAACCTATGTACATGAGATTCAATCGCAGCATTCATTAATAATACAACGTATCCTAGTGCTGTATTAATAAAACTCATTGCATCGTCCTTGGTTAACAAAACCTATCTTAACTTCCTTAGATATTAAACCCCATCCCATCGACCTAGGCTACTGAAACCCATTCCAGCGGATTTGATTAAGAGTATAAATACCAGCGTCCTTGGTTATTAAAAATCCATCCCAGCGTCCTTAGTTAATAATACCAAACAATACAACGTTACTGGTTAATAAAGCCAGGCGGCAGCTGAGTCTAAATATCAGCAGAATTTTAATTTATCTACATTTTTGCAGAATTAATTAATCCACGAGGGAGCGCAGCGGAACAAATATATATATATATATATATATATATATATATATATATATATATATATATATATTTCTTTCTTTCAACACATCGGCTGCCTCCCACCGAGGCAGGGTGGCCCAAATGGAAAAACGAAAGTTTCACCTTTTACATTTAGTAATATATACATGAGAAGGGGTTACTAGCCCCTTGCTCCCGGCATTTTAGTTATATATATGTCGTGCCGATTAGGTAAAACTGGTCAATTAGCAAGAACCCATCTAAAATTAAGTCCTTTCTAAAATTTTCTCTTATACGTTTAAAGATATATTTTTTTCATTTATGTTAATGTAAGAATTTAAAATTTTGTACCAAGAGAAACTTTGAAAACCTACCTAAACTTATTACAACAAGCGCAATTTAATTTAGCCTAACCCAACTAAATATATTTTAGATACGTTAACATTAATTTAATAATAAACAAACACAATGAAATATATTTTTTTCGTTATGTTCAGAGTGATTTTGGCGTAATTATTGCATAAACAAATTTTAGCTTGTCTTATATGCAAGAAGAGCGTTGCTATTTAAGCCAAAATAGCAAGTTTTACCTAATCGGCACGATATGTATATATATATATATATATATATATATATATATATATATATATATACTATATATATATATATATATATATATATACTATATATATATATATATATATATATATATACATATATATATATATATATATATATACATATATATATATATATATATATATATATATATATATATATATATATATATATATATATATATATATATATATATATATTATATTAAATGCAACACGTTTCCTTAAAGAACTGGGTTCCAGACTCATCGACACCACCAGGGACCCGAGGGCAGCCACGTTCATGTTCCAGCGTCTCAGCTTGGCCATCCAGAGGGTGGTAGGAGAAGTGGAATATTCAAATGGCTTCAGGAAGAAATCCAAATATTCTTCCTTGAAGCCTTTTATCCACTTCTCCGAGGCTATGGGTCCCACAATTTGCACTAGAGGTGGACCCCATCCTATAATATATATATATATATATATATATATATATATATATATATATATTTTATTTTATTTTTATTAACACATCGGCCGATTCCCACCAAGGCAGGGTGGCCCGAAAAAGAAAAACTTTCATCATCATTCACTCCATCACTGTCTTGCCAGAAGGGTGCTTTACACTACAGTTATAAAACTGCAACATTTACACCCTCCTTCAGACATATATATATATATATATATATATATATATATATATATATATATATATATATATATATATATATATATATATATATATATATATATATAGTCAGTCGATTAGGTAAAACTGGTCAATTAGCAAGAACTCATTTAAAATTAAGTCCTTTCTAAAAATTCTCTTATATGTTTAAAGATATATTTTTTCATTTATGTTAATGTAAAAATTTATAATTTTGTACCAAGAGAAACTTTGAAAACCTACCTAACCATATTACAACAAGCGCAATTTAATTTAGCCTAATCCAACTAAATATATTTTAGATACGTTAACATTAATTTAATAATAAACAAACACAATGAAATATATTTATTTCTTTAGGTTCAAAAGGATTTTTGCGAAATTATTGCATACACAAATTTTCTCTTGTCTTATATGGCATATATATATATATATATATATATATATATATATATATATATATATATATATATATATATATATATATATATATATATATATATATATATATATATATATATGTCGTGCCGATTAGGTAAAACTTGCTATTTTGGCTTAAATAGCAACGCTCACCTTGCCATACAAGACAAGTTAAAATTTGTGTATGCAATAATTTCGCCAAAATCATTGTGAACATAACGAAAAAAATATATTTCATTGTGTTTGTTTATTATTAAATTAATGTTAACGTATGTAAAATATATTTAGTTGGGTTAGGCTAAATTAAATTGTGCTTGTTGTAATAAGGTTAGGTAGGTTTTCAAAGTTTCTCTTGGTACAAAATTATAAATTCTTACATTAAAATAAATGAAAAAATTTATCTTTAAACGTATAAGAGAAAATTTTAGAAAGGACTTGATCTTAGATGAGTTCTTGCTAATTGACCAGTTTTACCTAATCGGCACGACATATATATATACAGAAAGTTTTGTCCCAGGATGCGACCCACACCAGTCGACTAAGACGCAGGTACCCATTTTACTGTTGGGTGAACATAGACAACCGGTGTAAGGAAACACGTCCGATGTTACCTGGAGTTTACCTGGAGAAAATTCCAGGGGTCAACGCCCCTGCGGCCCGGACTGTGACCAGGCCTCATGATGGACCAGAGCCTGATCAACCAGGCTGTTACTGCTGGCCGCACGCAGTCCAACGTACGAACCACAGCCTGGCTGGTCAGGTACCGACTTTAGGTACCTGATGGTTCGTGGTTCGTGGGTAAACTGATGGTTCGTGGGTTAACTGATGGCTCATGAATTAATTGACGGTTCGTGAAAACTGGTTCCTGAAACTGGTACCCGCGAGATACCTCTATAAAGCTTCTTTTCAACAGTTAAAAGTTGAACACAAAGTTTGTATTGTTAGTGGAGCGAGTATTGATATGGTATTTCATATTACTGCATTATTTTCCACGATCAGATCTGTGCCTCCCATTCCACTGGCACTCTATGACCCCTACGGCTGTAGCAATTTTCCTCTGAGTCATTTAATGAAATAGATGAAAAAAAAAAATATTGGGTTTAGGCTGTGTAGGAAGAAATTTTGTTAGAATCTGTGCAATGAATGGGAAATGCCTCTTCTGGTCAGTCCTAGAATGTTTACCTTAAAGGAAACTTCGCGTTGGTTTTAGGACGCGTTAGTTGTAAAGTTCCAGTTTTATTAATCAAATTGGTTTCTGTGAAATAAAGGGAGAATGTTTCTTCTGACTAGAAATATATCTCAGTTCTTATTTGGCTGTGAGAGCTTACAAGCAAAGGAGAAATCAAAGAGTATAAAAAGCCAAGACAAATACCAAGGGTAGTGGTTTGAATATAACATTTTCTCATCAACAATATCAGTACTTACAATATTAAGAGAGTGTGCAAGGGAGCAAATTAGGCAGAGACCATACTTGTAAGTAACATAATAGGTTAGAGCAAAATTGATTACACTTACTGTCATTGGTTCACATACTCATATAAAGAGTATGTTCAGTCAGCAAGAGCTAGTGAAAGACTGTCCTCCAGACCTCAAGACCACTGCAAAAAGAAATGTCTGTTACTTTCCCAAAGCTTAAATTAAACTTAATTACTTACATGCATACTTAAATTATGCAGGTCCCAAGTTGCTTTCTTCATAGAAGAAACTGGGAAAAATGAAATGCTAACTTTCTTATGATAATTTCAGTGCCTAATCCAGTTGGCGTCTCTCTTCAATGGAGATAACTTGATAACGCCAATTCAGAGCAGCTTTAAACTTAATGTGCTGGTGTTTGGCCTAATTTGTTATTTTTATTGCAGAAATTGGGATATTAATATCCATGTGATAACTTGTGAGCATCTCAGTGGCATGCAAAGGTCTGGTGATGCCCGGGGCCAACTCCTAGATTGTATGCCCCAAAGACTCAAGTATAAGGCCTAGTACTGAAAAATATTATGAGAAAGGGAGATTTTTTGAATATGTAATCACAGATGAAACATGAAATAAACACTTTATTCGATTTAAATATAAATCAACCAAATTTATTAAGTTCTTTTCCCCAAATGATACCTGGTGTCAGAAAACACTTGATCTACTTCACGTTTTACATCAGCTGTGAAAAATTCTTTTTCAATGCTTATTAAAGCCAGGTTGGTCAGTCGCTCCTGTGACACTGAAGAACTCAGATATGTTTTTTTATTAATTTCAGTTTTGAAAATGACCTTTCACAACTTGCGACTGAAAATGAGATTGTAAGCAGTAATGTGTATGACACACACAGCGTGGGAAAGACATCCCTCCCATACCGCAGTAAACACTCCACATCATCTTTACCATCAGAGGATATTCTATTCCCTCCAGCTCGAAGGATCATCACAAAATCAATAATTTCGCCATATAACTGAATGGCTGCCACATCATTATCATAATAATTTGCAAGAACATTCCTTTTTTAATTTCTCTCTTTCTTGCTCATCTTCAATTATTACTGAATTTAAGTTCAGAAGAAATGATAATCGATCTGTGAGTCCTTGAAGACGGACACTGAGTCCTTGAAGACGGACACTGAGCCTGAGTCCTTGAAGACGGACACTGAGTCCTTGAAGAGGGACACTGTGCCTGAGTCCTTGAAGAGGGACACTGATTCCTTGAAGAGGGACACTGTGCCTGAGTCCTTGAAGACGGACACTGAGTCCTTGAAGAGGGACACTGTGCCTGAGTCCTTGAAGAGGGACACTGTGCCTGAGTCCTTGAAGAGGGACACTGTGCCTGAGTCCTTGAAGACGGACACTGTGGTCTTCAATTTCGGTTTTTAATCACTTTACAATCTCTATTCATTTCTTCTTGTGCCGTCAGTCCACTATCTCTTGCTGTCTGTCCAGTCATTATTCTTCTTCTCCTTGTTTGTGCAATTGGTATTCCCCAATTTCCACAATACTGATTGGTGTGCAGTGTGTGCTGGTGTATTGCATTGTGGATAATTTCGTCATTCTTCAAAATCAAGATATGAATAAGTTCTTTCAGATCACAAGAAGATTCATGGAACCCCATTTTCGGATCCTGCAAACGTTTTGAGACTTTCTCCACTGATAATAAAACTGGGTACCAAAAAGGGTACACCATGTTAAAGGAATAAAGGGCTAACCACTGCCTCTGTAGTGCGATGAGCCTCCAAAAATTGATTTATCACCGCTGAAATTTCAAAATCACTATCTTATTTTCCTCTCTAATTGGATGCCCCTCCCCCATTTGGATGCTGACGGGGCCACCGCTCCGTCAGCATCCCCCTCTACAAGCCACTGGAGCACCTCTTCTTAGTCACTCTAAATCTTCCATGCTAATATTTACCATCATTAGAAACGTATACCGCATTCTGCACTGTTCTTTTCTCAAACATTGACGCACAGAGTACTGCAGTTACGCAGTACTGCAGTACCTTTCTCTGATAGCGCAGTAATCGTAATAATTTAGTTTATAATATGATTCGAGTACATCCCTCACAGACAGTGAGGGATCAGTCGTGGTTTGACTGTCGTTGTCGCGAGGCAATGATAGACGAATCTCACTGCTATAACTAGACCCTCCACAGACAAGACTATTGGCTAAGAAAAGAAGTTAAAAAATGGGCCATCTCTACGTAAAAGACTGAGTGGGCTGCAAAACCTAGTGGTTCTTGGTCAAGGACCGACAAAGAAATTCACCTAAGGAAGCCCCTCCATCTCTAAACAGACAAGATAGGACTGTCGCTATCACTAATCAAGAAAAGGCTGACCTTTTTATTGAACATTTTCCTGCCAAGATGCAAGTATTAGAAAGCTCTTCTCTCCCCACCTACTCATTTCACTCGTAATTGTATGTTTTGCTTATCTATGGTTTCTTCACTCTGTGCCAGAGTTAAAAAGTTCCTGGTAAGCAAAACTTATCGTAATAAAAGTCTCTGAACAATGCACATGTCTATTTATTGTGTTCATGATGTTGGTTAGTTTCTTGTTATAGTGACTGGTGATAGTTTTGATGGTCATGGTGCTAGCGTCACTGATAGTAGGTGTAAGTTCTTTTAGTGGTGTATGTGTAGTTGGTGGTTGTCATGGTGATGATGCGGTGATAATGGAGTGCGGTGATAGTGGTCGTGGTGAGAGTGATGCTGCTCTTAGTGAAGTGTTGGTTGTACTGGTTTAAATAGTTGGTTTTATGTTTTTGATTGCATTGTCAGCTGTAATGTTGGTTATGGTGTTACGTCCTGTTGATCGCAATTAAAGTGGAAGTGGTTTTATTAATTGTAATGGTGGAGTTGGTGTTGATATATGTGATTGTTGTAGTTTTGATAACTATGTCAAAGTCGTGTTAATTATGGTATCGCTGTTATAGTGGTTGTAGTGCTGGTGTGATGTTGTGTGTGCTGGTGTGATGTTGCAATGTGTGCTGGTGTGATGTTGCAGTGTGTGCTGGTGTGATGTTGCAGTGTGTGCTGATGTAATGTTGAAGTGTGTGCTGATGTGATGTTGAAGTGTGTGCTGGTGTGATGTTGAAGTGTGTGCTGGTGTGATGTTGAAGTGTGTGCTGGTGTCATGGTGAAGTATGTGCTGGTGTGATGTTGCAGTGTGTGCTGATGTAATGTTGAAGTGTGTGCTGATGTGATGTTGAAGTGTGTGCTGGTGTGATGTTGAAGTGTATGCTGGTGTGATGTTGAAGTGTATGCTGGTGTCATGGTGAAGTGTGTGCTGGTGTGATGTTGCAGTGTGTGCTGGTGTGATGTTGCAGTGTGCGCTGGTGTGATGTTGCAGTGTGCGCTGGTGTGATGTTGCAGTGTGTGCTGGTGTGAAGTTGAAGTGTATGCTGGTGTCATGGTGAAGTGTGTGCTGGTGTGATGTTGCAGTGTGTGCTGGTGTGATGTTGCAGTGTGTGCTGGTGTGATGTTGTAGTGTGTGCTGGTGTGATGTTGCAGTGTGTGCTGGTGTGATGTTGCAGTGTGTGCTGGTGTGATGTTGCAGTGTGTGCTGGTGTGATATTGCAGTGTGTGCTGGTGTGATGTTGCAGTGTGTGCTGGTGTGATGTTGCAGTGTGTGCTGGTGTTATGTTGTAGTGTGTGCTGGTGTGATGTTCCAGTGTGTGCTGGTGTGATGTTGAAGTGTATGCTGGTGTCATGGTGAAGTGTGTGCTGGTGTGATGTTGCAGTGTGTGCTGGTGTGATGTTGTAGTGTGTGCTGGTGTGATGTTGTAGTGTGTGCTGGTGTGATGTTGCAGTGTGTGCTGGTGTGATGTTGTAGTGTGTGCTGGTGTGATGTTGCAGTGTGTGCTGGTGTGATGTTGAAGTGTATGCTGGTGTCATGGTGAAGTGTGTGCTGGTGTGATGTTGCAGTGTGCGCTGGTGTGATGTTGCAGTGTGCGCTGGTGTGATGTTGCAGTGTGTGCTGGTGTGAAGTTGAAGTGTATGCTGGTGTCATGGTGAAGTGTGTGCTGGTGTGATGTTGCAGTGTGTGCTTGTGTGATGTTGCAGTGTGTGCTGGTGTGATGTTGCAGTGTGTGCTGGTGTGATGTTGTAGTGTGTGCTGGTGTGATGTTGCAGTGTGTGCTGGTGTGATGTTGCAGTGTGCGCTGGTGTGATGTTGCAGTGTGCGCTGGTGTGATGTTGCAGTGTGTGCTGGTGTGATGTTGAAGTGTATGCTGGTGTCATGGTGAAGTGTGTGCTGGTGTGATGTTGCAGTGTGTGCTTGTGTGATGTTGCAGTGTGCGCTGGTGTGATGTTGCAGTGTGCGCTGGTGTGATGTTGCAGTGTGTGCTGGTGTGATGTTGCAGTGTGTGCTGGTGTGATGTTGCAGTGTGCGCTGGTGTGATGTTGCAGTGTGCGCTGGTGTGATGTTGCAGTGTGTGCTGGTGTGATGTTGAAGTGTATGCTGGTGTATGTGCAGTTGGCTGGTGTGATGTTGCAGTGCTGGTGTGATGTTGCAGGTGGCTGGTGTGATGTTGCAGTGTGGCTGGTGTGATGTTGCAGTGTGTGCTGGTGTGATGTTGAGTGTGCTGGTGTGATGTTGAGTGTGGCTGGTGTGATGTTGCAGTGTGTGCTGGTGTGATGTTGCAGTGTGTGCTGGTGTGATGTTGCAGTGTGTGCTGGTGTGATGTTGCAGTGTGTGCTGGTGTGATGTTGCAGGTGTGCTGGTGTGATGTTGTAGTTTGCTGGTGTGATGTTGCAGTGTGTGCTGGTGTGATGTTGAAGTGTATGCTTGTCATGGTGAGTGTGTGCTGGTGTGATGTTGCAGTGTGTGCTGGTGTGATGTTGTAGTGTGTGCTGGTGTGATGTTGTAGTGTGTGCTGGTGTGATGTTGTAGTGTGTGCTGGTGTCATGGTGAAGTGTGTGCTGGTGTGATGTTGCAGTGTGTGCTGGTGTGATGTTGCAGTGTGTGCTGGTGTGATGTTGTAGTGTGTGCTGGTGTGATGTTGTAGTGTGTGCTGGTGTGATGTTGCAGTGTGTGCTGGTGTGATGTTGCAGTGTGTGCTGGTGTGATGTTGAGTGTGTGCTGGTGTGATGTTGCAGTGTGGCTGGTGTGATGTTGCAGTGTGTGCTGGTGTGATGTTGCAGTGTGTGCTGGTGTGATGTTGCAGTGTGTGCTGTGTGATGTTGCAGTGTGTGCTGGTGTGATGTTGCAGTTGTGCTGGTGTGATGTTGCAGTGTGCGCTGGTGTGATGTTGCAGTGTGGCTGGTGTGATGTTGCAGTGTGTGCTGGTGTGATGTTGCAGTGTGTGCTGGTGTATGTGAAGTGTGTGCTGGTGTGATGTTGCAGTGTGCTGCTGTGATGTTGCAGTGTTGGCGGATGTTGAGTGCGCTGGTGTGATGTTGCAGTGTGTGCTGGTGTGATGTTGAGTGTGTGCTGGTGTGATGTTGCAGTGTGCGCTGGTGTGATGTTGCAGTGTGCGCTGGTGTGATGTTGCAGTGTGTGCTGGTGTGATGTTGCAGTGTATGCTGGTGTATGTGAAGTGTGTGCTGGTGTGATGTTGCAGTGTGTGCTGGTGTGATGTTGCAGTGTGCGCTGGTGTGATGTTGCAGTGTGCGCTGGTGTGATGTTGAGTGTGTGCTGGTGTGATGTTGAAGTGTATGCTGGTGTCATGGTGAAGTGTGTGCTGGTGTGATGTTGCAGTGTGTGCTTGTGTGATGTTGCAGTGTGCTGGTGTGATGTTGCAGTGTGCTGGTGTGATGTTGTAGTGTGTGCTGGTGTGATGTTGAGTGTTGCTGGTGTGTGAGTGTGTGCTGGTGTGATGTTGCAGTGTGTGCTGTGTGATGTTGCAGTGTGTGCTGGTGTGATGTTGCAGTGTGTGCTGGTGTGATGTTGTAGTGTGTGCTGGTGTGATGTTGCAGGTGTGCTGGTGTGATGTTGAAGTGTTGCTGGTGTCATGTGAGGTGTGCTGGTGTGATGTTGCAGTGTGTGCTGGTGTGATGTTGCAGTGTGTGCTGGTGTGATGTTGTAGTGTGTGCTGTTGTGATGTTGAGTGTGTGCTGGTGTGATGTTGAGTGTTGCTGGTGTATGTGAGTGTGTGCTGGTGTGATGTTGCAGTGTGTGCTGGTGTGATGTTGAGTGTATGCTGGTGTATGTTGAGTGTGTGCTGTGTGATGTTGAGTGTGTGCTGGTGTGATGTTGCAGTGTGTGCTGGTGTGATGTTGTAGTGTGTGCTGGTGTGATGTTGCAGTGTGCGCTGGTGTGATGTTGCAGTGTGTGCTGGTGTGATGTTGCAGTGTGTGCTGGTGTGATGTTGCAGTGTGTGCTTGTGTGATGTTGCAGTGTGTGCTGGTGTGATGTTGCAGTGTGTGCTGGCGTGATGTTGTAGTGTGTGCTGGTGTGATGTTGCAGTGTGTGCTGGTGAAGGTAGTGCATAAGCAATATTGCAAAAACGGCCACACCATGAATAACTTTGAATAACTGCGCGTGTTCAGCCTTTAATGAAGGTTACCTAGAATGGCAACTGTTCTACCACCACCATCATCACTATCACCGCCACCACCATCACCACTTCCACCACCATAACCATCACGACCACCACCATCACTATCACCACCACCACCACTATCACCACCACCACCACTATCACCACCACCACCATCACCACAACCATCATCACTATTACCACCATCACGACCACCAATATCACCACCACCATCACTATCACCACCACTATCACCACCATCATCATCACTGTCACCACCACCACCATCACTATCACCACCATCATCACCACTTCCACCACCATCACCACCACTATCACCATCACCACTATCACCACCACCATCACCACCACCATCACCACCACCATCACCACCATCACCACCACTATCACTATTACCACCATCACGACCACCATCACCACCACAACCATCACTATCACCACCACCACCATCACTATCACCACCACCAGCACCATCACCACCACCACTATCACTACCATCACTATCACCACCACCATCATCACCACTATCACCACCATCACCACTACCACCATCAACACCACCACAACCATCAACACCACCACTATCACCACCACCAACACCACCACCATCATCACTATTACCACCATGACGACCACCAGCATCACTACCACCATGACGACCACCAACATCACCACCACCATCACCACCACCACCATCACCATCACCACCACCACCAACACCACCACCATCATCACTATTACCACCATGACGACCACCAACATCACTACCACCATCACCACCACCAATATCACCACCACCATCACTATCACCACCACTATCACCACCATCATCATCACTGTCACCACCACCACCACCATCACTATCACCACCATCATCACCACTTCCACCACCATCACCACCACTATCACCATCACCACTATCACCACCACCATCACCACCACCATCACCACCACCATCACCACCACCACCATCACCATCACCACCATCACCACCACCACTACTATCACTATTAACACCATCACGACCATCATCACCACCACCACCATCACTATCACCATCACTTTCACCACCACCAGCACCATCACCACCACCACTATCACCACCATCACTATCACCACCACCATCATCACCACTATCAACACCATCACCACTACCACCATCAACACCACCACAACCATCAACATCACCACTATCACCACCACCAACACCACCACCATCATCACTATTACCACAATGACGACCACCAGCATCACTACCACCATGACGACCACCAACATCACCACCACCATCACCACCACCACCATCACCATCACCACCACCACCAACACCACCACCATCATCACTATTACCACCATGACGACCACCAACATCACTACCACCATGACGACCACCAACATCACCACCACCATCACCATCACCACCACCATTACCAGCACCACCACCATCACCACCACCACTATCACTATCACCACCATCACTATCACCACCACCATCATCACCACTACCACCATCAACACCACCACAACTATCAACACCACCACCACCAACAACAACAACACCAACAACACCACGACCACTACGAACACCAACAACAACAATAACAACAACAACGACACCACCACCACCATGATTAACAATAACAGCAACACCAATACCATCACCAACACCACCACCACCACCAACAACAACACCACCATTAACAACAACACCAACAACACCAACACCAACAACACCACCAACAACAACAACACCACCACCTGTGAAATCACAGGTGTGCCTGCCAAGTGCTGAGGTGACGTGGTATCACTCACAGTGAGCCCTTGCCAGACCTCACCAACAACATCACCAACAACACTATCAACCACACCACCAACAACAACACCACCACCAAAAACAACAACACCACCAACACCACTACCACCAACAGCAACAAGAACAATAACAACATATACGAATATTAACAATTATGAACTCCGTAGTTTAATTTAACACTCCAGATGAAGTGACTTTTACCGCAGCAAATGTTGAATTTTCTAATAACTAAGACAAAATAAAAAAAAATTAAGTGTTAAAGACAATGAAAAAATTTAGTTGCTAGAACTTTGAAAAACAGATTTACAGTATAATGATGAGCTGTGCACCGTAACTGCATTTACATTTACAACTAATGAGATATATTACTGCGGCAACGTTTCGTTCTTCAGAAGCTTTGTCGAGGATATATATTCATATATATGGAGTTTACCTGGAGAGGGTTTCGGGGGTCAACGCCCCCGCGGCTAGGTCTGAGACCGAGGTCTGATCAACCAGGCTGTTACTGCTGGCCACGCGCAGACTGACGTACGAACCACAGCCTGGTTGGTCAGGTACTGACTTTAGGTGCATGTCTAATGTTTGTTCTGGTCTGACAAGCAATATTATACTCAATTTTCATCTAAGAAGAAAGCGAAAGATATGCGAAGAATTCGAACACAAATCGTCAGCTCTACACGAGCATAGACACCTGCTGGCTGCGATCTGTCTTTGCATATCATTCGATTGCTCTTGGGGAGCACTGCGTATGGTATTGCTCACGAGACCAGAACATCCAGGAGGAGAAGGAAATAGCTGGAGACCATGCCTGAGTCTCACTCGTGTGCCCAGTATTATAGGAAACATGCCTTGGTGCCTTGCAGGCTACCCAACGTTATGTGGCATCTGTAGCTTAGTGATTTAGGGAGTCAAGTTGATAACAAGCCAAACTCGTGGAGAGCTGACGATGTGGATTCAAATCCTGCTGCCTGAAATATTTCTTTGCATATATTTTTGTTATATATATAAATTAACAAACCGGCGCTGTACCGTCTTCACTACCGGTCTGACAATAATAGGAAGGAATCGGAACTACTAGGAAGGAGTTCAGTTGGGTTACAGATAGTGCCTCTGACGGAATATAATATAGTAAGTACTACATCCGATACCTTTATAACGAACACAGGTAAAGAATGGCCTGTGAGACCTGGTCGTAATGGGAATGTGGAGCAAACAAAACTCAACAATAGAATATAATGGATATTTGCCTTCACCAGATGATATATGCAAGTATGTACAATAATACAGATAAAATAATAAGTGTACACCACGGTGCCAGATTGCAAAGCAGAAGCCAGAGAGTGTGCACCATGCTCAACCAGCAACTAGGCAAGTCTGTCAATTCAATTACCACAAGCGAACCACGTTGCTTAAGCTTTGGCTGGATTGCCTGTGATTGGTCAATGAACCAAGGTACTGATTTAACGATTTAACAACGGGTACCCAATTGATCGTTAAACCCCTAGCACCCGGTTCACTGGTTTGGAGGCAGCCTGCATTTGTGACATAAGCTGAATAAAATGTAACATACTCTTTGCATGTCACAACCTTCCTCTTGTAAGAAAGGTGGCGAAGACGGAAGAGCGTCGGTCTTTCAAATTATATATATATATATATATATATATATATATATATATATATATATATATATATATATATATATATATATATATATATATATATATATATATATATATATATATATATATATATATATATATATTATTAACACATAGGCCGTTTCATCATCATTCACTCCATCACTCTCTTGCCAAAGGCCTGCCGGTTTCCTGAAACCCTTCATAAATGTTACCTTGCCTACACTCCAATAGTACGTCAAGTCCTAAAAACCATTTGTCTCCATTCGCTCCTAACACGCTCACGCACGCTTGCTGGAAGTCCAAGCCCCTCGCACACAAAACCTCCTTTACCCCCTCCCTCCAATCTTTTCCAGGCCAACCCCTACCCCGCTTTCCCTCCACTACAGATTTATACACTCTCGAAGTCATTCTAATTTGTTCTATCCTATCTATTTGTCCAAACCTTATCAACAACCCCTCCTCAGCTCTCTGGATAATAGTTTTGGTAATCCCACACCTCCTTCTAATCTCCAAACTACGGATTCTCTGCATTATATTCACACCACACATTGCCTTCAGACACGACATTTCCACTGCCTCCAGCCTTCTCCTTGTTGCAACATTCACAACCCACGTCTCACACCCATACAAGAGTGTTGGTATAACTATACTCTCATGCATTTCCCTCTTTGCTTTCATAGATAAAGTTCTCTGTCTTCACAAGCTCCTCAGTTCATTCCGTTATCTATTTTTTTGTTATCCTCATCACCTTACTCTTTCCTATATTCACTTTTAATTTCCTTCTTTTACACACCCTACCAAACTCATCCACCAACCTCTGCAACTTCTCTTCAGAATCCCCCAAAAGCACAGTGTCATCAGCAAAGAGCAACTGTGACAACTCCCACTTTGTGTTAGATTATTTATCTTTTAACCCCACACCTCTTGCCTACACACGAGCATTCACTTCTCTTACAACTCCATCTATAAATATATTAAACAACCATGGTGACATCACACATCCTTGTCTAAGGCCTACTTTTACTGGGAAAAAATCTCCCTCTCTCCTACATACTCTAACCTGAGCCTCACTATCCTCGTAAAAACTTTACACCGCTTTCAATAACCTACCTCCTATTCCCTACATTTGCAACATCTGCCACATTGCCCCCCTATCCACCCTATCATATGCCTTTTCCAAATCCATAAATGCCACAAAAACCACTTTACCCTTATCTAAATACTGTTCACCTATATGTTTCACTGTAAACACTTGGTCTACACACCCCCTACCTTTCCTAAAGCCTCCTTGTTCAGCTGCTATCCTGCTCTCCGTCTTACTCTTAATTCTTTCAATAATAACTCTACCATACACTTTACCAGGTATACTCAACAGACTTATTCCCCTATAATTTTTACACTCTCTTTTGTCCCCTTTGCCTTTATACAAAGGAACTATGCATGTTCTTTGCCAAACCCTAGGTACCTTACCCTCTTCCATACATTTATTAAATAAAAACACTAACCACTTTAAAACTATATCCCCACCTGCCTTTAACATTTCTATCTTTATCCCATCAATCCCAGCTGCCTTACCCCCTTCCATTCTACTCACTGCCTCACGAACTTCCCCCACACTCACAACTGGCTCTTCCTCACTCCTATAAGATGTTATTCCTCCTTGCCCTATACACGAAATCACAGCTTCCCTATCTTCATCAACATTTAACAATTCATCAAAATATTCCCTCCATCTTCCCGATACCTCCAACTCTCCATTTAATAACTCTCCTCTCCTATTTTTAACTGACAATCCATTCTTTCCCTAGGCTTTCTCAACTTATTAATCTCACTCCAAAACTTTTTCTTATTTTCAACAAAATTTGTTGATAACATCTCACCCACCCTCTCATTTGATCTCTTTTTACATTGCTTCACCACTTTCTTAACCTCTCTTTTTCTCTCCATATACTCCTCCCTCCTTATCACTTCTACTTTGTAAAAACCTCTCATATGCTAACTTTTCTCTCTTACTACTCTCTTTACATCATCATTCCACCCATCGCTCTTCTTCCCTCCCGCACCCACTTTCCTATAATCACAAACTTCTGCTGAACACTAACTTACCCCATACCTCTTCTACCCCATTGCCTATACTCTCACTAGCCCATCTGTCCTCCAACAGTTGTTTATATCTTACCCTAACTGCCTCCTCCTTTACTTTATAAATATTCACTTCTCTCTTACTTGCTGTTTCCATTCTCTTTGTATCCCATCTGCCTTTTACTCTCACTGTAGCTACAACTAAAAAGTGATCTGATATATCTGTGGCCCCTCTATAAACATGTACATCCTGAAGTCTATCCAACAGTCTTTTATCTACCAATATGTAGTCCAACAAACTACTGTCATTTCGCCCTACATCATATCTTGTATACTTATTTATCCTCTTTATCTTAAAATATGTGTTACCTATAACCAAACCCCTTTCTATACAAAGTTCAATCAAATGCTCCCCATTATCATTTACACCTGGCACCCCAAACTTCCCTACCACACCCTCTCTAAACGCTTCTCCTACTTTAGCATTTAGGTTCCCTACCACGATTACTCTCTTACTTGGCTCAAAAGTTCCTACACACTCACTTAACATCTCCCAAAATCTCTCTCTCTCCTCTACACTCCTCTCTTCTCCAGGTGCATACGCACTTATTATGACCCACTTTTCACATCCGACCCTTATTTTAATCCACATAATCCTTGAATTTATACATTTATGTTCCCTCTTCTCTCTCCATAACTGATCCTTCAACATTATTGCTACCCCTTCCTTAGCTCTAACTCTCTCAGATACTCCTGACTTAATCCCATTTATTTCTCCCCACTGAAACTCGCGTACTCCCTTCAGCTTTGTTTCGTTTAGGGCTAGAACATACAACTTCTTTTCATTCATAACATTAGCAATCATCTCTTTCTTATCCGCACTACATCAATCTCATACAAATATCCCAATTTTATGAAGTTTTTCCTTATCTTGTTTTTAGTAATTTATACAGGGGGAGGGGTTACTAGCCCATTGCTCCCGGCATTTAGTAGCTTCTTACGACACGCATAGCTTACGGAGGAAGAATTCTGTTCCACTTCCCCATGGAGATAAGCAGAAATAAAGAAGAACAAGAACTAGGAAGAAAAATAGAAGAAAACCCCAGAGGGGTTAGTATATATATGCTTGTACATGTATGTGTAGTGTTACCTAAGTGTAAGTAGAAGTAACAAGACATACCTGCAACCTTGCATGCTTATATATATATATATATGTCGTGCCGATTAGGTAAAACTGGTCAATTAGCAAGAACTCATCTAAAATTAAGTCCTTTCTAAAATTTTCTCTTATACGTTTAAAGATATATTTTTTTCATTTATGTTAATGTAAGAATTTATAATTTTGTACCAAGAGAAACTTTGAAAACCTACCTAACCTTATTACAACAACCGCAATTTAATTTAGCCTAACTCAACTAAATATATTTTAGATACGTTAACATTAATTTAATAATAAACAAACACAATGAAATATATTTTTTTCGTTATGTTCAGAATGATTTTGGCGAAATTATTGCATACACAAATTTTCACTTGTCTTATATGGCAAGGTGAGCGTTGCTTTTAAGCCAAAATCGCGTTTTACCTAATCGGCACGACATATGTATATATATATGTATATATATATATATATATATATATATATATATATATATATATATATATATATATATATATATATATATATATATCGTGCTGAATAGGTAAAATTAGTCAATTAGCAAAAACTCATTTAAAATTAAGTCCTTTCTAAAAATTTCTCTTATACGTTTAGAGATAAAAAAAATTATTTATGTTGATGTAAAAAATAATAATTTTGTACTAAAAGAACCTTAGAAAATTTACCTAACCTTATTATAACAAGCGCAATTTAATTTAGCCTAATCCAACTAAATATATTCTAGATGAGTTTACAGTTATATAATAATAAACAAACACAATTAAATATATTTTTTTCGTTAGGTTCAGAATGATTTTGGCGAAATTATTGCATACACAAATTTTCGCTTGCCTTATTCGGCAAAAAGAGCGTTGCTTTATAACCAAAAATCGCAAGTTTTACCTATTCGGCACGATATATATCGGCAACTCTGGCAGAAAGAGGCTGTGGGCATCCCCCTCTGTGGTTTTGGCATAATATCTTCCAATCAAGAACACCTGCCAGGTGTGTGAATACCTGCAGCTCATTTTGGAGTGGCAAGAAGACCCTGTTGTGTACATGATGTGAGTGCCAGTGAGGAAGGATACATAGTGGTCATCTGAGGGGTGGAGGGAGCAGTGAGGGGAGGTGGGCAACATGAAGGATGGGTAGCACTGCTTGTGTTTCCCCTCCCCCTAACACACAGTGCTGACCCGTTTCGATAACAGTGTTTCTTCACCTTGTGTGTATAGTGTGTATAGTGTAGAGTGTATAGCGACATTTTGTTTATAGTGGGGGGCTGTGTATAGTGTATAGTGTCATGTATAATGAGGTGTCGTTTAGTGCCTGCCTCCCCAGATCATCATCCCTCCACTACTCCCTCACACTCATCACTCCACCTCCTCCCTCCCCCGCCTTCCACCAGGACTTGAGACCACTAACCAGATCTAGGCCTCCACCCCTCTCCACCCCCACCATGAACAACCCAGGGTATGTGCCTCCACCCCCACCATGAACAACCCAGGGTATGTGCCTCCACCCCCACCATGAACAACCCAGGGTATGTGCCTCCACCCCCACCATGAACAACCCAGGGTATGTGCCTCCACCCCCACCATGAACAACCCAGGGTATGTGCCTCCACCCCCACCATGAACAACCCAGGGTATGTGCCTCCACCCCCACCATGAACAACCCAGGGTATGTGCCTCCACCCCCACCATGAACAACCCAGGGTATGTGCCTCCACCCCACCATGAACAACCCAGGGTATGTGCCTCCACCCCCACCATGAACAACCCAGGGTATGTGCCTCCACCCCCACCATGAACAACCCAGGGTATGTGCCTCCACCCCCACCATGAACAACCCAGGGTATGTGCCTCCACCCACATGTGCAGTTCTTCCTTCAGCCCAAGCTTAACACACAGACTGAGGTATGGCAGATGATGCAGCAACTAGCCACCCACATAGCCAGGGAAACAGTGCAACTAACAATGAAAGAAGAGGTACATGTCAGGTGTTTGGAGCGCATCAGGCACTCAACAGGAATGGCCTTATACGTGCGCACACTGGGTGTACTGGATCACATAGGGTCCCTGAAGAGAGCAGCTCACAGTCTCCACAGGCAGATAAAGGTTCCAGTGATAACCTCCTCAGTTGCGAAGATCTTCTGATGACATACAGATTCACTGCTAGCAGTACCCTATCTCACATTCCTAAAGCTGTTCGTCCATATGCAGCAGGGAAATTCACAGACCTTCTTAAGCAGGTGAATGGAGGTTCCACCAACTTGGAAGCCCGGGTACCATTAAGGCATGGCGCAACCTACTCCTGTTCTGCAATGTCTGTCTTGCAGTCCCTGAAAGACGAGGCAAACTGCTAACCACAACAGTCATGAAGGCAGTGCGCAACTACCTAAGAACAGATAATTGTGTCCCTCTGCCACATCATCGCAGGAATCACAGAGGCAGACCCAAGAAAAATTCCACTGAAAACGAGAAAATTTGCGCACAGGTTAGCAAAATTATTCTGAGCAATCGGAATAATTACAAGTGACGACACTGTTGCTCCCAAAGATGAGACCACAGCTCAAGCACTAAGAGACAAGCACCCAACAAGGGACACCAGAGCCGTTAATAACAATCCTGAGGAAGACCTCATCATTTACCAGAATCAGAAGTCTATAAGGCAATAGTGTCATAACCAGCAGGATCTGCAGGAGGTTACACTGGAATTCGACCACAACACCTCAAAGAGATGGAAAATCCAGTACTCGGCACAGCTGCATCAGTTCATTTCTCCGAGTTAACAACCTACGTCAACAACTGTCTGGCTGGGGGGATTCCAGAAGAAATTAAACCTTTCTTTTTTGGAGCCTCATTGTTCACTTTGAAGAAGAAGGATGGGGGAATCAGACCCATTGCTGTTGGTAACACCCTTCGCCGTCTAGTTGCCAAAGCAGCAGTAAGAAATATTCGCCTAGAAGCTGCCAGTTTACTCCAGCCACACCAACTGGGCTTTGGGGTCTCTCAAGGCAGTGAAGCCGCAGCTCATGCAGCAAGGGCCTACATCAGGGACCTACCAGAAGACAAGGCCGTAGTCAAACTTGACTTTAGAAATGCTTTTAGTATGGTGAAAAGAGATGTGGTCTTGCCAGCCATTCGGGATCGGTTCCCCAGTCTTTTTCCCTTCATTTCAACAAACCCTTAATTCTTTTGTTTGGCAAACATGAAATTCCCTCATCACCGAGGCTACACACTACTATCTAGATTGGAAGCCATACTGCGTTTTCTTGATATATGTGTCAATGGTAGGAAAACATTGGGCTCTTTGTGGGAGTAGGAGGAGGTCAGGAAAGATTGGAAGGTGGCAGAGGTAAGGAAGGTGGAGAAGTGAGGGAGGAGAGTGAGGTGAGAGACAAACCCTAAGGCGGGGAGATGTGGGAGAAGCAACACTGAGGCGGGGAGACGTGGGAGAAGCAACACTGAGGCGGGGAGATGTGGGAGAAGCAACACTGAGCTGGGGAGATGTGGGAGAAGCAACACTGAGCTGGGGAGATGTGAGAGAAGCAACACTGAGGTGGGGAGATGTGGAAGAAGCAACACTGAGGTGGGGAGATGTGAGAGAAGCAACACTGAGGTGGGGAGATGTGGAAGAAGCAACACTGAGGTGGGGAGATGTGGGAGAAGCAACACTGAGGTAGGGAGATGTGAGAGAAGCAACACTGAGGTAGGGAGATGTGAGAGAAGCAACACTGAGGTAGGGAGATGTGGGAGAAGCAACACTGTGGTGGGGAAGGTGGAAGCAACACTGTGGTGGGGAAGATGGAAGCAACACTGTATTGGGGAAGATGGAAGCAATACTGTGGTGAGGAAGATGGAAGCAACACTGTGGTGGGGAAGGTGGAAGCAACACTGTGGTGGGGAAGGTGGAAGCAACACTGTGGTGGGGAAGATGTGGGAGAAGCAACACTGTGGTGGGGAAGATGTGGGAGAAGCAACACTGTGGTGGGGAAGGTGGAAGCAACACTGTGGTGGGGAAGGTGGAAGCAACACTGTGGTAGGGAAGATGGAAGCAACACTGTAGTGGGGAAGATGGAAGCAATACTGTGGTGAGGAAGATGGAAGCAACACTGTGGTGGGGAAGGTGGAAGCAACACTGTGGTGGGGAAGGTGGAAGCAACACTGTGGTGGGGAAGATGTGGGAGAAGCAACACTGTGGTGGGGAAGATGTGGGAGAAGCAACACTGTGGTGGGGAAGATGTGGGAGAAGCAACACTGTGGTGGGGAAGGTGGAAGCAAAACTGTGGTGGGGAAGGTAGAAGCAACACTGTGGTGGGGAATATGGAAGCAACTCTGTGGTGGGGAAGGTGGAAGCAACACTGTGGTGGGGAAGATGTGGGAGAAGCAACACTGTGGTGGGGAAGATGTGGGAGAAGCAACACTGTGGTGGGGAAGGTGGAAGCAACACTTTGGTGGGGAAGGTGGAAGCAACACTGTGGTGGGGAAGGTAGAAGCAACACTGTGGTGGGGAAGATGGAAGCAACACTGTGGTGGGGAAGGTGGAAGCAACACTGTGGTGGGGAAGATGGAAGCAACATTGTGGTGGGGAAGATGTGGGAGAAGCAACATTGTGGTGGGGAAGATGGAAGCAACACTGTGGTGGGGAAGATAGAAGCAACACTGTGGTGGGGAAGGTTAAGCAACACTGTGGTGGGGAAGGTAGAAGCAACACTGTGGTGGGGAAGATGGAAGCAACACTGTGGTGGGGAAGGTGGAAGCAACACTGTGGTGGGGAAGATGGAAGAAACACTGTGGTGGGGAAGATGGAAGCAACACTGTGGTGGGGAAGTTGGAAGAAACACTGTGGTGGGGAAGGTGGAAGCAACACTGTGGTGGGGAAGTTGGAAGAAACACTGTGGTGGGGAAGTTGGAAGAAACACTGTGGTGGGGAAGGTGGAAGAAACACTGTGGTGGGGAAGTTGGAAGAAACACTGTGGTGGGGAAGTTGGAAGAAACACTGTGGTGAGGAAGGTGGAAGCGATAAAACTTACTACTTTAATTACTTTTTACTTTAGGTTACATTAATCTGTGTGAAGTGAGTGACTGGCTGGTTGGCGGCTTGTTAGCTGGCTGGTTGGCTTGTTAGCTGGCTGGTTGGCTTGTTAGATGACTGGTTGGCTTGTTAGCTGGATGGTTGGCTTGTTAGCTGGATAGTTGGATTGTTAGCTGGTTGGCTGGACTTATTAGCTGTCTGCCTGGCTGGCTGGCTTGTTAGCTGGCTGGTTGGCCTCTTAGTTGGCTGGCTGGTCTTTTCGGTTGGCTGACCGGATTATAGCTGGCTGGCTGGGCTTGTTATCTGGCTGGCTGGCAAGCTGACTTGGTGGATGGCTTGGTCTCTCTGACATGTTTTGGTGTGTGTCTGTCTCTGTCTCAATCTCTGTCCCCCAGCCTATTCTCAAAGTTAGTCAAAGAACTACCCGATGCTAGGCCAGCTACTTAAATGAACTATCAGAATGAACTATCAGGCTGGATAGCTCATAGATTCGTTGCCTCAGGCTGGCTAGTATGCTGAACGATTTGCAGAGAACTTGACGTGGTTATCAGCTAGCCGTTTGAATGACTGACTGGTAAGCACATTAAATGATTGATTAGCAGGCTGGACGGCTGACTAGAGGGCACGCTACATGAATATATTGCTGGCAGGCGGGTTTGTTACCGGGCTGACAGGCTGGCTGGCTGGCAGACTGGCTGGTAGTCTGAGTGACAGTGTCTGTAAATAAATAAAAGCAGCAGAGTGCCCTTCCAGCGACACCTTCATCTGGTGCCTGACATCACTCTCTAACACATCTTTATTGCAGACGAGGTCTCCACCCCAATATGTATACAGCTGGCATCATATGCCTATACTCACACACATACACTGTCTAGTAAATACAAATTAGGATACAAAAACTTTAGTCTGGTGTAGAGTCTACAAGGCCTCACTAACACTACACGCACACAAAAGCGCGTAAGAACACACGATTGTGAGTACACATACACATGAACCTGTGTCACCCTTGTAAACGCTAACCATTCACACCTACACTCTAACCACCCTCTGCCACACACACACTCCCTCACACTATCCCACACTTGTACACTATGTCACTGACGTGTATAGTATGCAAAGTCATGGAGAAGATCATCAGGAGGAGAGTGGTGGAGCACCTAGAAAGACACAAGCTTATAAACGACAACCAGCACGGTTTCAAGGAAGGAAAATCCTGTGTCACAAACCTACTGGAATTTTATGACAAGGTAAAGGAAGTAAAAAACGAGAGAGAGAGGACTGGATAGACTGCATTTTCTTGGACTGCAAGAGGGCCTTCGACACAGTTCTTCACAAGAGGTTAATGCAAAAGCTAGAGGATCAGGCATGTATAACAGAAAATTCACTGCAATGGATCAGAGAATATCTGACAGGGAGGCAACAACGAGTCACGGTACGTGACGAGGTGTCAGAGTGGGCGCCTGTGATGAGCAGGGTTCCACAGGGGTCAGTCCTAGGACCTGTGCTGTTTTTGGTATATGTGAATGACATAACGGAAAGGATAGACTCAGAAGTGTCCATATTTGCAGATGATGTGAGGTTAATGAGAAGAATTAAATTGGATGAGGATCAGGCAAAACTACAAAGAGATCTGGACAGTCTACAAGCCTGGTCCAGCAACTGGCTCCTTGAATTTAACCACGCTAAATGCAAAGTCATGAAGATCGAGGAAGGGCAAAGACCGCAGACAGAGTATAGTCTAGGTGGGCAAACACTGCAAACCTCACTCAAGGAGAAAGATCTTGGGGTGAGTATAATACCGAGCACATTTCGTGAGGCACACATCAATCAGATAACTCCTGTAGCATATGGGCGCCTGGCAAACCTAACAATAGTGTTCCGATAACTCAGTTAGGAATCACTGAAGACTCTGTACACCGTGTACGTCAGGCCCATATTGGAGTATGCAGCACCAGTTTGGAATCGACACCTGGTCAAGCACGTCAAGAAATTAGAGAAAGTGCAAAGGTTTGCATAGGTAAGATGTGGAAAACTGCATGAGAATTACCAGAGGTTTTTTTTCTCAACTTGAAGATATTTATTCTTAATCTCTATCCAGAATTCGTCCAGAGACACTTCCTTATGTCAGACTGCCATTATTACGTATTTTAATTAATTCCACTTCTGTGAGACTGAACTTGGACGAGCTTGATACTGATGCTTGGGCAAAATTACTAATAATCTTGTGACACTCACTGGACACTATCAGTGGCACACCTGGGTGCCGCGGCACACTACTTAAAAAAAACATTCCTGTAACCTGTTAGTATATATACATAAGTTGTCAAAATAATCCTACCTAATATTTAAACTTTTGATGCCTTTGTAAAAAAATTATCGTATCATTGTCAATAAACATTTAACAAAAAAAATAAAATAAAATCTTCCTTGATTTTCTACTATAAATTATATAACTAAGATTGAGATATATTCACAAAATAATTAGTCAACGCTTAATCCTTTCTCATAGCTTCCCAGTTCTGAAGCTCAACCTGTATCAGAATTCCTTGTTAAAGAAAGGATCCATGAGGTTCTGCCTTTAAGCTCGCAACAGAGGCAGAGTACCCCTCCGAGGCCTCCCAGTTCTGTATCACCATCCAACCCTTCCTCGCACACAATCTTAATATCCCGAGCAACTAAGTCAATCTCTGAGGAAAACTCTTCGTTCAGATCCAACAAGTCTCTTCCAGTATCAGAATATATCTCAAACAAGGGATCCAAGATGTCCTCCATAGGATCTCCCTCTAACTCGCAGCACAAGCAAAGTAAGCCTGCGAGGCCGGCCAGTTCTGCGTCGCCTGCCAATCCTTCCTCACAAGCTATCTCAACATCCCGAGTAGCTAAGTCCATCTCTGATGGCAGCTCTCCCACAAGATCAATCTCTCCCATCAGATCCAGCAAGTCTCCCACGTGTTCCAGGAAGTCAATCACGGAAGTCAATAATTCATCCGTGGGATCCAGCATGTCTCCGACGCATTCCACCAACACTTTCACAAGACTCAATAGTTGTACAATGCGGTGCATCATCTCATCCACCAGCTTCTGGAACTCTGTGTCCGGAGAAGACAACTCTTCCCCGCGAGGTGCACACTGTACACCGACATTCAACATGTACATTGCAGCATCCAACAAATCACCTCCTACCTGAACCAAACCTTCTGGTGTAAACTGTAAATCGCAGCAAAGGCCGGGTACACTTGCAAGACCGGCTAATTCTGTATCACCTTCCAACTCAGCCTCGCTGATCAACTCTAAATCACGAGATACCAAATCGTTCTCAGGGATCACCCATTCATCTTGAGAAGTCAATTCCATGATGTCCAACAAGTTCTTCAGCTGAGTCTGCTTCTATTTCACGGCTTCTCTTGGTAGTTAGTCAATAACTTGACTTCTTAGAAACATTCAGTCAACAGAATTATTTAACCTGAATATTCAACAAGTAATTGACCTATACAGTTTTAAAACTCACGAGGTAAATGCTTTATGTTAGATAATATTAATAGAGTTAAGATGGAACTTTATCTTGAGTCAGGTCAACGAAATTTTTCATTGAACACATGATCTTTAACGAACAGCTGACTTTATTAGTGCAAAGTTTTATTGTGGACGTAGCGAAGTAAAGATAATATAATAACGTAGTGATAATGTAAGGTGAAGTAGGGATAATAACACAGAGATAACATAATGGATGATAATAGTGAAGTAGAGATAAAATAATGGATGATAACAGTGAAGTAGATAACATAATGGATGATAATAGTGAAGTAGAGATAACATAATGGATGATAATAGTGAAGTAGAGATAACATAATGGATGATAACAGTGAAGTAGAGATAACATAATGGATGATAACAGTGAAGTAGAGATAATATAATGGATGATAACAGTGAAGTAATTATAATAACTGCAGTAGTAATGCGAATAGTGGAGAAGATATGACAGAATTGAAGTTATGATGATAACAGTAAAGAAGTAATGATAACAGTGTATTAGTGATGATAACATTGTAGTAGTGATGATAACAGTGTAGTAGTGATGATAACAGTATAGTAGTGATGATAACAGTGTAGTAGTGATGATAACAGTGTAGTAGTGATGATAACAGTGTAGTAGTAATGATAAACAGTGTATAGTGATGATAACAGTGTAGAAGTGATGATGAACAGTGATGTAGTTATGATAACACTGTAGTAGCTATGATAACAGTGTAGTAGTAATGATAACTGTGTAGTAGTGATGATAACGGCGTAGTAGTGATAATAATAGTGTAGTAGTGATGATAACAGTGTAGTAGTTATGATAACAGTGTAGTAGTGATGATAACAGTGTAGTAGTTATGATAACAGTGTAGTAGTGATGATAACAGTGTAGTAGTTATGATAACAGTGTAGTAGTGATGATAACGGCATAGTGATGATAATAGTGTAGTAGTGATGATAACAGTGTAGTAGTTATGATAACACTGAAGTAGTGATGGTAACAGTGTAGTAGTGATGATAACAGTGTAGTAGTTATGATAACAGTGTAGTAGTGATGATAACGGCATAGTGATGATAATAGTGTAGTAGTGATGATAACAGTGTAGTAGTTATGATAACACTGAATTAGTGATGGTAACAGTGTAGTAGTGATGATAATAGTGTAGTAGTGATGATAACAGTGTAGTAGTTATGATAATACTGAATTAGTGATGGTAACACTATAGTAGTTATGATAACACTGAAGTAGTAATGATAACAGTATAGTAGTTATGATAACACTGAAGTTGCAATGATAACAGTATAGTAGTTATGATAACACTGAAGTAGTGATGGTAACAGTGTAGTAGTGATGATAACACTGAAGTTGCAATGATAACAGTATAGTAGTTATGATAACACTGAAGTTGCAATGATAACAGTATAGTAGTTATGATAACACTGAAGTTGCAATGATAACAGTATAGTAGTTATGATAACACTGAAGTAGTAATGATAACAGTATAGTAGTTATGATAACACTGAAGTAGGGATGAACTGATTTTATAGAAATGATAACAGCTTAATTGTGACCAATGTATTTTTTGTGGTAATAAGATATCAATATCTTTGACATTGTATTTTAACAATGCCCAGTGAGGTTCAATAATACCCATTGCGCTATTGCTACTCAGGATGAATATGGGGTTCATAATAAACTTGTCGCTCAGACGACACAACTTAAATAAGTATCACCCAGGTGCTGTTTTACTGTTAAGTGTATTGGAATACCAAGTGTAAGGCATCATACTTATCATTTCCACTCACCCATGGATCGTCCTGGGTACTTCGGTTGTTATGAGTGGAACAATCTACCGAGTAGGGTGATAGAGGCTAGGACCTCGGGTGGCTATACAAAGAGATTGGACAAATATGAGTGGGAGGGGCTGGGTTTGGTGTCGTGGGTACGGAAGTAAATACTTAGGTAGTTTTGAGTAGTGGTGGTTTTGATAAGGACCTGCCTTGTATGGGCCAGTAGGCCTTCTGCTGTGTTCCTCCATTCTTATGTTCTTATGTTCTGATTTAAACAAGACTAGTCGCAGTGCTAAGGGGATTGTCCTACAAAGAAAGGTTAAGGAAAATTGGCCTGAGAACACTGGAGGACAGGAGGGTTAGGGGAGACATGATAACGAGGAATTGACAAGGTGGACAAAGACAAGATGTTCCAGAGATGGGACACAGAAACAAGGGGTCACAATTGGAAGTTGAAGACTCCGATGAGACAAAGGTATGTTAGGAAGTATTTCTTCAGTTATAGAGTTGTCAGGAAGTGGTATAGTCTGGAAAGTGACATAGTGGAGGCAAGAACCATACATAGTTTTAAGACGAGGTTTGATAAAGCTCATGGAGCAGGAAGAGAGAGAACCTAGTAGTAGTCAGTGAAGAGGCAGGGGTTAGGAGCTATGACTTGACCCCTGCAACCACAAATAGGATTTTGATGAGCTAAAGAGAAAAGACAGAGAAGCAAGATACTGCATAATAGGAACACTTCAGTCTGGAGGTCCCAAGGTGGTAATTGCAGTGATGTATAAACCACCACAAAACAGCAGGAGGCCAAGGAAAGATTATGATGAGAATAACGGAGCGATGGTTGACACACTGGCTGAAGTGGCCAGAAGGGCTCATGCGAGCAGAGCAAAGCTGCTGATTGTGGGTGACTTCAATCACAAGGAAATTGACTGGGAGAACCTGGAACCACATGGGGGCCCAGAAACATGGAGGGCTAAGATGATGGAGGTGGTACTGGAAACCCCCATGTACCAACACGTAACGGACACTACCAGAGAGAGAGGAGAGGATGAACCAGCAAGACTGGACCTAGTATTCACCTTGAATAGTGCAGATATTGAAGACATCACATATGAAAGACCCCTCGGGGCCAGTGACCACGTGGTTCTGAGCTTTGAGTACATAGTAGAGTTACAAGTGGAGAGGGAAGCAGGAAGGACAGGACGAATAAAGCCAAACTACAAGAAAAGGGACTACACACTCATGAAGAATTTCCTGCACGGGGTTCAGTGGGACAGAGAACTGGTAGGGAAATCAGTAAATGAGATGATGGAATATGTGACAGCAATATGCAAGGAAGCTGAGGAGAGGTTTGTACCGAAGGGTAACAGAAATAACGAGAGGCCAGGATGAGCCCTTGGTTCACCCAAAGGCCAAAACCAAAAAAAAAAAGTGTGCTAGAGAATGGAAGAAGTATAGAAGGCAAAGGACCCAGGAGAATAAGGAGAGCAGTCGTACAGCCAGAAATGAAAATGCACAGGTAAGAGGGGAGGCCCAACGACAATACGAAAATGACATATCAGCGAAAGCCAAATCTGACCCAAAGCTGTTGTACAGCCACATCAGGAGGAAAACAACAGTCAATGACCAGGTAATCAGGCTGAGGAAGGAAGGAGGAGAGATCACAAGAAACGACAGCAAAGTATGTGAGGAGCTCAACATGATATTCAAAGAAGTGTTCACAGAGGAGACAGAAGGAACTCCAGAAAGGTGGGGTACACCATCAAGTGTTGGACACAATACATACGGCCGAGGAAGAAGTGAAGAGGCTGCTAAGCGAGCTAGATACCTCAAAGGCAATAGGGCCGGATAACATCTCTCCATGGGTCCGGAGAAAAGGAAGAAGAGGCGCTATGTATACCACTAACAACAATCTTCAACACAGGGCGACTACCTGAGGTTTGGAAGACAGCAAATGTAGTCTCAATTTTTAAAAAAGGAGACAGACATGAAGCATTAAACTACAGACCTGTGTCACTGACATGTATAGTATGCAACGTCATGGAGAAGATTATCAAGAGAAGAGTGGTGCAGCACCTAGAAAGGAATGAGCTTATCAACGACAACCAGCACGGATTCAAGGACGGGACACAGGAAAATCCTGTGTCACAAACCTACTGGAGATTAGTGCAAAAGCATATGTAAATGACATGATGGAAGGAATAGACGCAGAAGTGTCCTTGTTTGCAGATGATGTGAAGCTGATGAGAAGAATTCAATCGGACGAGGACCAGGCAGAACTACAAAGAGATCTGGATAGGCTAAAGACCTGGTCCGGAAACTGGCTCCTGGAGTTCACCCCCACCAAGTGCAAAGTCCTGAAGATTGGGGAAGAGGAAAGAAGACCGCAGACAGAGTGCAGTCTAAGGGGCAAGAGACTACAAACCTCACTCAAGAAAAAGGATCTTGGGATGAGTATAACACATCTGAGGTGCATATCAACCAAATAATTGCTTCAGCATATTGGCTCCTAGAGAACCTAAGAACAGCATTCTGACATCTCATTAAGGAATCGTTTAGGACCCTGTACACCGTGTACATTAGGCCCATACTGGAGTATGCAGCACCAGTTTGGAACCCACACCTAGACAAGCACGTTTGCAACAATATTAATCCCGGAGCTGAGGGGCATCGACCTGACGACACTGGAGGACAGGAGATAGAGGGGATATGATAACGACATAAAATACTAGGAGGAATCGACAAGGTGGAAAGAGACAGGATGTTCCAGAGATGGGACACAGCAACAAGGGGTCGCAGTTGGAAGTTGAAGACTCAAATGCATCACAGGGATGTTAGGAAGTACTTCTTCAGTCACAGAGTTGTCAGGAAGTGGAATTGTCTAGGAAGTGATGTAGTGGAGGCAGGATCCATACATAGCTTTAAGAAGAGGTATGACAAAACTCATGGAGCAGGAAGATGATCTAGTAGCGGCCAGTAAAGAGGCAGGGCCAGGAGCTGTGACTGGACCCCTGCAACCACAACTAGGTGAGTACACACACACATTCAGGTTGAAGAAGGAACGAGGGGAGCTCACAGAGAACGCCCAGGAAGTATGTGAAGAGCTCAGCTCAAGATTCAGGGAGGTATTAACAGTGGAGACAGAGAGGCTCCAGAAACCGAAGTGGTAAGGTGCACCAGCATGTGCTGGACACACTGCACGCAACCGAGGATGAGGTGAAGAAACTGCTAGAGCAACTGCGTGAGGTGTGGAAGACAGCAAATGTAGTCCCGATTTTTAAGAAATGAGACAGACAGGCTGCAATAAACTACAGACCAGTGTCGCTGACATGTATTGTATGTAAAGTTATGTAGATTATCAGGAAAAGAGTGATGGAGCACCTAGAACGGAATGGCCTAATACATGATAACCAGCACGGCTTCAGGGAAAGAAAATCCAGCATTACGAACCTATTGGAGTTCTATGACAAGTTAACAGAAGTAAGACAGGAGAGAGAGGGATGGGTAGACTACATTTTCTTGGATTGTAAGAAGGCTTTTGACACAGTTCCACTCAAGAAACTAGTCGAAAAACTAGAGGAGCAGGCAGGAATATGAGGGAAAGTACTGCAATGGATCAGGGAATACCTGACAGGAAGGAAACAACGTGCGTCGGTCCGAGGCCAGGTGTCAGAGTAGGGGTTCCACAAGGGTCAGTCCTAGGTTCAGTTCTGCTTCTTGTATATGTGAATGATATGACGGAAGGGATAAAGTCAGAGGTGTCCCTGTTTGCAGACGATGTGAAACTAATGAAGAGAATACAAGAGAAAGAGGATAAGGTAAGCCTACAAGGAGGATCTGGACAGGCTGGAACCTGCTCTGACAAATAGCTCCAGGAGTTTAACCTCAGTAAGTGCAAAGTTATGAAGACTGGGGAAGGACAAAGGAGACTGCAAGAAATTGGAGAAAAGTGCAGAGATTTGAAGAAAGAGTAGTCCTGGGGTGAAAGTTCTAGCTTTAGTTACACTACTTTGGGAGTTTGTTCCACTCATCTAAAAAATGATTGCAAAACCAGTTCTTCCCTATTTATTTACTAAATCTAGATGTGCCCAAGTATTGCTACGAGTCCCGTCATGATTAGATATTTGGAGCACGTTATTTATATCTCCTTAATTTGTACTTCTTTTCCATTTGTACACTTCAGTCATATCCTTCACTTCTACATTTTTCCAGAGCCCCATTTCAGTTCCTTTTCCCAATGCTCGTAGGAAAGGTTTCTGATACATAGGATTAACTTTGTGCATTTTCGAGTGAATTTTTGCTCATTCTATAGTACGATCTCCAGAAATGAGCAGCTTATTCTTTATTAGGCCTCGAAAACATCAAGTTGAAATATAACTTCAGGATATGTCTTTTATATATATATATATATATATATATATATATATATATATATATATATATATATATATATATATATATATATATATATATATATATATATATATATATATATTGTTTTCTGAAATGTTGCCAAGACTCATACTAGCATTATATTGGACATTTAAGGGCTGTACTCATAGCTTTAAATTTATGCTAACCAGAACAACTAAATCTTTCTCTCATTCACTTTGACTAAGTTCTACATAAGTTATTTTCAGTTTCCTCGGATTAGAACATTACATTTGTCAACATTGAGTTGAATCTGCCACTTCTCCGACTACAATTTCAACCAACCCACCTCATCCTGTAGCAGTCTGGATTCTTCAGAAATTACTTAACAGCCTAATTTAGTATCACTGGCAAACTTGCTTGACTTGTTGTTTATTCCCCATCTACGTCGTTTATATTCATTGTGAACAAGAGTCCCCAAAGTAACCACTGTGACTCCACGTGTAACAGATACCCATTCTGATTTCTTCCGATTTATGAACACCCACTGTTGTTTGATGACTTAGACACAAGTGTAACATTTGCGTACCTTCATTGGCGAGAATGCTCGTCTGCGTAGCAGGCTTCTTCAACAGAGTACTGGCGAATGACACTGCAGACAGAAAAAAGAAGAAATTTTGAAGTAGTCAGTCCCTCGCCATGAGAAATACACCATCTCAAATTTCTTCTATTGTCTATTGTGTTATATTCGGCTGTGTTCTACTGGTGAAACCTGCTAAACAAGCGAAACGTTTCGGCAATCAACTTACCCAACAGTTCCACATGTCTTTTTTCACCTCTTGTGGGTAGTGCACAGTATAACATCAATAATATATTCTCTGTTGCCCACCAGTCAACAATACCTCGACTCAAGAGGTAATTTCTTCTGTACCATGTGTGAACCTTTATCAAGAGACTTATTCCTTATCATGGTCTACTGTCTCAAATATCTGAATCAAAACGTTTACACAAATTAACCGCATTTAGAAGCCGGAAACTTCTGTCGCCTTTATATTCTTCAAAGAGGTTAGTTAATTCGTAAGGCAAGAGTGTTCCTTATAAAACCGTGCTGAGATTATTGATCAAATTTTGTCTTTCGAATTGCATATGCAATTATTGATTCCATTAACTTTCCCAGAGTTGAGGTTAGGCTGACTGGAGTATAATTTGAAGCTGAGAGTATCTCATTTGCTTTTCCATTTATCCATGACGATATCCAATCGTAGTTTTGTGTTGAAGAGACGAGCTAATGATTTGCTAAGTTACTCCTTACATTCCTTTAGAGCTCTTGAAAACAGCTGGTCAGGTCCTGGTGATTTATTTGGCTACATTCTTTCTTGTTGTCTGATCATAATGTCACTAGTTACCTTGATCTTGCACAAATAATTTTCTTACTGACCTGTATAATTACTGATCTCTAAAATTACGTTTGTATCCACTCGTGTAAAAAAAAAACTAAGAGGAAACATATGTTTAAAATGTACACGTATTGGGCCAGTAAGAATATCCTGATCTGATTTACATTTAAGTAGGCCTATCTTTACCCTGATAGTATTCCTGTATTTCTGAAAATTAAACCTTTAGGTTGGTTTTAAGTTTCCTAGTAACCTTATTTGCTTATTCTCTTTTAGTTTCCCTTGTTCTTTATTTTCTGCTTTCCTAAACTGAATATATACTGGTCAGTGACTCTTTTGACTCGCCTGTAAATATTTGTTTTATCCAAAGAAATGTTTTTGTCTGTTTATAGATCTGGGGTCATTATTTGTTTGATCTGTATTATGAAGTAGGTTTAAATGAGGCTTGTTCAACCTGCTTTGAAAAATGTCGTACTGACAACCGTATCGTTGTCAGAAAAACATTAATACTATGAAGAGTATTAATGTTTCGCTAATTATTTATTATGAATTAGCGTTTCTATGTCTAGAGCAGTGAACCTGATAATGGTTTCGTCTTGTCTTACATTCTGTCTAAGAATGCTCTTATTTGAAGGCCAAAATATTTTGAAGGGAGGGGGCGACGCTCCCCTAGCCCCCCCTTAAATGCGGACCTATATGTTATATTAAAAACAGATCACTGTGTGGGTCACTGGTATACAAATTTACAGAAACATAACCACTAATTTTATTACAGAGTTACAAATGTGAACTTTAAAGAAAGAATGTCAACAATAAATTCGCCCTCACTGGAAGATAAGAAAGAATGTCAACAATAAATTCGCCCTCACTGGAAGATAAGAAAGAATGTTAACAATAAATTCGCCCTCACTGGAAGATAAGAAAGAATGTCAACAATAAATTCGCCCTCACTGGAAGATAAGAAAGAATGTCAACAATAAATTCGCCCTCACTGGAAGATAAGAAAGAATGTCAACAATAAATTCGCCCTCACTGGAAGATAAGAAAGAATGTCAATAATAAATTCGCTCTCACTGGAAGATAAGAAAGAATGTCAACAATAAATTCGCTCTCACTGGGAGATAAGAAAGAATGTCAATAATAAATTAGCTCTCACTGGAAGATAAGAAAGAATGTCAACAATAAATTCGTTCTCACTGGAAGATAAGAAAGAATGTCAATAATAAATTAGCTCTCACTGGAAGATAAGAAAGAATGTCAATAATAAATTAGCTCTCACTGGAAGATAAGAAAGAATGTCAACAATAAATTCGCCCTCACTGGAAGATAAGAGTTTAGTAGCTATGATAACGGTCTAAATGCCCATGAAAGTTGTGTTATAAAATATGATTTTAAGAATAACAATTAAAGTACAAGAAAACACGTTAATGTATTACGTAAAAAGATTTTTTTATATATAAAATGTAAAAGGAATTATTTATTTACAGGGAATAATTACTAATTGATAATTACCCATTTTACATCTTTTTTTTTACGCCCACAGTGTCCAAAAAAACTTGGGATATGTATCGTCATGTACAGACACCCAACCTGACGTACATCATTATGACTTTAGGCTCTCGGCTCCTGTACTGCGAATTTGGTATTTAAAGGCAATGTCGGGGGAGTTGAAAATTTATGGTAAAGCAAATCAAGTTACGATCATTTAGAATCTTTGGTGACATGGGTAAAGGGATGATGATGTACATGCATACACACATACACACACACTCACACACACACACACACACACACACACACACACAAGCGACGTAGTGGAGGCAGGAACCATACATAGTTTTAAGACGAGGTATGATAAAGCTCATGAAGCAGGGAGAGAGATAGGACCTAGTAAAGACCAGTGAAGAGGAGGTGCCAGGAGCTAAGACTCGACCCCTGCAACCACAAATAGGTTAGCACACACACACACACATTCATACACACACACGCACACACACACACAAACATTCATACACACATACATTCATACACAACAAGGGGACACAGTTGGAAGTTGAAGACTCAGATGAATCACAGGGATGTTAGGAAGTATTTCTTCAGCCACAGAGTGGTCGGGAAGTGGAATAGCTTGGGAAGCGATGTAGTGGAGGCAGGTTCCATACATAGCTTTAACAAGAGGTATGATAAAGCTCATGGCGCAGGGAGAGTGACCCAGTAGCGGCCAGTGAAAAGGCGGGGCCAGGAGCTGTGAATCGACCCCTGCAACCACAACTAGGTGAGTACAATTAGGTGAGTACACACACACGCACACACAGGGATGTTAGGAAGTATTTCTTCAGCCATAGAGTAGTCAGGAAGTGGAATACTTTGAGAAGCGATGTAGTGGAGGCAGGATCCATTCATAGCTTTAAGAAGAGGTATGATAAAGCTCAGTCACAGAGTGGTCAGGAAGTGGAATAGCTGTCAGTGAATAGGCTGGGCCAGGAGCTATGACTCGACCCCTGCAACCACAACTAGGTGAGTACACACACACACACATATATATATATATATATATATATATATATATATATATATATATATATATATATATATATATATATATATATATATATATATATATATATATATATATATATATATATATAAAGAGCAACGCTCTTCTTGCCAAATAAGACAAGCGAAAATTTGTGTATACAATAATTTCGCAAAAATCATTCTGAACCAAACGATAAAATATATTTCACTGTGTTTTTATTAAATTATTATAAACTTATCTAAAATATATTTAGTTGGATTAGTCTAAATTAAATTGCGCTTGTTATAATAAGGTTAGATACGTTTTCTAAGGTTATTTTGGTACAAAATTATTAATTTTTACATTAGCATAAATGAAAAATACGTCTTTAAACGTTTAAGAGAAAATTTTAGAAAGGACAAAATTTTAAATGTGTTCTTGCTTATTGACCAGTTTTACCTATTCGGCACGACATACATACATATACATATATATATATATATATATATATATATATATATATATATATATATATATATATATATATATATATATATATATATATGTATATATATATATATATGTATATAATTTTAGGCAAGGATAGGAGAGACTATAGTAAATGAACTGAGGTTTTGGTAAATGGCCAGTTGGCTAGATGATAGATTAGCTAGTTAGCTTGAAAAATGCTTTTATTCGTAAATTATATTTTTCTACGGTTAACTGACTAGCAGATTGAATGTCTGGCTGTTGTCTTCCTGACTACGTGGTGAGTTTCCTCACTACCTTGCTAAATGGCTAGCTGACTGGAAGGCTCGTTGGCTGTATATAAACTTGAATTGTTGGTTACTTAACTAGTTAGCTATATAGTTGGCTGATTGGGTGGATGGTTATTTAGCTAACTTGTTACCTAAAATGCTAGTTAATTTATTAAAATTTATAATAATATTAATAATAAAATAATAATAATAAAATAATAATAAAATAATAATAATAATAAAATAATAATAATAATAATAATAATAATAATAATAATAATAATAAATTATTATTATTATTATTATTATTATTTTTATTATTATTATCCATAAATTTAATTTTAAAAGCAAAGCAAATTAATACGTTTACTAACAATAAGGGAACAAATAATATAGCCTTTCCTCACATATACACACAGTAGCGCTTACAGCACTACTGTCAAGACAATAACACACGCACACCAACACTACTGTCAAGACAATAACACACGCACACCAACACTACTGTCAAGACAATAACACACGCACACCAACACTACTGTCAAGACAATAACACACGCACACCAACACTACTGTCAAGACAATAACACACGCACACCAACACTACTGTCAAGACAATAACACACGCACACCAACACTACTGTCAAGACAATAACACACGCACACCAACACTACTGTCAAGACAATAACACACGCACACCAACACTACTGTCAAGACAATAACACACGCACACCAACACTACTGTCAAGACAATAACACACGCACACCAACACTACTGTCAAGACAATAACACACGCACACCAACACTACTGTCAAGACAATAACACACGCACACCAACACTACTGTCAAGACAATAACACACGCACACCAACACTACTGTCAAGACAATAACACACGCACACCAACACTACTGTCAAGACAATAACACACGCACACCAGCACGCCCCCGGTGGCCTAGTGGGTAAAGCTCTTGCTTGACGCACGGAGGGGCCGGGTTCAATTCCCGGTGGGGCAGAAACATTTCGAAGTGTTTCCTTACATACACATACACACACACATATATACAACAGGCCTAGTGTCTAATTGACATGTGCCTAGGACAAAATGGTAACTAACTAACTAACTAACACTCACACTGTGTTCCTTCCCCAGATAAGGAGTGCGTCTAACACACTCACACTGTGTTCCTTCCCCAGACAAGGAGTGCGTCTAACACACTCACACTGTGTTCCTTCCCCAGATAAGGAGTGCGTCTAACACACTCACACTGTGTTCCTTCCCCAGACAAGGAGTGCGTCTAAAACACTCACATTGTGTTCCTTCCCCAGACAAGGAGTGCGTCTAACACACTCACACTGTGTTCCTTCCCCAGACAAGGAGTGCGTCTAACACACTCACATTGTGTTCCTTCCCCAGATAAGGAGTGCGTCGACCTGGACAATCCAGTATCCGGTTATGTGGACGTGAAGGGCCGAGTTGTGGGCTCCGTGGCCACCTACAGGTGTCAGGAGGTGGGTACAGGTGTCAGGAGGTGGGTACAGGTGACAGGAGGTAAGTGCAGGTGTCAGTGTGGGTACCATGGGTAAATACAGGTATCATGAGGCCAATCATAATGTCAGACTCGCGATTATATAAAATGCAAAAGCCGGTGATTGTATGTGCTTGCCGGAGCTCATTTGGCAGTTTTAGATAATAATTGGAGATTGTGGATGACTATGAGAGAATGTAAGCAATTGTGGGTGAGTGTGAAAGGCTGGGTGATTGTGGGACTTGTGAATGACGGCAATGGCACAATGACATACAGAATTTTTTAATGTATTTTGCAAGAACAGTTTGACTTGGTTATGCAGAGATGCCCAGTGAGTGTTGGTTTGTTTGGTCCGGACGAGGCAATTACCCGCTCTTGTGTTGCAGTATTAATGTAATTGCAATATTTCTTTATTTGTAGTTGGGAAAATAGTAACAAGTGTCATTTATTATTTATTAACGTGTGTACACACACACACATACACACACACACACACACACATCCACATACACACACACATCCACACATCCACACACACACACACACACACATCCACACACACACACACACACACACATACACATCCACACGTACTACTGTGCATTTTTAATATGCAGGACTCCAACCCAGAGCTCCGACTCTTCCTGCAGAGCTGCAACACAACACTTAGATACAACACAAGAAATGAGTGTTTTATTTTTATATACCAAGTATGCGACTTAAACTATGCACAAACTCCATGCAAATAAAGGGCTGTAAAATTTGGAACTCCCTTCTGCAAGATGCGATAAGTTCCCATTTTAGTCACCTGTTTCAAAAATATAGTTTAAGAAGGAGCTTCTAAGTCTGATTGAAACCCCTGTTAAGATAAACTAGGTTTATACCTGATGTATCAACAGTAATCTCTCTTGATCCGAATCTTATTAGAATTTACTATAAATTGATGTTCTCAATAAAACCAGTCTTTCTCAACACCTGCATTAATTGATGTGTTATAGAAAAATTTTATACACGATCTTAAAATGTCATAATTCAGAAACTGAATTGCTACTATACATAAAATGTCAAATTTTTCAAAGCATAACATTCTGGTAAACTAACTTAAATGTATAATCGTCCAGTATTTATAAGTTAATTTAAAGTCTGCCAGAAATGGAATGCATAACTGAGGAGTTTATATAACGTAGTTTGTATATGGCAATGAATCGTAAGTCAAGTGTATGCTATACTATGCTTTATAGACATAAAGTTTGTATGTGTGTGTGTGTGGTGTGTGTGTGTGTGTGTGTGTGTGTGTGTGTGTGTGTGTGTGTGTGTGTGTGTGATTTTGTTTATCTATACTTGTTTCCCCTAAATACGTTTGCGAAAATAGATTCAACTTGTGAATCAACTTTATCAGGCAACCCACCACCCGATTATCAAAATCATAGCAACAATTCATAAAGCAACAACAATTCACTCTAATAATGAACGTTGATGGAGAAATTTCCCGTTGAGTCACTAGTTTACAAAATGCTGCCGGGCACGAATTGTCATTGCAAATTTTTAACCAAAAACACAGATATTTAATGAATAATAATTAGTTGCTGAGAATTACAAACACAATAGTTTCGCTTTTGGACCACAGAAAGATCTTTGTTTTTGTTATGACTGGTTGAGCTGGGTTCATTTTCGTTGCTGATATGTTGATATTTTAATTTTCCTTCATTTTTTAATTTCCTACTCACTTGTGTTGTGGACTTTAGACTTTTTATTCCTAGTTCTCTATTTCTTTCTCTGGGTAAATAAAGTTTTATTTAGGAAAGTTCGCAGAAAATTTTAAAAAATGGACGATTGAAAACAAATCACAGAATGGAATAGAGACAAGTTGATAAATTAGACACATGTGCAACTCTTGGGTATCTCTATTATGGAAACGTTTCGCCCCACAGTGGCATCATCAGTCCATACAAAGAAGAATGGTGAAGATCAGAAGGAGTTTGAGGTAATCAGTCCCTCAGCCTGGAGTTGATGTAATCCTTCCATCAATCTTGAAAAAAATGAACTGTTAAAGATACCCAAGTGTTGCAATGTGTCTAATATACCTTAAATCTGTGTGACACTTTTTTTCTGAAACTGGAATTTTGTGGAGCCTAGTTGTTTTTCAGCTCACTGTGAGTCTTTCAAGTGTCAAGACTGACAATTACGTGTGTCATGCTGTCAGCCTTTTTGGAAAAAAAAACATCAAGATGTCTGCCCAGGCGACCACCAATCAATTTTGAATTCGTTAAAAAAAAACATACACGCAAGTGATGCCTTGCCATGATGAGTCGTACCTCCTGATGGTGTTGTGATGATTTATAAAATTTTGGTTCCTGTCAATCCATGAATGGTTTTATACTGATCATAACTACCATCGTGTGTTCAGATGAATTACGTTACTTTATAACTAAAGTACGAAATACGCTGTTCACTCAGAGGTGCCCTGGGAAGCGCATCACTAAAATATGTTACTCTTCTTAATTGAAGTGTCATGTCTGTCACCGGTGTCATCTTTTACCACTCAATCACCCGGTCAGAGCTGTCGTTAACTGACAAATTTTCAGAGGAATATTAAAGCATGTCATTCACTCGTAACCGGGAAATAATTGCTCATTCATTCGTATTCTGTCTGTCTGTCTGTCTGTCTGTCTGTCTCTCTCTCTCTCTCTCTCTCTCTCTCTCTCTCTCACACAGTTTTTCTTATATTTATATTTAAATGTAGTGTGAGGTAGAAAAAATGAGTGAGAATGAGAGAGGATGTAATGAGAGGAAACAGCGAAGATAAAGTGAGAACGATTGTAGAAAGTACGTGGATGTGTTTGTGAGACACAATATGGAAAAAAAAAAAACGTGAAAATTAGCAGTACGTCTACGTAATATGTAGACCATTAATTTGTTGTGTAAGATACATGAAGTCCTTCCATGAATAATATGAGGTAATACCCTTGAATTTCTGTTATAAAGACTCTTTGATATGGTAGAGAATGGTGAATATTGCCAACAAGATGAGAAACACTAGTTTATGTGTTGATGAGCACGTCTGGTGCACACTCTGGTGCACACTCTGGTGCACACTCTGGTGCACACTCTGGTGCACACTCTGGTGCACACTCTGGTGCACACTCTGGTGCACACTCTGGTGCACACTCTGGTGCACACTCTGGTGCACACTCTGGTGCACACTCTGGTATCTTGATTGAAATTTCTACAAGTTAGAAGATCTTTTGGACAGGAAACTTTTGGGTTCTTTTAGGGACTTATGTGACCTGACGTCACCTTTGTTTACTCCTCAACACGTCTGAGGATCTCTGATGTAAACAAACCTTCCCTCTTCCTCCAGGGTTGTTAATATATGACTTATTAATATATGAAGTCACATATTAACAACCCTGGTAGAAGAGGGTGGGTTTGTTTATATCAGAGATCCTCAGACGTGTTGAGGAGTAAACAAAGGTGACGTCAGGTCACATAAGTCCCTAAAAGAACCCAAAGGCTCCCTGTCCAAAAGATCTGCTACCTTGCGGAACTTTCAGTCAGCACAGCAGTGTGCAGCAGACGCCCTCATCAACACATGAACTAGTGCAGCGAATACTCGTTTGAATAATCTAAGATTAGCAATGGGTAATCTCAACGTAGAGTCATTCATGACTCTATATACGATATTTTAAGTCCATCTTTGAATATTCGGTCCCAGAATGTAATCCACATTTAATTTATCAGATCAAGAAACTGGAAAAAGTGTAATGGGACAAGTCCCGGAGCGAAGGGTATTAAGCAGTGAGGAGATACTGAAGGCGAGGCTGACGACAACTGAGGATAAAAGAACAAGGGGAGACATGATATACTAAAATATACTAATAGAGATGACAGGACTGTTCGAGATGGGGAAAAAAAGTACACGATGACACAAAAATTTAAAACACTGAATGAGTCGGGAAGCATTTTCTGTCTGAAAGCAATCAGAATTGAAATGACCTGGACAAAAAAGTAGAGAAGGCAGGTTCCATACATTGTTTTAAGAACAGGCATGCCAGGGTACACAAGATTTGGAAGAAATAAGCCTGGCAAGCGTCAAGTTAAACGGCAGGGCCATGAACCGAGACACGACCCCACCAACCGCAAATAGGTGCGTACAGAGTGGTAGGATACACCTACATAAATACATGCCAAGAGCAAATTCTCTAAATTATTATTTAATGTATTCAAATAGCAAATCATTTGAGCGTTTGTTTAAGAGACTAATGAACAAATAACCTGGGTCGGTGTACGTGTGTTAAGCGAGCGTAAATTTTATAATGCTCTGATCTGGTTCAGTTTTAATGACATTGCAGGAAATTCACTAATTCGCAAATCTGCTAGTATTCGAATTTTAATTTATTTTCTAGTTTCGTGTTTCTTGATATATATTTTTTATATATTTTTTGTTATTTATAGACGGGGTTGTAAAAGAAGTGTATAGGAGTGGAAGATACTTGCTGATGACACTGTGTTCTTCAGAGATTCTGATGAGAAGTTGCAAAGGGTTGGTGGACGAGTCTGGGAGGGAGTGAGGTGGAAGTGAATGTGTTCCGATATTTGGGAGTTGACTTGTTAGCAGATGGGTTTATGAGAGACGAAGTGAAACATAGAAATGACGAGGAAAAAAGGTGAGTGGTGCGTGGGTTCATCTGTGGAGACAAAGAACGTAATCCATGGAGGAAAAAGGGAAATGTATGAGAGTATAGTGGTACCAACGCTCTTACATGGGTGTGAAGCATGGGTTGTGAATGTTGCAATAAGGAGAAGGCCGAAGGCAGTGGAGATATCTTGTCGAAGGGCAATGTGTGGTGTGAATATTAAGCACAGGATCCGTAGCTTGGAGATTAGGAGGTGCGAGGTTACTAGAAGTATTATCCAGAGAGTTGAACAGGGGTTGTTGAGGGGGTTTGGACGTTGAAGAGGATGGACAAAATAGGATGACTTGGAGAGAAGGCGGGATAGGTGCCGTCCTAAGGAAGGTTGGAGAGAGGGACGGGGGTAAAGGAGGTTTTTGTATTAAATTTTTTTTAAGTACAACTATAATTTTAAAATTCTTAAATAGAGAATGAATATCAAGAAAGTTATCATGGTAAAGAAGAACCACCATATTCTTGGTTGAATATGCTTCTTTGTCCTTTTTTGAATTGTAAGATGTACCTCCGGTAATTTTAAAAAAATTGTCAGTTAAATTTTGTGGGTATTTTACGTAACTTGCTGTTTCATAAATCTTCAAAATTTCCTCATTTGTGAGGTGGAGCGCAAATACGCAAGCTCTCAAACACACACACACACACACACACTCTCACACACACACACACACACTCACACACACACACACTCACACACACACACACTCATACACTCACACACACACACTCACACACACACAAAGAAGACCGCTGACAGAGTACAGGCTAGGTGGACAAAGGCTACAAACCTCAGCAAAGGAGAAAGACCTTGGGGTGAGTATAACGCCAAGCACGTCTCCGGAGGCACACATCAACCAGATAACTGCGGCAGCATATGAGCGACTGGCAAACCTAAGATTAGCGTTCCGTTACCTAAACAAGGAATCGTTCAAGACACTGTACACCGTGTACGTCAGGCCCATACTAGAATATGCAGCACCAGTCTGGAACCCACACCTGGTCAAGCACGTAAAGAAACTAGAGAAAGTGCAAAGGTTTGCGACAAGGCTAGTTCCACAACTCAGGGGTCTGTCCTATGAAGAAAGGTTGAGGGACATAGGACTAACAACACTGGAGGAAAGAAGGGTCAGAGGAGACACGATAACGACATACAAAATACTGCGGGGAATCGACAAGGTAGACAGGGACAGGATGTTCCAGAGAGGGAACACAGAAACAAGGGGACACAACTGGAAGCTGAAGACTCAGATGAGTCAAAGGGATGTTAGGAAGCATTTCTTCAGCCACAGAGTAGTCAGGAAGTGGAATAGTCTAGAGAAAGATATAGTGGAGGCAGGAACCATACATAGTTTTAAGACGAGGTATGATAAAGCTCATGGAGCAGGGAGAGCAGAGACCCAGTAGCGGACAGCGAAGAGGCGGGGCCAGGAGCTGAGTCTCGACCCCTTCAACCACAATTAGGTGAGTACAATTTGGTGAGTACACACACACACACACACCCAGAGATATTTTTTTAGAAATAACTTACTTTTAAATGAGTTCTTGTTAATTGACTAGATTTACCTATTCAGGACGATATATATATATATATATATATATATATATATATATATATATATATATATATATATATATATATATATATATATATATATATCGTCCTGAATAGGTAAATCTAGTCAATTAACAAGAACTCATTTAAAAGTAAGTTATTTCTAAAAAAATATCTCTTATACGTTTTAAGATATATTATTTTCATTTATGTTAATGTAAAACGTAATAATTTTGCACCAAAAGAACCTTACAAAACTTACCTAACCTTATTATAACAAGCGCAATTTAATTTAGCCGAATCAAACTAAATATAGTTTACATAAGTTTGCAATAATTTAATAATAAACAAACACAATGAAATATATTATTTTTCGTTACGTTCAGAATGATTTTTGCGAAATTATTGCATACACAAATTTTCGCTTGCCTTATTCGGCAAGAAGAGCGTTGCTATTTAAGCCAAAAATCGCAAGTTTTACCTATTCGGCACGACACACACACACACACACACATATATATATATATATATATATATATATATATATATATATATATATATATATATATATATATATATATATATATATATATATATGCATCTGTGTGTGAATGTATTTTTATATATGCAGTGAGATTCAAAGATACAGGTGATATTTTAATATAAAAATATGACCTCACGTGTGACCCTACTCATTGAGCGTGGGAATATTGTGAAGTTCTTAGTCACATGTAAAGAGAAAATTTAAGAGTGACCTGTCAGGTGAAGGGGAATTTTGTCAACATAATTTATATTCTCAAATTATACTCATTATAAATTAATCTAATTTATACTGTCCTGATCTTATATTCATATTGCAACCTGGACCTGCTTCATACAACCTCCTCAGCCTTTTGAAAATCAATTGAGTAGTATAATATCTTTCACGTGAATAACCAGAGTATTAAACTCTTGTAAAGTTCTAATGCTGTTTTTGTGAAGGTATAATCTTAGTTTAAAACTTTTTTTGATTTGCCATTACAAACTTCATTGCATTTTTTACAGGAAATATTATACACACAGCCATCAACATTTTTTGGATTTTTTATTTTTTTTATTTTTTTTATACTGTACCAGAAATTTTAAATATAACCTTGATATTGAAGTTCTTAAGCAAGGTATATCACGAAAGCTCCTATGATAAGGTAGAACCAACATATTCTTGGTTGAATATGGTTCTTTGAGAATTGTAAAATGTACTTCTGGCAATTTTATGATGTTTTGAATATTTTAGATCATAAGAAATTTCATAATTCATCAATATTTCCTCATCTTTGAATTCTGGGCTGCAAATGCGCAAAAATTCCTGAACATGAGAAGAATACAGAAGTTTTAACTTTGTTATGTGAAGAATGATAGTGTACATAAGAGCAGTTATTTGTTGGTTTTCTGTGGACATTGATTTTAGATTCTTGGTTCCCAATAATAATTAAAACCTCTAAAAATGACAATATGTAATTTTCTCCAAACTCAACAGTAAAATTAATGGATGGAGCTATACTACTTAATTCAAGCAGGAAATGGTTGATATCTGTATTCTTGGACATTAATCATATAATGTCAGCCACATATCTGTATTATTTAGCTTTATCGGGAAAAATTCAGGTAAACAGTCTGGTTTCATAAAATAACATGTGCAAATTGCTGAGGACTAGAGAGAGTGAATTTCCCAATGCCATACCAAACTTCTGAGTGTAAAACTCTTCATTGAACACAAACTTTACATGAACAATGCTCCACCTTACTCTGTCTGTCAGCAGTGCCACCACAGCTCCATCTTACTGTCTGCAGGGTTACCACCTGATCGGGCAGGCGACGAGGCACTGTCAGGCCAACGGGATCTGGACGTCAGCACCTCCCGAGTGTCGTGAGAACTGTATGTCCTTCTTAAGCTAACTTTCCACTCCTAAATATTATTAGTAATATTTTAGTGACAATATATGTAAAAGCCTTTTGCTATTACTTATATGTATATATATGTTGTGCTTAATAAGCAGAACTTGCCGAATTCTATTAGAAATTAGACTTTTCCCAAAAAATTCTTACAAATTGAGTGATATATTTTTTTTCATTGACAATGATACAAAATATTTTAGTTTTGGACCAAACCTAACTTAGAAATCTCAATTAACCTAGTTTAATCTATCGTAATTTTTTTTTAGATAAATTCTGCTATGTACTATATGGTGATGCATTTTTTTTTTATTTTACAATACATGACGGGAAATGTCCCTCTTGTGCAACCACGAGTTTCTCCCCAGTTTACTGCACCCATTCCTTCCTCTCCCCAAGCCTGTCCTAAACTCAAGCCCTCTACCCCAGAGAATTACATCCACCATTCTCTACAGTGTACTATGCCTACACCCTAAGAACACACTCTCCTACAGTGTACTGCATTGACCCGCCCACAATTCCCAACGCCCGTCACAACGGCATGGTTGGCCAGACCAGATTTGAAGTGAATCAGACATTATTATACTCCTGTTATGAGGGCTATACAACACGGGGCTTCGACGTGGCCAAGTGCTTCCTCTATAACAACACTATGCAATGGTTCGGCCCAGAGATTGAGTGTGAAGGTGAGTCCAGAGTGTGTGTGTGTGTGTGTGTGTCTGTGTGTGTCTGTGTGTGTCTGTGTGTGTCTGTGTCTGTGTGTGTCTGTGTGTGAGTAAAAATAATTGAATACTGATTTATCGTTTCTCTTGGAAGTTCAATCTCTTGCGTTCTCTATCACCAGGGAATATAGCTTCATACCCGTTTTATATGCATTTTCATCATTGTATCTTGTAGAGAAGACATTCACACTGCCTCTACCTTCTCTAAGACATTCACACTGCCTCTACCTTCTCTAAGACATTCACACTGCCTCTAGCTTCTCAAAGACATTCACACTGCCTCTACCTTCTCAAAGACATTCACATTGCCTCTAGCTTCTCAAAGACATTCACACTGCCTCTAGCTTCTCAAAGACATTCACACTGCCTCTACCTTCTCTAAGACATTCACACTGCCTCTAGCTTCTCAAAGACATTCACACTGCCTCTAGCTTCTCAAAGACATTCACACTGCCTCTACCTTCTCAAAGACATTCACACTGCCTCTACCTTCTCTAAGACATTCACATAATCAGTAGTGATTCATCATTTACCAGACCCATTTTTAATGTCAGTATCGCAGCAATATTAGAGAAATAAAGCTAACTGATTTAATAGAGATGGAGGGGGAGGGGGACTTAGTGACCTATTTAATAACATGCAACACAGTCATTTATGTAGGATGGCGATATTCTTGCTCAGTTCACTTCATTCTTCTCCTCAGCCAAATCATGCGGCGATCCTGGGGAGATCCTTAATGGCTTCAAAGAAGGGTCTTGCTTCTCCTTCTCCTGCAGAGTGACCTACCAGTGCCGCCCGGGGTTCGAACTGGTGGGCAAGAGCAACAATTATTACTGCCAACACGACGGCACCTGGACTCCACAAAAACTACCTGTCTGCACACGTTAGTACCTCCTGGAGATGCCGTCTCTTAAACCTTACTTTGAAACTTGTTTTCATGCCGCTAATTCTTCTCTTTCTTCCTGCCCTTCTTCTCTGATCCTGATTCTCCTGTCTCTCCCTCTTCTCTCCCTCTCTCTCCGTCCTTCAGCGGTGCAGTGCGACATCCCAGAAAACCCGGACAAAGGGAAGGCCATCTTCATAGCGGTGTCGTACAACGCAGTGGTCTCCTACGACTGCAACTATGGCTACATGATCGTCGGCTCCTCCACCAGACGATGTGGCGCCGACAAGAAGTGGAGCGGGGTTAAACCCATTTGTAAACGTGGGTGGTGTTGTGATTTGTGGTCTCTGCTGGATATTAGTTAGTCCGTTTGTGAGAGTGGTGAAGCGTATTTAGGTAGTTTGTGAATGTGATGAATTGTAGTTAGTAAATTTGTGAATGTGGTGAATAGCAGTTAGTCAGTAAGATAGTCTAATAGTTTTTTTCTTTTGGTGGGGTTGGGAGACTTTGTATAGATTGATTTCCAGTAGTACTCTGCTGGGGACGCTAGAATCTTAAATAGAATTTCATATATAGTTGAGGAGAAAGCTAAATTAATGTCTTAGAAAAACAATTTTCAGTCACTATTTCAATTAGTCATCTGAAAGCTATACTAGAAAGCTATGCTAGAAAGCTATGCTAGAAAGCTATGCTAGAAAGCTATGCTAGAAAGCTATGCTAGAAAGCTATGGAGCGCATCCTGAGAATAAGTGCAATATTTGTTAACAATCTTAGGGAGGCACTCGTTAGTGCAGTTTACCAGTGAAAATAAGTAGCATCGTTGCTTAGTGGAAGGGCCATCGGCTCGCAACCGAAGAATCCAGGCTCAATCTCGGGCGTGTCGAAACAGCCGGGTAAGTTGCGTCGCACATGTTGTTCAAGTTCACTTGGTAGTAAGTGGGAACGTAGGTGTTAGCGGACTATTGTGGATCGTACCCTTGGCAAAGGGGAGGATATTTTAGAATATATCTTTGAAGTGAGCTGAGGAAATATAACAGTCCTTGATCAATAAATGTAACAATGGAAAAAATGGATGAGATGGCGAAGCAAAAAAAAAGGAGGCAAAAAAGAGAATAATAATAAGATATATACTTTTTAATCTACATCATGTATGGTTCTCAACAACAGAGAGACTCCCTCTTTCTGACACCCTCACAAGAAATATAAATCACTTACTTTTCTGGGCATGGAGGTGAGATCAAAGTCGTGAGATGCAGATTAACCGTCTAACTCTCTGTATTGACTTAAACTATCTCCTCCTTGCTTTCTTGTTTATACTTCAAAAAGGTCTTACTTACTCTACAAGTCACAACTTTCTCACGCCATTAATGGACGTCAATAACATGGCCATTTCGCTGCTTTAGAAAGTTTAAGCCACTATGGAAAATATTTGGTGCAAAGTTAACCTTTCTTACAGATATAACTCTCTTTGTATAGCGTTATAACGCCATACATATAAGCCGTACAGTAAGGTGACTGATGAATAGAAGAACTAGGTCGTGATTGTGTCACTTCTGTTGTTGTTGGGTGTCAACAGTGACCTCACCTTCACTTGTTTAGTTTTCCCGTGAAGGAATCCTCGAACATAAGCATGCAAAACTCACAATCAACATGCAAAACTCACAATCAACATGCAAAACTCACAATCAACATGCAAAACTCACAATCAACATGCAAAACTCACAATCAACATGCAAAACTCACAATCAACATGCAAAACTCACAATCAACATGCAAAACTCACAATCAACATGCAAAACTCACAATCAACATGCAAAACTCACAATCAACATGCAAAACTCACAATCAACATGCAAAACTCACAATCAACATGCAAAACTCACAATCAATATGCAAAACTCACAATCAACATGCAAAACTCACAATCAACATGCAAAACTCACAATCAATATGCAAAACTCACAATCAACATGCAAAACTCACAATCAACATGCAAACTCACAATCAACATGCAAAACTCACAATCAACATGCAAAACTCACAATCAACATGCAAAACTCACAATCAACATGCAAAACTCACAATCAACATGCAAACTCACAATCAACATGCAAAACTCACAATCAACATGCAAACTCACAATCAACATGCAAAACTCACAATCAATATGCAAAACTCACAATCAATATGCAAAACTCACAATCAACATGCAAAACTCACAATCAACATGCAAAACTCACAATCAATATGCAAAACTCACAATCAACATGCAAAACTCACAATCAACATGCAAAACTCACAATCAACATGCAAAACTCACAATCAACATGCAAAACTCACAATCAACATGCAAAACTCACAATCAACATGCAAACTCACAATCAACATGCAAAACTCACAATCAACATGCAAAACTCACAATCAACATGCAAAACTCACAATCAACATGCAAAACTCACAATCAACATGCAAAACTCACAATCAACATGCAAAACTCACAATCAACATGCAAAACTCACAATCAACATGCAAAACTCACAATCAACATGCAAAACTCACAATCAGAACAACACTAGAGAGACACACACACATCTCATAGACTTGCGAAACGTAAAACTATCATAAATACAGCAAGACCAGAGAACCCTGTTTAGAAGCAGCAATCGTACAGACCAACAAGACAGAACGGAAGGAGAGTTACTTGCCAAACTCTTCTGACTCAGGAAAGTTCATCAAGAGAAGGTGACGCTGATGCCCACTCACAACACCGTTGATGCCCACTCACAACACCACTACGTATGACCTCTAACCCTGACCTACTTCCTTTCATCACTCACCTGTATATTATATCCTGTCCCAGTACTCCTTGCATGATTTGATAAAGATCTCCCCAGAGCGAAACGTTATCTACAATAGTTTTTTTTTTTTGCACCACGTGTTTCTACCACACATGTTGGCAATACCTGCCATACAGCGTCTACGTCATTAGTTAAATGTCATTGCACACTCACTACAATTTCCATGTCATTAGATAAAGTTGCAGATCGTGAATTATTCTTGCATGCATGTGAAGCTTGCAACATGTGTATATGTGAGGAAGTTCAGTCCAATATGGAATGCCTATGAATTGCCCATTTAAGAGGCACGTCAGTTCCCCTGTCTTCTGATTACATGCTATTTTTTCCACTATAATCTACCTTGTCCATAATTACTAGCGCATTTGCTTTGTCTGCTTTCGTGAGGTGAAGTCCAGAATCTTTCCTTAATTCATGGTATAACTTAACAAATCTTTGAGGACAATTGTGTTGTAGAGGTGTGAGGTTTGCTCACACCTCTACACCAAAATTGTCCTCAAAGATTTGTTAAGTTATATCCTGAATTAAGGAAAGATTCTGGACTTCACCTCACGAAAGCAGACAAAGCAAATGCGATAAAAGTTATGGACAAGGTAGATTATAGTGGAAAAATAAACATAATATTAGGAGAAAGGGAAACTCACGCGCCTCTTAATGTGGTATTCCAATAAGTATAATATTGCCACACAATATTTTAATTAGTGAAATAATTTATAAATCAGATAAGCGATAAAATTTAGTTGGGATAATTGTGGTAGTATTCGAGACTGGTAAATGGAAATGTGTGGTAATGTATCAATGTAATGGTAATGTATCAATGTAATGGTAATGTATCAAAGAAATGACTCGATAGGGGTACATAGGAAAGTGTTTTAGAAGTAATTCAATAGTGATAGGTATAAAGTAGTGGTAGGAAAGTTTTGAGTGTAGAAATAATTATATTAACGATCTTAGAAGGATTTTTGAAGTATTGGTTTATGTTAATAATGATAGTAATGGAAGCTAGAGAAGTGTGGTACAAATAAAGCATCTTTGTAGAAATTATTAAAGTGTTGTAATAAATGTGATACTAACGAGTGAGTACGGCAGCATGATATGTATCAATATATATATATATATATATATATATATATATATATATATATATATATATATATATATATATATATATATATATATATGGTGTTTTTCCAACAAGTCGGGCGTCTCCCACCGAGGCAGGGTGACCCAAAAAGAATGAAAATCCCCCCAAAAAAAATACTTTCATCATCATTCAACACTTTCACCTCATACATAATCACTGTCTTTGCAAAGGCGCTCAGACACGACAGCTGAGAATAAGTCCCTCTCAACTGTCATTATCTCAGACCCCTTCTTTAAAGTGCAGGCATTGTACTTCCCATTTCCAGGACTCAAGTCCAACTAAATCAATTACCTGCTTTCCCTGAATCCCTTCACAAAATATTACCCTGCTCACACTCCAACAGCTCGTCAGGTCCCAAAAACCATTCGTCTCCATTCACTCTTATCTAACACGCTCACACATGCTTGCTGGATGTCCAAGCCCCTCGCCCACAAAACCTTCTTTACTCCCTCCCTCCAACCTTTTCGAGGACGACCCCTACCCAGCCTTCCTTCCCCTACAGATTTATACACTCTCCAAGTCATTCTAATTTGATCCATTCTCTCTAAATGACAAAACCACCTCAGCAACCCCTCTTCAGCTCCCTGACAAATACTTTTAGTAACTCCACACCTCCTAATTTCCACACTCCGAATTTTCTGCATAATATTTACAACACACATTGCCCTTAGACAGGACATCTCCACTGCCTCCAGCCGCTTCCTCGCTGCAGCATTTGCAACCCATGCTTCACACCCATATAAGAGTGTTGGTACCACTATACTTTCGTACATTTCCTTCTTTGCCTCCATGGATAATGTTTTTTGTCTCCACAGATACCTCAACGCACCACTCACCTTTTTTCCTCCATCAATTCTATGGTTAACCTCATCCTTCATAACCCATCCGCTGGCAAGTCAACGCCCAAATATCTGAAAACATTCACTTCTTCCATAATCCCTCTCCAATGTGATATCCAGTTTTTCTTTATTTAAATCGTTTGATACACGCATCACCTTACTATTATCTATGTTCACTTTCAACTTTCTACATTTACACACCCTCCCAAACTCGTAAACTAACCTTTGCAACTTTTCTTTAGAATCTCCCATAAGCACAGTATCATCAGCAAAAAGTAATTGTGTCAACTCCCATTTTGCATTTAATTCCCCATAATTTAATCCCACCCCTCTCCCCAACACCCTAGCATTTACTTCTTTTACAACCCCATCTATACATATATTAAACAATCATGGTGACATTACACATCCCTGTCTAAGACCTACTTGTACCGGGAAGTAATCTCCCTCACTTCTACACACCCAAATAAAAACTCTTTACAGCATTCAGTAACTTACTACCTATTCCATACACTTGCAACATTTGCCACATTGCAATGAAAACTTCCTTACCTTTATCTAAATACTGTTCACATATATGCTTCAATGTAAACACTTGATCTACACATCCCCTACCCACTCTAAAGAATCCTTGCTCATCTGCAATCCTACTCTCTGTTTTACCTCTAATTCTTTCAATAATAACCCTGCCATACACTTTACCTGGTATACTCAGTAAACTTATTCCCCTATAATTCTTACAATCTCTTTTATCCCCCTTCCCTTTATATAAAGGAACTATATATGCTCTCTGCCAATCCCTAGGTACCTTCCCCTCTTCCATACATTTATTAAACAAAAATACCAACTACTCCAACACTATATCCCCCCTGCTTTTAACATTTCTGTCATGATCCCGTCATTTCCAGCTGCTTTACCCCCTTTCATTCTACGTAATGCCTCACGCACCTCCCCCACACTCGCATCCTGCTCTTCTTCACTCCTAATAGATGTTATACCTCCCTGGCCAGTTCATGAAATTACCACTTCCCTTTTTTCATCGACATTTAAAAGTTCCTCAAAATATTCCCACCATCTACCCAATACGTCCAGCTCCCCATCTACTAACTCCCCTACTCTGTTTTTAACTGACAAATCCATTCGTTCCCTAGGCTTTCTTAACTTGTTTATCTCACTCCATATACTCTGCTCTTCTATTTTCATTTCTGTTTTTTTTAAAAACGTCTCATAAGCTACCTTTTTCTCTTTTATCACACCCTTTACTTCTTCATTCCACCACTCACTCCTCTTTCCTCCTGCACTCACCATCCTATAGCCACAAACCTTTGCCCCACATTCTAATACTGCATTTTTAAAACTATCCCAACCCTCTTCAACCCCCCTTCCCTACTCATACTTGCACTAGCCCAACTTTCTGCCAATTGTTGCTTATATCTCACCCTAACTTCCTCCTCCCTTAGTTTATACACTTTTACCTCTCTCTTACTTGCTGTTGCCATTTTCTTTTTGTCCCATCTACCTTTTAGTCTAACTGTAGCTACAACTAAATAATGATCCGATATATCCCTTGCACCTCTGTAAACATGTACATCCTGAAGCCTACCCATCAACCTTTTATCCACTAATACATAATCTAAAAAACTACTTTCATTACGTTCCCCATTTCCATTACGGTTCCCCATTTCCATTTACCCCTGGCACCCCAAATTTACCTACTACTCCCTCCACAACATTTTTACCAACTTTAGCATTAAGATTTCCAACCACAAGTACTCTCTCACTTGGTTCAAAACTCCCCACACACTCACTCAACATTTCCCAAATTCTCTCTCTCTCCTCTACACTTCTCTCTTCTCCAGGTGCATAAACACTTACTATAACCCACTTTTCACATCCAACCTTTATTTTACTCCAGATAATCCTTGAATTTATACATTTATATTCCCTCTTTACCTGCCATAACTGATTATTCAATATTATTGTCATTCCTTCTTTAGCTCTAACTATTTGAAACTCCTGATCTAATCCCATTTATTTCTCCCCACTGAAACTCTCCTACCCCCTTCAGCTTTGTCTCACTTAAAGCCAGGACATCCAGCTTCTTTTCATTCATAACATCTACAATCATCTCTTTCTTATCATTCGCAAAACATCCACGCACATTCAAACATCCCTCTTTGACGATTTTCTTCTTTTTCTTTTTAGTAAATCTATACAGGAAAAGGGGTTACTAGCCCATTGTTCCCGGCATTTTAGTTGTCTTTTACAACACGCATGGCTTATGGAGGAAAGATTCGTATTCTACTTCCCCATGGATATGAAAGGAAAAGCAATAAGAACAAGAACTATTAAGATAAAATCAATGAAAACTCAGATGAGTGTGTATACATAAACGTGTACATGTATGTGTAGTGTGACCTAAGTGTAAGTAGAAGTAGCAAGACGTACCTGAAATCTTGCATGTTTATGAGACAGAAAAAAGACACCAGCAATCCTACCATCATGTAAAACAAATACTACAGGCTTTCGTTTTACACTCACTTGGCAGACGGTAGTACCTCACTGGGTGGTTGCTGTCTACCAACCTACTACTGTATATGTATGTATATATATATATATATATATATATATATATATATATATATATATATATATATATATATATATAAATATATATATATATATATATATATATATATATATATATATATATATATATATATATATATATATACAGTGGACCCTCGGTTTTCGTTGAAAATTCATTCCAGAATGCTGTTTGATTGCCATTACCGAACGAATTTGTTCCCATAAGAACAAATGTAAATTACATTAGTCGTTTCAGACCCCAAAAATACACTTACAATAGCTCTTACACAAATACATTTAAATAATTGTTCGAGTTTGGAGGCGAACGAAAAACGAGGGTCCACTGTATATATATATATATATATATATATATATATATATATATATATATATATATACGTATATATATATATATATATATATATGAGATAGTGACAGCTGGGAGGGACTTTTCTCAGCTGTAGTATCTGAGCTCCTCTGCAAAGACAGTGATTATGTATGAGTGTGGTGAAAGTGTTGAATGATGATGAAAGTTTTTTCTTTTTGGGGATTTTCTTTCTTTTTGGGTCACCCTGCCTCGGTGGGAGACGGCCGACTTGTTGAAAAAAAAAAAAAATATATATATATATAAATATATATATATATATATATATATATATATATATATATATATATATATATATATATATATATATATATATATATATATATATATTTATATATATATATACTATTCGATTAGAATAGTATTAGAAGTACAGTAGTAATTATTCTACTGCCAGAGGAAGAGAATTGTGGCCTATTATTGATTCGAGTGAGATTAAAAAATTGACGACTGCTTGCTTGATGAAGACCTTATAGTGGTGTTGTTAATAGTATATGTCAGTGAATAAATGTCGTTGAAAAGTGTCAAGAAGAGTTTGGTGGTAGAAACTATTGTGATCAGTAACTAGTATGTGGTGGTGGTTGTGGTAGAGATCAACTGTGGGTCACCGGGGGTGATGTACAACGGGTGGTTGGAAGGGTCAAGCACGACCTTCGGAGCGGTAGTGGAGCCACGCTGCAACGACAACATGAAGTACGAGGGTCACCATGAACACCGCCTCGTCTGTCAGCAGAACGGCACCTGGTCTCACCCTCTGCCTAAGTGCTTTGGTAGGTATGGCTGAACCACCATCACTCCACCCACGGCCTCCCTGCACATTGCTCTCTGCATTGCCTTCTGCATCTAAGCACAGCTACAGAAGCACCAGCAGCAGCAACAGGGGCAGCAGAAGCATGATCATTATTATGCATGATATTTCTCACTTTCAGCTTATATACTGAAGAGTCCATAGCGAAATTAATATAAGATTTCATGATTCTTATACTGGATGAAAAAAAAAATACTGACCAGATATAATTAAAAGTTTCGTTTGAAATATTTTTCCATCGTCTAGTTTGTTGATTTTTCTATGGAACTTTGGTGTGTTGCCTGTTTTAGTTATAGAGAAGGACAGCCTCTGCCTTATCCGCCACGTCAAACGGCTGAAGAGAAGACGATGTAGCTGGTAGGGCCGCCATATTTCTGATTATTTCAGCCCTTTTTCGTGTTTTATCTTGCTGCACATTTTGCATGTTCACTTTGTACACTTTTCCTTTTGCACATTTTCTCCGTTATACTTCCTTTCTACGGATTGAGGCAAGAGGTGAGTGTCCTAGCGGGTTGTGTCCCCAGAGATCAACTGCGGACACCCTGGGCACCTATCCAACGGCTGGCTGGAAAACATCGAGCAAGGCACAGCTCTGGGCGCCTCCATCATCTTCCGCTGCTACCCAAACATGACTGTCGAGGGAGACCAATCCACCGTGTGTCAGGCGGACGGTTCCTGGAGCAAGCCACTACCCATGTGCCTTGGTGAGTCTCGCCTTACCTGACCTGACCCTTTATCACCCGACATTAGACAAGGGATAATGAAAAGAAGCGCATCGGGCGGAATGAATAGATTTGTAGTGATATATAATGAGAAATGTAAAGGGTTTAGTTAATACTGAAAACGATACCGTAAGTGTAAAGGTGTTCGATGGTGTTCAGTGACATGGGAGAGATCATGGTTGGGCAAGTTAGTCTTTATGGTTTGTCTTTACGTGAGATGTATGTGAGTGAGTTGTTTATGTCTAGATGAGTTGATTATACGTGAAAGACCAATATGGGTGGGTTCCTTGTACGTGTGAAATCTAAAAAGACAAGTTTTCTTTTCATGAGAGACCGGTGTAAATGACATGTCTACATGGTCATGGGATATTCAACAGAATAAGATTTTTGAACGTGAAAGATCAAAGGGACAAAATATGTGTACTTGGAAAAATTAGTTTACTACCTGAGCTTGGAAGACTTAAGTGGATGAGATGCTTGTGGAAGATGAAGGTGAAAGACTTATGTATGGTCAACCTGCATGCGAGTTAAATGAACGGATGAATTACTTACCTTTAGAACCCTGGCGGATGAGTTTCCTCTACGTAGCAGATCTCAGTGATAAATTACCTCTAAGTGGGAGACTTGAGTGGATGAGGTAATTGTAGAGAGGTAGCCTCGGTACACTGGCTACCTATACGCATGAGGCAGTTACATGACTGACCTACCAAACACACCACAGTTACATGACTGACCTACCAAACACACCACAGTTACATGACTGACCTACCAAACACACCACAGTTACATGACTGACCTACCAAACACACCACAGTTACATGACTGACTTACCACACACACTACAGTTACATGACTGACCTACCACACACACCACAGTTACATGACTGACCTACCACACACACCACAGTTACATGACTGACCTACCACACACACTACAGTTACATGACTGACCTACCACACACACCACAGTTACATGACTGACCTACCACACACACGACAGTTACATGACTGACCTACCACACACACCACAGTTACATGACTGACCTACCACACACACCACAGTTACATGACTGACCTACCACACACACGACAGTTACATGACTGACCTACCACACACTACAGTTACATGACTGACCTACCACACACACTACAGTTACATGACTGACCTACAACACACACGACAGTTACATGACTGACCTACCACACACACTACAGTTACATGACTGACCTACCACACACGACAGTTACATGACTGACCTACCACACATTACCGAACACACTACAGTTACATGACTGACCTACCACACACACTACAGTTACATGACTGACCTACCACACACACTACAGTTACATGACTGACCTACCATACACGACAGTTACATGACTAACCTACCACACACGACAGTTACATGACTGACCTACCACACACACCACAGTTACATGACTGACCTACCACACACACTACAGTTACATGACTGACCTACCCACACACGACAGTTACATGACTGACCTACCACACACACCACAGTTACATGACTGACCTACCACACACCACAGTTACATGACTGACCTACCACACACACCACAGTTACATGACTGACCTACCACACACACCACAGTTACATGACTGACCTACCACACACACAAGTTACATGACTGACCTACCACACACTACAGTTACATGACTGACCTACCACACACACCACAGTTACATGACTGACCTACACACACACCACAGTTACATGACTGACCTACCACACACACGACAGTTACATGACTGACCTACCACACACACACAACAGTTACATGACTGACCTACCACACACACCACGGTTACATGACTGACCTACCACACACTACAGTTACATGACTGACCTACCCACGACAGTTACAGACTGACTACCACACACCACAGTTACATGACTGACCTACACACACCACAGTTACATGACTGACCTACCACACACCACAGTCGACTGACCTACCACACACCACAGTTACATGACTGACCTACCCACAACACAGTTACATGACTGACCTACCACACACCACAGTTACATGACTGACCTACCACACACCACAGTTACATGACTGACCTACCACACACACTACAGTTACATGACTGACCTACCACACACGACAGTTACATGACTGACCTACACACACACACAGTTACATGACTGACCTACCACACACCACAGTTACATGACTGACCTACCCACACACACCACAGTTACATGACTGACCTACCACACACCACAGTTACATGACTGACCTACCACACACACCACAGTTACATGACTGACCTACCAACACACACAGTTAATGACTGACCTACCACACACACTACAGTTACATGACTGACCTACCACACACACACAGTTACATGACTGACCTACACACACACAGTTACATGACTGACCTACCACACACACTACAGTTACATGACTGACCTACCACACACTACAGTTACATGACTGACCTACCACACACACACAGTTACATGACTGACCTACCACACACACTACAGTTACATGACTGACCTACCACACACACACAGTTACATGACTGACCTACCACACACACACAGTTACATGACTGACCTACCACACACACTACAGTTACATGACTGACCTACCACACACACTACAGTTACATGACTGACCTACCACACACCACAGTTACATGACTGACCTACACACACGACAGTTACATGACTGACCTAGCACACACACACAGTTACATGACTGACCTACCACACACGACAGTTACATGACTGACCTACCACACACACACAGTTACATGACTGACCTACCACACACTACAGTTACATGACTGACCTACCACACACACTACAGTTACATGACTGACCTACCACACACACCACAGTTACATGACTGACCTACCACACACACTACAGTTACATGACTGACCTACCACACACACTACAGTTACATGACTGACCTACCACACACACCACAGTTACATGACTGACCTACCACACACACTACAGTTACATGACTGACCTACCACACATCACAGTTACATGACTGACCTACCACACATCACAGTTACATGACTGACCTAGAACACACACGACAGTTACATGACTGACCTACCACACATCACAGTTACATGACTGACCTAGCACACACACCACAGTTACATGACTGACCTACCCACATACGGGCGCATTTCAAGTGCATGAACTTCTAGATAAGTACAACTTGATGGGAATCTTTAATGAAAACAACACTCACGTACACCTCAAGCTGCAAATGCACTGCATCTTTTCATTCATGCTATGCAAATTTTGCACCTTATAATCATGCACATGAGTTAGCAATTAAAAAAGAATTCTGTAACAGTATTAATAGTACTAGAAAACTGCTTCATATGATTGTAACTATAAGAACTAAGATGAAGAACATAAATAACTGGTACCTACTAATCTGTATAATATATTCTTGTATTTATTGTTGTTCTTTGTAAATAGTTTCGTTAGTTTTTATTAATCCTTTTCTGCACTTTTATTGTTTCTCCGTGGGGGTGCCTTGGCGCCGGTGACGGGGCTCTTGATGAAACGGACTTTTCCTCTCCTTCCTTGGATCTAGCCTGATTTCCTCCCATTTCCCAAGAGCTGCTTGACCCTTATGGGTTTAGCTTCTTTTATCCTGATAAAAAATAATGTATATTTATTTGGATAATTTTTTTGTTTTGTTTCGATTAAGTTTTAAAATAATGTCTGTTTTAGACATTTAAACTGATTTTAATCTAATCTTTCTCATCAAACTTTTATTTTTAATGTCTGTTTAATGCTCTATTTTTCAAAACACACACACACACACAGGAGGCCAGGAGCTATGACTCGACCCCTCCAACCATAACTAGGTGAGTACACACACATACACACGGCAAATGTAGTCCCCCTTTTTTAAAAAAGGGGGGGCAGAAACGAGGCACTAAACTATAGACCAGTGTCACTGACGTGTATAGGGGTAAAATCATGGGAAGTTTTCTGGAGGAGGTGGTGGGCACCTGGAACGGAATAAGATTATAAACGACAACCAGCACGGATTTGGAAGGCAAATCCTGTGTCAAAAACCCACTGGGGTTTTTTGAAAAAAGGGAACAGAAGACACGAGAAGAAAATGGGTTGACTGCATTTCTTGGACTTCAACAAGGCCTTCAAAGTTCCCCCAAGAGATTAGTGCAGAAGCTAGGTCAGGCACGTGTAACAGGAAGGGCACTGCAATGGATCAGAGAATACCTGACAGGGGGGCAACAACGAGTCATGGTACGAGATGATATCCCAAAAGGGCGCCTGTGACGGCGGATCCCACAGGGGTCAGTCCCGGAAGTGCTGTTTTTTGGGATATGTGAATGACATGGGGAAAGGGGTAGACTCAGAAGTGT